>OY390722.1:11056727-11598727 GCA_959613375.1 Heteropelma amictum | reverse complement strand
CCACTGAATAATACAATACTTCAGCCATGTATGGGACATTGCGTATGTTCATAGTATGAATGCACTTATCGTCTTTATTTTTATTTTCGTAGAAATTTATCTATGGGATATAGAATTATTCGAATTTATTCAAAAATATATATAATAAATGAACTCTTTCTATAGTGCAGTTATGGAGAGCAATTTTGATGTAAATGGGAACTTGAAAAACTATGACCTCCAACGGACTTATGACACCGTCATATACCAGACCTCGAAAATCTCTTAATCTTCCATAAAAAGTACCAAAAAACTTCCATAAAACGTGAAACTGTATCAAATATTGATAATGATATCGTGTATTGTTCTCTGAACAAAGGACCTGGTTTTTCGAGACATTTCAGACCGAATGGCATTAAGGATGTATGACATGTATATAGTCTGAATAAAACGGAAGTAGGATAAGAATTTCCTGTACTTTGCAATACTATAAAAATCTGAAAACATCACTTGTATGTAATATACAGAGCACAGTGATTTTCAATTATAATAATATTAAAATTCATTAACAAATTGTTTAAAAACAAATCTGATAGTAAACTGTGAACATCTCTTCTTTTAAAACTAAAGTAATTCGTTCATTTTTTTTAATGCATTTGAATTTTTTCAAAATTTAATCAGTTTTTAGAAATTTCTTTTCATCAATTTTGTTTGAGACTGTATAAACGAAACCGCTTGTTCAATGGATCGGAAATTTCTCACAAGTCATGAGAAACTTTTATATACGTGAAATGATAAATAACTTTCAATTTTTTCAAAATTGAAAAAAAAGTCAGAATACCAACTAAAATTTAAAAAAATTCAAGTTCTCTTTTTCACTCACACAATTCACTCTTCAAAATACACACACATAACACAAATGTACAGCTAGACACAGATCAAAGTTTTGAGCTGTATAGTTTCCACTTCTGTAAACCACTTCTGATGAAAGTGATGAGCAGCTCATGAGTTACGGATTTAAATTCGGACATTGAACGAACTAGTGATTACTTATTCGTGTGATTACTCCAAATCCCCATTATTTAACTTTTTTGGAAGTTAAAAACACACCGATAATTCTAATTTTTTGAACTCACGTTAAATTACGTCATGTAAGAATAATAATTTCTAAAATTACATGATTCCTAAACCGTTTTTTTTTCATATTTTTGGTATTTTTAATATTATTAATATTATTAATAATAATATTATATTTTTGTTTAGAACAAATTGTTCGAAACAAGAAATCGGAAAATGTTTAGAAAACTTCTTTCCCTTCCAAACTAAATTAACTCGTTCTTTCTTTAATGCGGTAACACTGTTTAAAAATGTTTCATTCTAATTAACTAAACGGTTTGGAATTTAAAAAGCCAAACTGTTGAACTATATGCCGTCCCCCCTTTCGAAGTAACAAGAAGCGAGGGAGCGGAAACCCAGGATTGCAACAACTACATCAGCAATTTATGCGGAAACAAAACCGAAACATATGCAAAGGCAGGTAAAAATGCACAAAGCTCGAAAAATTGGTGAAATAAAAGTAACAATAAAGACTATTTGACCATGTCTTTGCGACATAGCCAATGAAATAAAAATGTTACACTCGCCACTCGCAATGTGATTTTAATAAAATGTTCGCCATGCTAAGGATGTATTCCACTTAATGCCCACGACGCCCGTGAACAATCCACGACTACAACCGCGAAATTTTATGTTTCACTTGTTATGTGACACGACCACGAGTTAAGTCAAACGCTTTCATCGCTCATATATGGTGGGTGGTTGTCAAATTTCAACAACATTGAGAAACAAGTGTGTGAAATTCGGTCAGTGAGGTCAGAAAAATGAAGTGCATAAGAGCAAGTGTTGACACAGGTATCCGGCCAAAAAAAAATTTACTCATTGAAAGTGCAAAAAATTTGGAAAAAATATATATAAACCTGAGTGCTGCTGCAAGAGTAGCATTACTGGTGCAACGCCGTAAAACATCGTCGGAATCTGACTGTTCGACGACTTCTACCGGTTCCGACGATGAGTACCAAATGGAGCTAATTAGAAGAGGAAAAAGACATCTTCGTCCACGCATAACAGACTGACGATAATTACACGTTATAGCGATCATGAATTTAGGTGCCATTTCAGGTAAATTCTAATATATTTTGGTGTTTATTTCTATTTGATGTACCCTCATTAGATGTAGCCGTATTTGAAAACGGAGGTTCGAAGTAGTATTTTTTCAATAAACATTTTGAGCTTACACAATATGACAAGACCAACATTCGACTTCTCAGCGTAATTCAAGAAGATCTCATTCGAAAGTGTAAGAACTATCCCAGCGTCTCTCCGAAAAAACAGCTCATGATTGCAATACAAAAATTAACGACCATGGATACCTACAGGTAATCAACTTGTATTATTTTCGATAAATGTTGTATTGATTGACATTTCGTCGAATATTTTTCATACTCAGTTCACTGGACGATACAACAGCTCTAATTCGCCACCTTATTGCAGATCGATTTGCGACCGACTCAATGTGGGCAACGCTACAACTTTTGGAGCTGTACGAAGAGTTGTACGAGCTCTGTTTTCAAAATCACCTCTATTCATTCAATGGCCTAGAGTCGATGCTACGCCTCGCGGTCGTTTTTGGCGCTGTATCGAATTAATGATAAAATCTCCACGTGTAATGGCGATGTACATATATTTCGACTCGCAATGTGACTTTAAATGATTAACATCAAGATTTGGGACACCCTGTACAATTTATGATACTTAAATTCTCTATAGGATAGAAATGTATAGTGTAAAGTCGTAGGTAACGTAACACGACTTTTGTGGAGGAAATGACGTTTCTCGTCGCGCTCCCCTACTGTAACCGGTGCTTCGCCCCGTAAATTTGCCTTGTCCTTTTTCGCTGGATCTCATACACGACTTCCGGTTTTACTGCATATGCGTTCTCAATTTATAGTGCAAAGGGTCTCTGTCCAGGCTGGTCAACTGCTTTTTCGGCGTGAGATTTCGAAGCCAGCTGTAAATTCGAGCCTTTTTTGTCGAAGCAATTCTCATATGCATATCGGAATTTTTCCATTCTTAGATCGGCGATTGTTTGAGTTGTACTTTCGGTGCAACTCAAAAAATGTTATTAGGAATCGATATTTTTCAGTGATCGATAAAGAAAAAACTCGTATAACTGATGACAATCGTACGAATACCGTGATACAATTCTGCCAGGTATAATACTGTATTTTATAGTAATTAAAAAAAAACGCACGGTTTATAAATAAAAAACAAATATTAAAAATAAAATAAGATTATTACGTTTTCATTTTCCGTCTGTTTGCTTGGTGCTTTTTGGGTAATGAGAGAATCATCACAATTGCGTAATAGCCAAGTCGTAGAGATACAGCGTTGGTAAGAAATATGTCAGCAAAGAGACAAGAACGAATCATTTTGGCAGCGCGCCAAAGATTCGTTTCTGCTCTTCCATTTACAGATACATGTATATACACATTTATATCTTCCCTCAATTTTTACTGCCTTGTCTCTTGCCCTTATCCCTTTCTTGTTTCCGAAATTCTCATTCCTTCATCGTTATAATAACGATTGATAGGATATGTGCTGGACCGATCGACGCTTCTGTGCAGCCGGGGCTGGTACGGGTTCATTGCCTTTGGATTTCCGCCATGGATACGAGCATTTTTTGGCCGGTCGAGGTTAAATTTTTTTTCATCAGAAGTAATGGTGGAAAAAAGGGAAAACTCACTGGATAAATCGAACCAACCGCTTGCACCTTTCTTTTTTGCATTGCCGATTTCATTTCTTTTACGATCTTATATTTGTTTTATTTTTCTAGGATAATACAAGAAACTTAGGGAATGCAATTAAACATTACATTATTGCATGGCAAAATGTATTTCGATATAATTATAGATATTCAATATCTACAAGTATTTAATGATACACATGTAAAATAGGGTGTTTGATTTTCGGGAACATATGCTTTTTTTGTCCAAATTGATAAAATGATAATGCGTGATATAAGACATATTTTCACCTAACTTCAAAAATTTAGCTCAATTGGAGACTTTATGAACGCTCATTGAAAAATTCAGTTTCCTATTTAAGTAAAACATAAGGGTATTTTTTTTTCCTTTCAACATCATATCTCTCTGGCCACAATTCTTTTTTTTTTATTAAAATGGATCTCACGGCTTTATACTAGAGCATGAAATTCTTAAAAAAAAGATTCTCAAAGTTAAACATGCACCATCAATATTCTGAGTTCCAGAGCTCTGAGCTACGGAAACTTTGAGTTGCAGAGTTTAATCTAAAAATAAATGTTATCTAGAAAAGCGTCAACGTTTCGATGCCGAGTATTCAAAAAGAAAAATGTTTGAATTTTGAATCGGCCGCGGATAACTATACGGTAAAATAGAGATTTACTGGTTCCATATACAATCGATTTTATCCAAATCTTTGTGCAAGAATTGTGGAGCTAAATGGAACGAAACTATCCGTACTATAATTGCTGCAAGTTCGCTAACTAATGAATCACGGTGTTTCAAATAAATATAGCATGGCCGAAAGAGGGGCCTGATCTTTCGAATCGTTTTAACTAAAAAGACAGCGCATGGAAAATGGTACACGAAAACCGTTTACAAGACTATTTTCATGCTCAAAAAGTATTACAGTCGTCTCACGTTACTGTTAACACGTCGGGATAGAGATCCCTCATTTTGTTAACATTCTCTTCATTCCCACTCTTTCGAATTTGTGCGCGCGCAGCCTGCACCGTATACTTAACTTTCAAAGAGCGCGCCATATAGCGTCTTTAATTCTATTAGGAGGCAACGGTAAATGCTTGTTCACGCGATATCAACTGGGTGGCGCTATCTGAAATTATTTCACTCAAAGTGGGGATAGGGAAAGTTAACAGTATGGAAGGATTTCTGGTAACCCTTTGAAGCATAGTGACATACTGAACGGGCATTGTAAGTCGCAGTTTCGATGCAGGTGATATGAAAATAAATAATGTATAACTTTCGAATTCATAAATTTTTAATTCTTCGACACTTCCCGCTCAAAAGTATGACGGACATTTTGAATTATAAATGAAAGCGTTAAGTATTTTAAGAAGTATAATAAAATCATTTATTAGAATATTTCGATTGGGGCGTGAGATGTAGTGCTGCTTACTATCAATGTTCAATGGAGGTCGGTGTCCGAGCGTGTTAAAAGTATCGTCGACCCCGCGAGGTTTCGGCGAGGTTTCGAGTGTTCGGTTTCGATTTCCGACCGGGTCCGTCGGATCTCAGCCGGGAATAAATTTTTTTTTCGACAATATCCATCACACAGTTTTGAACGTCAGGCGAGGAATGAAAAGTTTAGAATGCATTCACTTATAAATTTATTCAAAGCACTTTTGATTTTTTTCAAACGTTTTTGAAAGTATTTGAAAATTTTGGAAAGCAACAATTTCCAGAATATTTTATTTTTCAGTAAAAGCTTCTCGAATAGTGAGACGTAAACAATCGGAAAGGGAAATGCTCGAAAATGTAAACATGTTAATATATGTGAAATCGTTTTTGATTATCGTATACATTTCTTTACGATTTTGGGATTAAAAAGTAGAGATCATGAATGAAAGCGTTACGATCTCGACAAAATATATACATACTATATACGTTTTGTTTTAACTTTCGCCTCAGATTGTATATCATTTTGTATCTGACAAGGAATCCTTCGACAAGGATTATTATGCATAATATTGAAAAAAATTGAAAATAAAGTAATCATCGTAGTATATCGTAAAAGTCGTTAGAAAGTGGATCTATATCAGTCATGTTTGGCCTATTACAGTTTCAGATAGGTTGATTGGTCGAATTGTAGCGTGTCCATCGGGAAATCGTTGTTGGGTTCGATCTCAACGTAGATTTTTTCATCCAAGAATATTTTTAAAAAATTTTATGAAATTAATACAAGTATTAGTATACTATAGTATATGTACATATCACGTATTAATGTAATAGTAAAAATATGAAGGTACACATAAGAATATTTAATAATAAATAACAACTTAATATAAATTAAATTGAGTCCCAAATTGCCATTTTGCATCTATTAATTCTTATTGTATTATCGAGCAATGCATATGGACATTAGCATTTTCTAGGTTCTTTAATTCACAACAAGCAATTTTTTATTTTTTAGTATGAACAATCTAACTGCCGACCTCCATTTTAGTTTCGTAGATGTGAAAGAATAAATAATAATTCGCATGGATATTATTTTTAATTATTAGTATTATAAAAAAAAACATGATTCTAAAGGTCTTCTACTTGTGCCATCTAGTTATTGCTGCACGTCTATTCATTTCGCTGATTGCATGTATAGTGAACCTGACGAAAAATTTTCAAACTAAAAATGACACATTGTAAGTATAAACGTGGCCGGAATTTTCCAAACGGATTTTTCTCTTATTTCGCACAAAAATGGATTGGTTTTTTTTTTTAAATTCAAATCACATGGTTTACGAGGGCTGCACATTTGTTGCAGTCTCCGCAAGACGGCAGCAAATGTGTATGGAGACGTTGATAAAGCGAATATCGTAGGCGGAAGAGAACTGTAATATCCGCTGAATGCCATATCAATTTTTCAATGATTAATTACTCGTTAAAGAACAAATTGCCTCAAAAAATTTGCAATATCAATGCAATATTTTCGAATATTTCTTCGGGAAAAATTCTTAGTTCGCAAATTGACCACACGGTTCTTTGTATGCCCCCGCTTAGTGGCTCTCATAAGTAAGTTACAACTTATAATTATAATTTATATAAGTTTGGCAGTAAGGCATTTTTATAGGAAATATTATGCTCCGCAAAGTAGTGGAGTTTATTATCCACAAAATAATTGTATGGACAGAGAAACGTTCTGTAGAATAACAAGGAATGTATTCATGTTATTAAATGGAAAATCAAATTTCTCGATTAGCTACTTCCGTAAGTGAGCTACAATTTACTTGCGTTAAAATTTACCTTATAACACGTGTTGGTAGTTTTTCAAATTAGACATAACAAACAACAATGTTGCCTAAAATATGGACTCCTTGTCTAATATAGGTGGTATATGTACATGTCTAGTATAAATATAAAAACCGTTGTTCTTTATTTTTACTGGAGATAAGACATTCACGCATTATGTGTATCTGAAAAATGATTTTTTTAAATGCTTTATTTGCATACACGAAAACTCAAAATTCAATACTCTTCGAACAGAATGAGAATTCATTATTATTCAGAAGAGTGTTAGTAAAAGGCAAATTTCTTGTTTAGCAATGTCGACTTACGTACTCTTGAGAGTCCAGTTATATTTACCAACTTGTCAGTATGTACCAACGCCATGATTCACCGTACGAGTGCTCGCGCTCATCGTCACAATTTCATAAGATACATATAAGCGAGTACGTGAGGAATCGTATACGTTTGCGATGCGGTGACGATGCTATTTAATATTTACTATCGTATGTATACAGTAAGAATCCTTTGAATTATCTGTGCAATTCATATGTTCACTTATAAGCGACATAATATGTGATTTCTCTGCAATTCATTTAGCAAATGATTTGTTGATTATTTTAATAAAAAAAACATATTCGATCGAAATCACAACGAATCATCGAATTATAAAATTAGGTTAATGTTAATTGGTTACGCAATAAATGATTGTCATAAACAAGTGAAAATGCGTTTTTGCAATAATTTAATACTGCAATTTTCACGAATTACTTCGAAAAACTATTATGTAAAATACTTATGTACGTTTTTTGTTTATGAAAATTTACAAAAACTTTTTATGCAGCATTTTTAAGTATTGAGCCATCACCAAATAATCGCCCACGACTATTTCACTTGGGTTAACAACACCGGTCGTTGCCTCATTGAAAACAAACTGGTATAATGCATTTTTTATCGCGGGCATTGCCAGTATTCCTGTGTAACAAGATACCACCGGGTGTTGGCGAAGAATTTTCGCTGCCGCCAGCAAATTAAATTACTCGTGTCGTAGCAAACAAGGTACGAGAGATTATAAATCTCTTCGCGCAAGTAGCTTTTTATTTATGTTACATTTTCAACGAAAAAAACATTACCATAGGAAATAATAGCAAATTACAAATTTTCGAAAGATGTTTCTTCATAACACACTTTCACAAATATCAATTGCAATTGTTTGAAGGAAACATCTTATTTAGCAACCACAACACAATTTTTTATATATTATATCAACACCGTCGGGCCGATAATAAATTTCGACCAATCCAAAAATAAATTACACCCAATATAGTTTCAAACACTCCATATCAATATGATAATGAAGAATATTATAAGTAAATTGTATAATTTTGTAACGATTATAAGTTATGACGTTTGTTATTAAAATACGTAAAAACGATTTTTCATTGCTAATTTTCGAATTAAAAAATTTAATCGAATAGAAAAAATGTATAATAAAATGATCATTATGCGTAGACAGTCACGTATAGTGTAAAATTGTCGATATAAGAGCGGATTAAGGGAGAAACGAATGTTGCAGATTAGTAAATTATGAATTCCGTTTGTGTACGTACATAACAATAGAGGGAGACGAAGAGAGAGAGAGAGTTTGTAAAGTTACAACCGCATACCCTGCTTTGAGCTGGCGAGCATTTGAGCATGCAAAGCGCAGATTTTAACGATCGTACCTCATCACACAAATATCGTTCCTACACACATGTAGAAACGGATGTGGAATACTCACATGGGGACTTCCTGATAAATTGTAAATCGATAAAGAAGTAATCGCTATTTTTATGGAGTAATGAATTTTTAAAGTCTTTTAAAATAAATTTTCGTCACCAATAATTTCCGTGCTCTGAATTTTTGAGAAATGATTATTATTCAAACGTATTTCTGGGTATTGAGCAAAATTCATGGACATTTCGAAAATCTGTACATGCTCAGATGAAGGAAGATGAAGTTCTGTCTTACCACGTAAAGCCATAAAAACATTCCTTGGCACGCAGGTATCCATATACACTGCACTATGATAGTCAGTACGTACGGTCGTTGTACTTATCGACAATACCGGTTAGACGAGAAACTGTGGAATGCTCGGTGTGGTAGACCAAGTACGACCTAGATATGGCAAAAGACGACTGCCACCCTCGCACCATTAAATCCCATCAAATGTAATTTACTAATAATCCTGTTTGATATTTTTTGTGAGAAGTCTACTTGATATTTTGGTAAATTTTTGTTCGAATTTGATGCTCCCTTTCAATTTTATTAATAATATTTTCTACTTGTATCGGAAAGGTGTTGGATTACAAGATATTACATGATTGCTACATGTCAATTGATCTTCATAGAAAGCGCAGTTCCTTACGATTTTATTTGAATGACTCAATGAAGAGATACTGTATAAGAAAAACTAAGAAAATCGATGAGTGGTTACAACGTCTGTGAATTCGTATGAAGATAATCATTTGCTTTTTGTAGTATGTATATTAAACCGCAAAAACACCAAAAATAGTGTGCAAAAATTCCAGACAAGTACATTCACATGCGACATATTCCTGACTATGGTCTATCTCCAAAAAAAGTCGCAAAATAATTTTATATTTTTTAGTATACGCCAAGTGTATAGACGCATCACTGCCGACATCTGATGATCCTTCCTTCTGGAGATCGATAAAAGACGTTTCGCGATTGAGAAATATATAGCTTCAAACGTAGTGTGTTAGATAGGGTTGTGGGAAATTCCCGACTTCAAAAATCGCATATTGATTGCGGCAAGGTATTACCAAATATTGTCAAAAAATAATGATGTTTGCTGCTAGGAATAATGAATTGTAGATCAATGTAAAGCAAAGAAAGTAATCAAAAACAGGCGATTAATTCAATATCTAGTGGGCCGTACTTTGTCATGGCCCCACGTGCTGTACGCTAAGTACGTTCAATGTTCTGCGTGTGGGCGCCAATGTCGGGGTCGATGAAATTAACACAGTGGTTAACAGTGAGGCTCCAAACTTTTGTGCTGATTTTGAAATATAGTTATTGCTTCGGTAAGCATTCAACTACACCAGTTACACGCCATGATAGCTTTTTCACTGAAATACGAAATTCTCACGAGTTTGTAAGAGACCAAATCAGCCAACGGTTTATGTTTTAATCTAAAATTCAAACCCAAAGCACAAGACCACAATACGTAAACACAATCATTGTTGTGTTCACACGTTCAGGTGTGTATCTGTGACGTCAGTCGCGCCTTTGAAACCGCGTATTCGTACAATAGTTCACGAATAGGGCCCTATTTTATCGTGTCTTTCTTCAAACTTCCAAACCCCATAACTTAAAAAAATAATTAAAAATATCGGCGTGCCCCGACTCAAATTCACTAGTGGTGACATAATAAAGGGTGTGGTGGAAAAAAAAGAATTCCGCTAAAATTTGTATAATGCCTCACTTCTGAATAATTACCATTATTCAGTGGTTAATCAATAATTAAATAAGAAAATATTTTTTCTACAAATACAAATGTTAGGTACATACAGATTTATTTAGATATGTCGTGGTGTCCGAATATTTTTGTTACTATTTTGTTTATTTATTTCTCCATTGATGTATCTGTAGCGACTGGTCATCCAATGATCATTCGCACATTCGAAAATAAACGAGAAATAGACAGAAATAGGAAATTTTTGTTAGAAATTAGTTTGCCGAAAAAAAATTATTTTTTTTTAAAGTCAAAGATTTATTATGAAGCAACTGCGTATAATGAATTATGAAAAAAATTCAATAGAATTTTTTTCAAACGTCTTTCCTCAAAACTTATGTCAATGGAGCTGTTACGGAAAAATCTTGTTGGTAGAGTGTTTTTCTCAAATTCTCTCCACAAAATTTCAATAAGTTCCGCACGTTGATAAAACTAATCTTTACTTACATTTTGGTAGTGGTTATACTTTTCGTTGACTTTCTTTTCAATACTATACCGTTAATTAATTATACATTTGAGGAAAAATTGCCCGAAATTCCTAACAAATTTTAATTGCCGAAAGCTGTATTGACAGTTTTTTCAATCGATCTTTTTTTCAAATTTGTGATTGTCGATAATATTTTCACATTTAATTACAATAAGGTTTTATTCCTGATTACCCCCTCATTTTTGCATTGATTTCGACAAGTATCGTGTCTCAAAATGTGTGTCTCGTTGTCGCCGAGTACACAAGATGGCGATCACAAAGAAATAATCAACATGAAATGAAATATTTGTTGATTTCTGGAAGAGTAACCGAATCAGCAGAGGAATTTTGCAAAAATCTTAAACTCTGACCCCTACGTGTCCTTTGTGCCACCATAGTTGATATTTACAACAAATTTCAATCCAATCGCGTTTGTAGTTGTTGTGAATTTATGGAACGAAATTTCGAGGCAGTGGTCGGTCGGTGTCATATATCATGGCCTTAACAGCCGCCTATCCCGAGGAGACGTTATGGCGGAACCCGCGCGATCGTTTTGATAATTGTTCCTGTTTGTACGAAGTTATAATTTGCAACGAGGCGTAATTAGTTTTGAAAAATTTAATTATTTCCGCGTGAACTCGCGTGGCGATCTCTGGAATTCGCGATAAATGTTGTTGTTCCTTTTCCTTACAAATACATACGCAAGTCAAATAATGACCCTGCTAACCAAGTCGTTAGCCAAACCGCTTCGCGCTACCGCTAAGATATATCCAGAATCTACTTAGACAAAAACGTTGTCTTAAGATTTTTCTTTAATTATATCAATCTTAAACTGATAAAGTTCACAAAAAGTTATTGAGTAGATTGATGGAATGGTGCCATAAAAAAAACAAATTCTGTTGGTCACGTCTAATGTAGTGACCAACTCCGACTAATGAAAAAAAAATTAATATCATTCACTAGAACATTTTTTTAATAGGCATTGGAAGAAATCCAGAGAGAATAATCATTTCACCGACTATTATAATTTAACGGCGGTTTTGCCACTACTTACAATAGGTATATTTATTTTAGATGCAATAAAACCAACCTCAACATAGATTGAAAGATTATCCTTAATTTTGTGATATATTTTAGTAATCGACGATTTCACCTCTTGCTTATAAGAATTTAAAAAAATGAAGTACAAGGGAACATTTTCTAATAAAATAACTTATTGGAAATGGAGTCATAATATCTTTCAAAGTTGTCCTTTTCCATTTGACTTTAGACGTTTTGTATGATTGCGATATACATACGCGTTCTTTTAAATTCCAGATATCGCTGAAAAAGTGTTATGGGCTCCCGGTCTATAATGATAACATGCTAAGAAATTAATGTGTGGCTTTCTTTCGGCTTGGTTAAGAATTGCAATTTCATAATATGACAGGACGGAACAAATATTTCGAACAACTTCTAAGTCATAAGATTTGAACAACAAGTCGTTCAAACATTCATACTCTTTTTCCTCCAAGTCTTCCTTAGGTGTACCTCGTGGTTTTCACCTCTTTGTCTTCATTTCCATCCTTCACCAATCTTATTCAGGAACAACCCTCAACCATTTCCTGTCTCTAACAGGAGGCTCGAAGAATGAATCTTCGCCAACATTTCATGGCATCGTTTACAGGATCATTTTACTTTCGAGATCTCGAAGTGTCCTTTTCACCAAGTGCTATACACCGTGCCTTCTACACATTATACGACTTTCAAATACTTCAGATCGAACATTCATTCGGCGGCAGAAATCGACAAACACTCTAACATGACAAAAAAGACCATGTAACTGCAGCAATAATAATCAATAGTAGTAGTATGCTGGGTATTACAATAACTATAAGATAGCTACAGGATCAATATCAGTACTACTAATAATAATATTAATATATAATAATAATTATTATTGTGACCATTATTATTGGTATTTTGATTTTAACTAATATTATCGTTTTTTCTTTTTTCACAGCGATACTGGCACACTTTTTCTTCCTTGCTGCATTTTTCTGGCTAAACACCATGTGCTTTAATATCTGGTGGACATTCCGGTGAGTTCTTTACTTGAAATATACATTTTTTCTCATTTGGTAGTATTTTTTGTCTCTTTCATAATAGCTCTGTATAATTAATTAAAATTGCATCACGTTGCAAGCTCTGTCATGAAAGAGAAGAGATTTATTGTTTATGGTAAACTAATGAAGGTTGAAGGTGCAGCAATTATTTATGGATGATAGATGAACGTTGGCTATGCTTCAAGCAGATGCTTAGAAAATGTTGGACTCAGGGACGAAAGCTTTTTCAAAAACTTCTCGTCCTTGATTCCCCTTGTCTACATTTTCGCGACGATATTTTTTCTAGCACGATTTTTTTTTCATGAAAATTCATGTTAAAAAACTTTAAGCAACATATAGGCAATATGTTATTGAATGTTATTTTTTACGGGCTATCAGGTGTTCAAGGTTAAATCAAATAAGCTCCGCTATTCATTACGTACAAAATGTTTTTCTTCTCCAGACAAAAAAAAGGGCCAGAGTATGTATGTATTGAATTGTGCTCCATCGATGAACGTAAAATTTTTATGAAACCAATACGAGAAATGAAAAAAAACGCTCCGGTTCTCGTGATCGTAGCATCGTTCGCCGTTAGTTTTTTTTATTTACCATTGTAAATCCGAGAAAAATTGAGAAAAAGTCATTAATTGAATTCATTGATACCCATGAAAATTCAACCAAATTGCTCATTACGGGGTACCATTGGAATATTCAATTATTTCAACGATTCGTAGTCCGACAATGTTGATACGACAATTTTTTCATTCTAAATGTATATCCTGTCCCTGTACATACTTTTTTTTCTGATTGTTCGAAAGTAACACTTTTTCGAATGTTAAAATCATATATGTTTGGTAAATATAACCATTTGGGTTTGGGTATTTGCTAAATATATTCGAACTATGGCTTAAATTCTGCGTAATAGTTATTTAGTTACTGGAAACAGAAACCAAATTCTTGATTCAAATATGAATCTCAATGAGTTAGGAATTCGTTTTTCCGAAATTAGTACATTACGTAATGATAAATCAGGAGTGAAATTCTGAGACGATTGATATAGGCATGTATGGGTCCCCGATGCACCCCTGATTCAATATTAATTTTTGAAGTTGACGAATCAGATGCGCGCGATACGTCCGTGAGCACCTCGCGGTAGTGTTGTGCCACGAGGGGCGAGGCCCCCACCATGCGGACGTCACAGGGCGATCCATGTGGACGCTCGCGTGCGGTAGTGGGAGACCCTTCTCACGGATGATCTTCGCATCTTTGAATGTGTGCGAGGCAACTCTTGACGTATCGGTGTGAGCGCTTGAACGTAGTAGTGCGCGATCTTTTTTTTCAACAATTCCAGCTACGATTGCACCATGCTATTTTGATTTTGAATTGGCTAAAATTATTGTTACTTATCACGTCAAATAATTATATGAAATTAATAATTACAAAATAACTCCACTCCAGCATTCAGTCGAAAACTGTCTCGCTCTTGTCATATTTGTTCGAAAGGAACAAAAAAAGAAAAAAGAAAGAATCTGAAAAACGAACATTATAACAAATACACATTCACGACGACAATTTACTATTAAAACCGACTAAATACGATTCATAAGCGTGCTTGTAATTCATACATAATTTTGTAATACATATATACATATTATATGAACGGTATGAACCCAATCAGTCAAATTCTTATTCAGAAATTCGGTCAAAACTTACTTAAAAAAATTAATCGATATTTAGGCACAAACTTGACCCAGTATACCTGTTTGAAAATAAAAAATCGCTCAGTGAAATTCGAATAATGTTACACAAAACCGACGGAGTAATGAAGATCCTCAATTTGGTGCGAACGTAATTAATCAGTTTCAATGGAGAATACTCGTCCAGAGATCGTCGAATTAGCAACAATTTCAGAATAACCGGAAAGCATGGCGTTGGTAACGTTGAGTAAATCGCACGAATGAGATCAGCCGCGATTGCCTAGTGAGGAGGGCAATGGAGATTGGAAAAGAAGATTGAGGAACACCCGAGGCCGCGGGATCAAGATCACCCGGTGTAATGGTAAATGCGAGGGGCGGCCAGTTCACTGCGACGGCCAGTGGGTCAGCCATTGCAAAATGAAGTCGATTCCAAGTGATTCCAATGATTTCGCACATCCCCCGGGTCATTCGAAAACGACGTAATTTCGCACGATTCCATACGATTTCACATCATTTCCAACGATTCGATTGACCAAATATTGTACGAGTTCTGAAGTCAAAATATTGACCAAAATCGTTCTTCATCGTTTGAAAATTGAATTGCAATACCACGTAATTTCATAAGACGAGGATCAAACGAAATGATAAATTGTACCAACAATATTTATATTTAGAATAATTTAATATTATTATCACGACTGCTGTTCATTCATAGGCTACATACTATATGAATTATGACGTCTTTCGGTACATAATATAGAAAGCCGCATCGATTTTAAGGCTTATGAACATGATTTCTAGCGAGGCGCTGACTTCGCGTGATTTCAAAAACTTGAAAAGATTTCATTCTGATAGCACGCGATTTCAACGACTTTTTCATCACGTAGATTTCGTTGATTTCATAAGATTTTCTGCGATTTCATGAAATTTCCATTCTGATTTCACGGTGAAGTGCGACGATGATATCACAAATGAAAAGCCCCTAGGGTAAATGCGACGCAACGGTTTTACTCGCGATCTTTCGATTTCCTTGGCACCTCGTAGCGGTCTTCAGTCACTCTGCTTCGTGTTTTTATTTCTCGACTCATTTGACTATTAATAATTAGTATCTAGATACGCAGCAGCGTCTCGACACCAAGTAATAAAAAATAATTTGTATGACCTGACGTCAGAGACCTGCAACGGATATTATACAGAAAAATGGGCTTCTAGCTGTCAAACAAAAATTTGAATCACGTATATTTCCGAAACCGATCTCCTAATCGAAAATGTAAGGACATTTTACCAATTAAATATGATTTTTTTCTTCCCATTGAGCCTAGTCAAAGCACGATTTGGTCAGCCGATATGTGCAAACTCATATTACGAGCTGATTTTTTTCTGTACTAAATTTCAGAATAATATATGTATCACATTCCTCATGTTGCGAAGTAAGAAAAACACCGAAAAATCGAAGCGTCAATCATGAATGTAAAAATATTTTAACCGTTTCCGAGTCAAAGTCTTAACGCTTGAAGAATAAAAAAAAAATTTTTTGTCTTACATGATTAAATTTGGTGGTTTCCTACAAAAAGAAGTGAAATCCACATTTAAAACTTTAAAAAGTAAAAAATGTACACCAAGTAATTAAAATAGTAGTGTTCGGCGAAAAGTATTTTTTTCAAATCGAATATACTTCATAATAAAACATTGGAAAATTGCGAATTCGAAAAAATCGCACGGTTTCGAAACATAATCCTACATAAACTCATGAAAACATATACATTCTGTTTCGTCTTCTGTATAAAATTCCAGCGTTTTATTCAGGCAGGGTTTTACTCGGTAACTCCAATCATCGGAAATTTTCTCGGGAGCGTCGAGCTCACACGACATCCTTCCCCTTAACCCCTTCGAGCCTCCACCGTTATCCGTAATTGCACGTGAAACGGTGCACGGAGTACATTATCGAGAGCTACCATGCGGCGCTCACGAAAGTGCATCAACATGAGTGCGCTCTTTTTCTCAGCACTTCCCACGTCTCAAGCGACATACATACACGCATGCAGACTTTTTCTTCCGTATATTCCTGTGAATTGTCGGCTGGTCGTTTTACATTCTCGATTGTTGTCTTTTTAGCTTTCAAACAAATAATAACTTTTTGTATATATCGACGGTACATATAACATTTCATGCAAGTATATGTATGAAAAATTCGAACAATTTTCTTTTAAATGACTTGGCGTCGGGACGCTACTGTGTCTCTAGATGTTTCACGCATACGATATATTGTACCGGATGTTTCACCGAACTTGACCACCTTAAATATCTCGCTTATTTTGTATGATAGAGAAAATTTTGCGAGGAGAAAAATATTCTGCTCGAAGGCGCCAATACGGTGATGGACCGTATTTTTTCTCAAGGTTATTTTGTTTGATATTTTAAGGGCATCGTATTTTTTTAAGTGGAACTAAATATTTTCACTACAACAGTCATATAGCCTATAAAGAAACAAATGCGATGAGGAGCGACATGTTGACCTCCTCGTGACCTTTAGCGAGAAAATCATAAAATGTTTGTCAGCAACTTTAGCACGCGTTCAGGGACAGTAAATGAAGAAATTTCAATTTCATTAGAACCGTGTATCGTCTAATTGTCCATGGTGCTTGTGAACGGATATTCGTATTCTTCTTCTATCAGCTAAAGTATGTTTAAAAGCAACTCTTCCAATGAAATTGAAATACTGTGCATAATAGTTTTTGCCTCTTCGTCAAAATTCCTCTATATTTCTTCCTGGTCCGCAAAACCTTCAGATAAGAACTTATCCATTTTTGAGTGTGCATGTGCATTTTTTTATGCACAAACATCGCACTGTCTAAATTTTTCTTTTTCAGTAATAACAATTTTTAAAAGTTAAAGCTCAAAGTCAAAGTCCAATCCTATAATATTTTTTCCATTGTGATCCGAACGACTTTTTTACTTTTTTGTTGAAAATCAATTAAAGCGTGAAATTTTTTCAATGTATTTAATTTTGAAGGCATT
The DNA here is from genome assembly GCA_959613375.1 of Heteropelma amictum. NCBI lineage: Eukaryota > Metazoa > Arthropoda > Insecta > Hymenoptera > Ichneumonidae > Heteropelma > Heteropelma amictum. The sequence continues at coordinate 11,580,914 of OY390722.1, read as the reverse complement.
TGTTTCTTATCAATTAAAAAAAAAGTATAGTCAATAAGTTTTAGTTATTGGTACAAGACAACAAGACTACAAGTAGTACAAGAAAACGACGAGAATGAAATGAACTAAAAACGATGGAAAGATAGATGAAGAGTTTGCAATGATGATCAAAAAAAGATTCAGTATGTCCTACCATCAACTTTTGTGATATATATGAAGACCAAAAGTCCGAAAATCATAAAAAAAAGACAGTGCGTCTGGTATACGTTTTTTCGACATTTCATTCGATATTTTTCGGCCATAATAATCATACGATATCCAAAATACATGGTTTAGAAAACCATATATTTTGCATACATAAAACATATATAAAATGGTATGCAAAATTTCACTTTATTATTTTTATTTTTGAACGGGGCTGTCATGGTAGTATGGCGTTTATTCTTGTGCGCAGTATATTATCAAGTATTGAATCGGATGACTTTTTACCTTAGAATCCTCGCTTGATCCACCTACAATCAGCTGAGCAATGATACTTGTCGTTCCGTTCCTTTATAATATTTCGGAGACCGTCTACTGATTTAGTTAACAAACCAAGCCATTCGATTCAGAGAATGACTTTCAGAGCCTTTTAGACTGATTTAGTTACAGTATTTCCACACCAAATTGGCTTTCTGACTGCAGAATACCTGTGGCTGAATTCCTTGGCTACTACATTCAAAGTAGCAAGCTCGATAAGTTGTATTCACGAGACTCAAACATCTACACGCTATGCACCCGTCTAATTAGCCAAAGGAACCATAATAGCTTTAGCTCTGGCCGAACGCTAGGGGCACATAGACGTTCCACAAGTTTAGTATGGTTTCTACGAAGTTCCCTTACACACAGACCCGCACATAGATCGATCCTGTATCCAAGTTCCGATAGTAGAAGGTGACTTCGACGTTCACTTCTGTCACGCTTGAAATTGTCCGAGAACAGGAGGAGAAACTGACCATTAGTGTGGTTGACCCCAAGAAACTATTTCCGAATGCACTGTCACGACGAATCGGGTCTCTGAATTGACCGACAGTCTCAAGAATACCGAAAACCCCATAAAGTCAACGATAAAAGATCAACGATTTTTTATACACCTTACGATGATTGTGCATTGACGTAAATTGGAGGGAGAAATGCCAATAGATAGTCGACAACGCTGTCGATACTTGTTCTATTGGTTGGAATCTCTTGCTTCGGAGGCTCATTCGGTGAAAAGCTAGTTGGCGTCGGTCGTAACAGAGATCTAGGATAAAGGCGACAACCGCAAGCGCGACGTTCAAATGACAATGACATTCAGTGTTCAGATAGCAGAAAGTTCTAAAGCTGACATTTTGTTGCGTTCTTCGGGACAGCTTCCTCATCCTCAAATATACGAATTACTCTAATCAAACTTCCCAAGAATCCTGCAGGTTCCTCGGAAGTATCTACGCTAGCCGCAGACAATTCAAGATCCGCGTTTTTCATGGCTATGCCTTTCTTTAAGGACCGTTAGGACATATGACATGAAAACTGTCTAGAGAACACTACAACCGCTTTTATTCAATTCTACCTAGGACACCACGGCTTGTGTTATAAGATGATTTTTATTCATTTGATTCTACGTCATATTTTTATTAGATAATAAATGTATTTCACTTTCACAAATGCAACGCCCTCTTGTAACTAATTCTGTTACTTTACTGGTAACCCTGGTTTGGGTACGCTAAAATTACCATAAGATTTTCGTCATTACGTTCGTTAAATGTAACCAGCTAAAGTTTTATTACTACCATTCTACGGGACTCCGCTAATTGACTACGAGATTCAGTGAATGCAAAACTTTGTGCCAGATCTTGTGCATGTAAAAAACTTTTCTACCAGAGTTGATTTGAATTCGCAATTATTCAACGTGATAACAATGAACGATATGCATTCAACATTGCGTTTAACCTTGTATATTTATATAATAAGCAAGAAGACCTTTTTAATTCACAGCACAACCCCAAAGAAGGCGGAGGACGCTGCAAGACGTAGGGATCTTAACGTGAGAGTCGTACCAATCCCACCGCGTTCCTTAACCAACAGCTGTGCTATATCATGTACTTTAACTGTTCCGAGAGGTTCTTAAGGCTTAAACTAATAGAAATATTAGCGTCTTCAGTATTAAAGAAAATTTATTTACGACCACTGCTTCAAAACCTTTGTAAAAAAAATGTCATTTACACGATTTAGGTATTCCACAAAGTTGAGCCATGATAAATAATGAAATGTGATTTGACAAAAAATTGCTGAAGAAGGCATGGAAGAGGAAGTAGAGGCTTTTCAGGATTCACTATGGGCAATGCTTCCGCCAGTGAGTCAAAGGGTTCATAACCGTTTGAGCACGCTTTCATAGACTTTAGGACCAACGGAATTTCTTCGATTAATTTCTGCAAAGTTTTGGCGATGAAGATAACACTGAAATGTTTCACATTGAAATTGATTCAGACCTGAACCAGCCACGTCCATTGAACAAATTATTGCCTTGCAGAATTTGCAAAGGTTCCGAGTTGCAAAAACATAATTGTATGAGAGATAGATACGGATTTTGAGATCGCAATTGGTCGTAATGACCGAATGAATGAGAGATCATTTTCGTTCAAGATAGTAGGGATAGGGGCGCGGCTCGGTAAGGGGAAACAGGAGAAGGTACCGAATTATCAAAACTGCAGTCAATCGTCTCGTCCTGTCCGACCTAACAACATGTTAAATAAAGCGATCACGCCCATTCAAATAAATCGGCTTCCGCCCTTTGCACGTTTCGAGATCGCTGTTGTTCATTATCATCACACGTCGATTCATCCCTGTGGCCAATTTAATTCCATTTTGCACTCCGCTTATTACAGAGCTTCCCACGATTTTTCAATATTGTTACCTAAACGAGGATAATTACAACTAATTACCGTCGTCGTAGGAGTAAAACCAAAGAAGGCCGAAAAGGACAAGTATTATAGATTTTACGTCGTCATGTTTGCACAGCGTTATGCAATGATCGTTTTTTTGAAGCCTTGATAAAGCCGCATTCGGAAGGGACGAGGGATATCTGAGTCAATTTCTTACTAAGTAAGAACAGCATCCTTAGTGGGGAATAAACCACTGACAGCACATGTCTTCTCTCGTTTTTTCTTGAATCACTTTGTAAGCCAGTCTCGTACATCCCGTTGACTATAGCTCTATGTCTTTTCCTTTCTTGCTCTCATATGCATATACATATTCTCTTTCTCTCCTCTTATCTACCAAACCGCGTGCCCAGCCAAAAAGTCTGAATAGTATTCGTTTCTTTATTTAGAAAATTCCGCATTCTTTGTGACGCCTGTTTCACCATATTCTCCTACCCTCCGTCCCGCACCGTCTTTTGTTCCTATTTGGAGGAGACTCGTGCGAGACTGCGGTCAATCGTCTCTCACCAAGAGAGACGTTATTATTTTCATAACATTTAATTTGAATAATTCACGGCCAGGACGATTAGTTATATGAAAAAAGGTAAATTCTGTAATATTCGTGGCCATTGTTAATAGTTTAATAGCTCCATATCCTGAACTTTGAGACGTCAACATATTCTATAAGATTTAAAGCTCTTTCACTACCGTTAATGATCCATTCATTTTAGGACAGGGTAGTTGAACCTCTTGAGTTGATGTTTACCGCTAAGAATGAATTTGGGAAAATTCTGTATCGGAACAGTTTACGAAGTTTTCGCTTCATTTTTATATGGATACCTTGGAAATCAATCGCCAATAAACATATCTCTTTTCATTAAAATTGTGGTCCAGAGCTTGAAACAATATTTTCAAAGTCGTATGATTGGAACGGAGATATACATAAGGACCTATCTCGATCTCCTCTAGAGCTTCAGTTCACAATTTGTGCAACCATATATCGATATTCTCCATGTTTTGACCCTTGTGCTACTTTATATTTTGCATATTTCTAAAGCGTATACACAAGTCATTGAAAATTGTAGACGATGCCAATTTATTTACTTATTTCATTATTCCAACTATCAAGCTCGTGGGAGCTCCCTAGCCCTCTGAATCGTGAATCTCTTTTTATTTACTCTCCTTTATAATTTTTGGGTGTGATTGTATGAGGCTTTGATAATGTTGCGCGAGCTGTGCAGATGATATTAGTCTTCATGGAAATTGAGTTGGTTTTCCCAGGCTCTCCGTTCTGTGTTTTGTTCCTCTTTTTCTTTCATTCAATTCCGGATATAATATGGTGGTGATCACATTGAGAATATGGGGAAGAAATCGTGGATAAGGGATGAGCAAGAATCTCCACTGTCTTCTAGACACTTTGTATGCGAGATACATTCGTTCTTGGCTAGTAGGCAAGATCTTTCAACGCTCTTCAAGATAAAAAAGAACAAGGGCTTGTCTCGAGTTTCAAAAGAGCGCCGTTCAGCCCGGAACTTATCATGTACGTCTTTTTGATTCTGAATTGCCTTCGTCTATAGGTTCATATGTATATTTGGGTAGTTGCTTGTTCAAAGGCCCGATCTTGCATTACTGCCGTTTGAAATTCTCGTTTCTTACGCCTTTCCAGTAGTCAGCGCCTGGTCTCCGAGGCAGAAAATATGCTAGCGCTCGCGTAAATAGCCGGCAGAAGCTTTTCCGTCTCGAAAAAATTCCGTATTCTATACTGTCGTCCCAATATAATACGATTCTAGAATAGTTCGTGCGTGTAAGCGATCGTTGCGGCTCTGGCTTTTTTTATCTCTGTATCTGTGCATTAGGGTGTCTGTTATTTTTCAAGTTGACATTATTCTCCTGGGTATGCTCTAAATCATTAGTTTATAGCCTTCAAACAATATTGGAAAAAAATGTCCATCGCCCTTAACTTATGCCTATATGATGATTCTTTTTCTATTTAATTTACATGACATTTATGTACTTTTTAGATTTAGATCTTATTCTCACTTATCATTTTCATTTCATTTTAAAAATTATTTCTTGCTTGGACTTACATTCTTTGAATTCTTTTACTTTTTCCAATATTGATTTTAGGCTATGAAACAATAATTTAGAGCATACCCATTTGAATGAAGTCAGCTTCGAGTCTCGAATAAAACGCGGAATATATTTTTGTAACGAAGGAACCATTTTATGAAAAAGGTCCTTGTCATAATGTTGTAGAGCTAACCGTTACCGAGTTACCGCTTGTCAAAATGCATTTTCTTCATACCTCGGTCGAAAGTATGATGTCCCTCGGCTTCGCCTCGGGCATCATCACGCGCAGTGCAGGAATGTCAAACTTTCTGCCCTTGTAGTGTAATATACTATTTATATAAATATTGTTTTTTTTTAAATCTATCATCACTTTTATAACAAAACAATTACTCATCGACAGCGGTGGGTACGCGGTCGGCGTATGGCTCCCGGGCGGTCACACCAGTTAAGCAGTATTGTGCGCCTCCGGTACTGGGATGGGTGACCGCTTGGCCGTGCGTCGGCTAGCGCATTGAATCGCCGAGCGGGGGAGGTCATTTTCCCGGAGCCTGGTGAATTCCTACGGGGACGATCAGGCTCTGTTGAAAGGGCCGTCTGTATTGGCACGGGTTTTCTGCAGATGCCCCGTGCCCTCGTGCAAATGTGATACGGTAATAAGGAGAGTTCATGTGACGGCTGCAAACGCACATTAGAGGAGAAAGGAAAACTTCAATAAGTAGTTGAAGGTAAATATACATATGAAGAAAATCGTAATAAACCCGAATGAGGGAGCACTTAAGAGTAAACAAACTTATTTTTTTTGGAAGGGCATCATTTTTATTATTGGTAATGTTTGAAAATATTTTTGATTACTGTAAAATTATATCCATTAAAATGACTATTCTCTGTGAAAAATGGATTGAGAATTGCTTAATTTTTTGAAAAACATTGAAATTTTCTTAAAATTCTATTGCTTGTAATGTTTACATGCGCTAAAAGAAAAAGAAAAATCAATAGCAATATTTCATGCCATTCTCGACCGGGGAAGTCGTTTAGAAGCATATAACTTTATAATAAAAATTGAACAAAAATACTGCGAGGCAAAGGACAATAAATGAAAAATGACATTTTTTAATGAATTGAACTTTGACCTAAGGCCCTTTTTTAGAGCGGTTCGTTTTTCTATAAAAATATATCATGGGTTTTATTATAAGAATCGTAGTTATTCAATCAATCAAACAACTGCGTCTTCTTTCTCGTTCTCGTTTCTATTTCCCTTCAACCAAGTATTAAGGGGGATTAACTAGTTGTGTGACTAGTAGGGAGTGACCAGAAACATGGCTATTTTCGCAACTGTTACTCTCCTTGATGCGGCGCGTTTATTTGTAGTTGATAATGTTTGTGCTTCGTAAAGAAAATTTCTTTTTAGTTAATATGAAAGATTGCGAAAAAATTATATTTTTGTACTGCCACGTTGGTATATCGTCTCTTAAACAACCCGAAGCTTTCAAAGCTATCTCCATCCATCTCTCTCTTTTTGGTCTTGCTGTTGGAAATACCGTCTCACTGCCACAAATTCCTCGACGCATTTATTACTTTTATTTTTTCAAACAACCTTTTATCATCTCAAACATCGTACATTATCATTCCGAGTCGGCAAATCACTTTGGAAATAAATCTATGAGCTGCCCGGAAATCCCCGGTATCCACCCACAGAATAAAATGTATTCAAATTTGAAATATCACAAAAGCTGATGAGATTTTCACGCTAATATTGGATTAAGGATCGAGAATGTTTTTCACTTACAAATCAAAATTTCTCGATGTTAAATTTTGATTTTTTTTTATCAAACAAATTCTTTTCTCTCACGGCATATTTATTTTGCAAAAACGCACGAATACAAGCTTATAGGATTTTTGCTTAACTGTCTCTTATTATTTAAATTTTCCGGGATATATGTTCCTTACACCGTGCCAACAACGCATCTTGAACGCGACGTCGGCTTGGCGTTGTCGCAAATGATCATTCGTTTTTTCGATTCCGACTTCAATTGAGCTCACCATTTATCTCGTACGTTCCGATTCTTCGAAGGTACTTTAGTATATTACACGTACTTAAGAGCATTTATACACCTCGTGTAATGTATGTATTCTATTGGGACGATACGACCTCGAACGGTACTATAATTATCGTGAACTTATGAAACTTATACCATTGAATGACTGGGACAAAAACGAAGGAATGTTCTACACTTCGTGGACTGAATGATAAGACCACATTGCGATGATACGTCAGTGCCTGTGAATCTCTCTGTCTTTTATAAACATGTGTCTTTTGGAAGAAACGTAACATAAAAACTAACGGATGCTCCCATTAGAGAATCAATCCGTAAATATTAAAATGTCGATATGATATGTATTTATGACTTAGTTTATTTACAAAATTGACTATCTATGGGATCATAAATTTTATTCTTATATTTGGGCTTTATTTTTAAATTGAATCATAAACTTATAGTTACATACATTTTGTTGCCATCTTTATTTGAGACTTTTAACATTTTTGTTGTTTTTTTTGTGCACTTTAATCATATATTTGTGTAAAAATGCTGGATCATTTTTTTCAATACTTATCGTACATTAATATCATTTAACCCGTTTAGCCAGCCGAAACGAGCGAGTTTCAGACCGACGCGACGTAGAACACACAAAACATACAGTTATTGCTCGCATTTTCAGTCCTAGGTTTAAAAATCGGTATTTTCTGCTCTAGAGCAAAATCATTCAGTTTCTGACTTCATTTTATCGGGGCAGAATTGCGTTTGTTTACCACAAGCCTCGTAATTCTTGCCATTCAAATAGACTAATTTGATATTTTGCTGCGCTATCGGTCGAAAATCATTTTGTTTTGACTGGCTCCTGACACTGATTAGATGGATTTTGTCATAAAAACGAAGATACATTGAGAAGTAATTTCGAAAAATTATATCGACAACAAAAATTAAAATTTGTTCAAGTGAAAACTTTTCTTTTATTTTTTCGCAATCTATCTTTATTTTTCCTTTCTTTTTTTATTGGAAACATTTTTTCAAAACTCTTTTTCAATCTGACTTTGTTTTTATAACCGCATACATTTCGAAATTTAAATTTATCATAGAAACAAATTCGGATTAGAAAAAATTTAAAAAAACGCTTCTAATAAAAAAAAGATAGAAAAAAGTCAGCCCACAATGGGATTTGCAGCATTCAACGTAGAATGAGTTAACGTTTTCTCTCAAATGAAAAATAAAAAATTGCAAAATTTGAAAAGATAATGCTTTTTTTCGGAAAAATCAAAAAGATTTCATAACATGACTGAAAAGATGGAAAAAAAAAGAAAAAGTTTTTTCCCATTTTGAACCCATTTTGACCCCCTTTTTTCCAAGTATCGTGTGAAAATATGTGATGTTTTTATATTTGATGAGCCCTCCAAAAAGTTTGGAGAGGTTAAACATTTTTTCAAGGTCGCCCAAAGATTTTGAGGGTTCCGAAAATAGGCAAAATTCGATTTTTTATTGTTTCTAATTTTTGTTCTTTTAGTCGCAATTATTTTCGCAATCGAAAGAAAAGATATCCTTCAAATTTTAGCTCAAAGTTTAAATATCTCAGGCTTGCTCAAGAATTTTTTATCTCGTGAAGCAACTTATATCTCCTTCGACCTTATTACTGCACGAGAAAAATTCTTGAGGGGCTTTCAAGTATTTATATTTTGAGCTAAAATTTGTATGATATCTTTTTTTTGGGTGCGAAAATAATCGCTACTACGAGGAAAAAATTGGAAAGAAGAAAAATTCGAATTTTGCTCATTTTCATGATTTTGAAAATTCATGACCGACCTCTAAAAAATATTTAATTCCTCAAACCTTTTTGGAGGGCTCTTAAAAACAAAATAGAAACATCTTTTATACAAGACTTGAAAAAAAATATCGATCAAAATAAGTCATCCTAATGTATATGCACAGGGTGTCTCACGAATATATGTCAGTACCGTAAACGTAGATTTATGATGTTATTTTCGGTCGCAAAGTCCTTTGCCATTTTTTGAAATTTTAACCCCCTAAATGTCGTTGCTTCTCGACGAGGAGTACACCTGTATATGCAATTAACTCTCAATTAAGTACGCTCGAAGAGCCAACAGCTCCAGGCGATATTTAATTAACGATTCTCTGACACTGGGGGAGGGAATCATCCGAGTGGACCGGAGGAGCAATGTAGGTACCATCAGTGCGGGAGACTATAATTTCAAGATCTAATTGGATTGACCCCGCTGTCTCCAGCTAAAGTCCACCTGCTCCTCATTCTCTCTCTCTCTCTCTCTCCCTCTCTCTTACTGTCTTCATTCTATGTTCGTCGTCTACGCATAAACTTCCTCCCCAACCAACAGGTAAAAACCGAATGAGCCAGTGTGCTGATTTAAAAAGTAAAGCGAGCTGACAAAAATACTGACGGCTGACAAAAATTCTGCCACCAAAATTAACAAGTAGACACGTCTCTTTGCCGTAAAAGAGATTTAATTCTAAACTTCCAAGTGTAATATGAAATTAATCACTACTTTAATTTGGGCATACGCCGCGAAAAAGATAAAGGGGTTGAAGTACTATGAGTTATGACGTTGTTTCTGTCTTTTCATTAAAAATAACTGTGAATGAGCTGTCACACAGAAAAAAGCATTAATTTGCATGTTTAAGGTGAGAGAGCAATGAAGATTTCAAAACTGTACAGACGATATTAGGATGTGTATTTGCGCAAGAAAAGGATTGGGGAAATTCCAATAACGGTCTGCGATTTTGATGTCTCAGCGAGCTACTACGTCTAATCAAAGATGAAACGTTTCTGGTACTTGTAGAGAGCTTAATAATCTGGTATGTTTGCCCATGCCCATGAGAAAGGGAATGGAGTTTCCGCAGTTCGTAAACCCTTCCCTGTGTATAGAGGTGACGTCAACATCTCTCTCACCCTCATGTTTGTTATTATTCCTCATATTCTCCCATAACTTTTATTCTGAAACCTGCTCTATTTTGTCTTTTTTTTCTATCATCATCTTTAGTCCGATCTTTCTTCTTGCAATTACCCATCCATGCAAACGTACTTCGTTCATTACTTTTTAGATTTTCATTTCGTCAACTACTTCCACATTGTTTATTCTTCCATCATCAAATTTGTTCGCACTTTTTTATAACCTGTTTCTTCAAATGGTTTTTTTCTATTCTGATCTTCATTTACTTCCTCGTGTCATTTTTCATTTTCTTCGATACAATACACGTTCTTTCGCCAAAGGTTTTTTCAATGTTTCAAAAAGTGTGATAACTGTCAAAGAATGCATTTTGTTCGCACTAAATCTACGAAATGTGAAAATATTTGAAATACATGTTTTTTTTAATGTGCGGATATATGACGTTTGTAATCCTTGGAGCGAATACTCCGTTTCATTAAGTATTGACTTTTCAATCGCCGCAGATATTTTTTCCCAGATCAAAAGAAAACAACGGAAGGTTAAGATCTCGGATATTTGACAAAAGATACCAGAGGAGAAGAAAAATCGTGCCTTCCTGTCTTTCGAAGATAAAAAACCGCAGTCATAAGACTAGAAATGTTATAACTCACTCGATGAAAAATAAGATGCATCTTGATCGAGCAGTGATAGTGCATTACGTGGACAAGATGATGAGAAGGTGGAATTAGCAACTATGGATTTGCAGGTCGATTGTATCGACAAAACTGATTGTGGGTTCTTTGCTTTGATTCTTTCAGTCACATTACAACTTTCTCATTCTCTTTGGAGGAGAACTAAAGTAACTTTAACAATGAAGCAATGAAATGACTATACATATCAACGAAAATTGTTACAAAATTCAAAATAATTCAACATAATCTTACGAGTAGTATAAGAAGGTTCACAATGTTCAAATGTGCTCTTGAAATCAGGGACAAAGTATCTAAATAAAAATTCAGCAGAATGAGATCGGGAAGCCAAGAACGAGTAGATTGAATATCGAATGAATGAGCGTCGAGAACGACTAGAATTACCATCGAATTAATGTTTGCCGATACTATCTTGTCGCATCGATTTTTTCTCCTTCTAGGGATCGTTTTTCTTCTTGGAGTACGTAATATGACATCTCTGTTTTCTTTGCTGCCACGGCAAACCTCCGGTTATTTGAACGCTGACTGTATGCCACGATCCATGATGAGCTCTGGTTTAATGCGAATGCAAAAAAAAATGCAACAAAAGAAAGAAAACCCTCTGATACAGCTTTATAATCTGAGCAGCGATGGAGGTTCTCGAAAATCACAAAGCTTCTTTTATCCACAGTCTTTTTTTGCCCAGCGAGAAACGAAAAGACTCATCGAAAGATGTAAAAGTTGCGTTGTTGGCTCTTCCAGAGATCTCCTGATCTCTCTGTCTATCGGAACCGAATACGATTCTGGTGGACAGAAAGTCGATATTGTACAAAGATTCAGGCGAGAAAACAGAATTTTTCAAATTACCGGCATTGAAACTGCGAATTTCTAAAAATCGAACTGAAAATCGGTTTTTTCTGCTCCAGAGCAGAAAACATTTCATTTCAGACTCCATTTTTTCCCGGCTATAATTGCATTTGTCTATTCAAAGTCTCGCAATATTCGGGCCATTCAAAACATCGACCAATAGGATTTTAAGTGAAACTTCTTTACCGAGGGGCTACGTTTTTCGAGCGTTACGAAACCGATCATTCGGTAAGGAGAATGGCTAGAATACGTGGGAGGAATCAGGAGAGGCAAGAAGAAGAAGAATATGCGTGTGTTCATGTGTAAACTTGATGATGGACAGTTCATGTTAGTTGTTACGTTGTATATATCACCTAACAAAAAGCTGGATGATATTATCGAGTTTATTCATCAAGTATTATTATCATACACACCAGCTGGTGCAGCATTTCTAAAAAAAGGGCTGGGAAACTTTACCAATGATATTGAGCGCATCTATTTAATGTTCACTTTTCCAGACCCGAAGGTCAACCTCCCATTGACCTTTTGGGTACAAAATTTAATTTAAAAATTATCAATGATGTCAACATTCCAACTACCAGGTTGGGCACAACAATTTATACTGCATTTGCTAGGAATTTAGAACGTATTCAATCACAAATATTTGTTTCGTATTTTAACTATCATAAGCCAATTGTCTCCACGATAGATACTGATAATACTATCAATAATGATTCATAAAAAAAACCAATTACCATAATCAATTCATTTTTTTTTCAAGTAAATAATGAATTACTTGTGAAATAGATTTGAAAACTCAATCATAATCATAATCCTTACTTCAATAAGAAAGTACTAATAATTCATCTGTTTGTGCACACCATCAGTAAGAAGTTTCACTTTCGCTGTGCGGGGATTCTACGCACCCGCTTTTTGTTGCATTATCGGTTGAAAATTATCTCGACTGGAACCAGACATTAAAACTCTCAAAGTATATTTATTTAAAAAAAAAACAAAGTTACGTTGCAAAAGAGTAAAAACAAAAGTTTTTAATTGATAAAAACTTTTTTATATTCTTTTTTTATTACAAACATTTTTCAAAACTCTTTTTCAATCCGTCTATGCTTTAATAATCGCATACATTTGAAAGTTTTAATTTTTCATGAAAACAAATTCAGATTGGAAAAAATAAAAAAAAAGATTTCAATAAAAAAAATGATAGAAAAAAGTTAGACCACTATCGAATTTACGGCATTCAGGGGCGAATAGGTCAACATTTTTTCAGAAAAAATAGAATATAACCAATTGCCAACTTTGAAACATTCATAGTTATTTTTTCAAAACATCAAAACCATTAATTGAAATAATCCCATTCTCGGAAGTCATGAATGCGCGTATTCGTTATAAAGTTTGTTTTTCCGATTCCTTTTTTTTCATCATTTTTTTCCTTTCGAAAAAATATGACAAGAGCGAGACAGTTTTCGACTGAATACTGCAGCGTAATTACTTATTAATTTGCAATAATTATTAGACGTCGTGGATAACAGTAGTTTAGCAGATTGATAATCAAAATAACATGGTAGAAATGCAGCTGGAATTGCTGAAAAAAAAAGATCGCGCACTACTACGTTCAAGCGCTCACACCGATACGTCGAGTTGCCTCGCACGCATACAAAGATGCGAAGATCGCTCGTGAGAAGGGACTCCCTCACTCACACGAGCGCTCACACGGATTGCCACTCGCATGGTAGGGGCCTCACCCCTCGTGGCACAACTACTACCGCGAGGTACTCACGGACGTAGCACGCTCGTCTGATTCGTCAACTTCAAAAATTAATATCGAATCAGGGATGCATCGGGGACCGATACCTATATCAACTATATCAATCGTCTCAGAATTCCACCCCCGATCTACCATTACGAGGACGCCACACCCTTTTAAAACACCCTTTATATGAGTATATGTGTGTAAGGTTTCAGACAACAGTTGTAGGGCTTCCAACATTGTTTTTAGGCTATAAACTAATGATTTGGAGCACAGCCAAGTGGAAAAACTCAACTTGGGAAATAACGGGCACCATAATATACATACATGCATACAAATCTGAAACAATCTCTCCCGCGTTGAAGTTCTATACTCCTCCGCTTCCAGCACTCCGACATTTATGTCGAAAATGTTCGTAAAGCTAAGCCCTACAGAAACGATTCAATTCGCACTGTGGACTATCCACTATCCAGTACTATCATTTTTTCTTTACTAATGGATTGGTGACTCTGGATGGCCTATTCGCCATCTGAGAATGTCATGCCAGTTTTCTTGGACGCTTAGGTTTCCACCGTCTATTCTGTTACTTATGTCACACGAAGATTCTGTTGCCCATTCCCTCAGTCACAAAGGGAGCTCGCATTTGAGAGTCTCACTGAACTCTAGTAAAGACCGTAAGCAGCCTTCAAACCGACGAAACATCTACGGAAAGGAGTGATTGTACTGAGTGAGTGTACTTGAGATATTTCACGATTCTGCCGCCATCCCCTGTACACGTAACAACAACTTGAAGTTATAAGGACTCGTTGCAGTCACCAAAGAAACCTGGGTTGTAACCGTTTGATTCGGGACTATTATCATAGGAGTTCTGTATAACGTCGAGACAAGCTGGCGCGAGTTGTGCCCAACAATGGGGTTATTATCCTGTGTCGACACTATTTTTTTTCTTTTCACTCACCCAGCCATTTGCTTCCGCAGCTTTCATTCATCCGATGTTGTATATAACCGTTGTCTTGAATGTTCTTTAGGTTCTTGAGTTGTCCGAAAATTATCGCCAATTGCCTCGGGGCTTTCCTATAACATCCCTTTCCGCGCTAAGCGAAGGATATGATATCCTTGCGGCGATCGATCTCCCCCTTATTCTGAGATTTGTAAAATGTGACAAACTTTAACGGGCATCAATTGGTTTTACTTCAAAGGTCACACCTAATCCCTTGCTGAATTTGATGTTGATGAGTGAATCAGAGGATTGGTTAGTTTGGTTAAATTCCGTCTAATGGAATATAACTAGGATTCTGCAGATCGAAACTAGGAAGTAAAAGACTGAAAGAGCGGGGTAATGGCGCTGCTAGGCGAGTTGCCAGATTGCTCGCGGTGTTCTACGAATTAGAGAAACAATAAAATGAAACAAAGAAGACAATCAATTAAACCTTGGCTCGATTGAAATCTCGTTTTTCTCTATTAAAAAGAGAGGCCTTATATATGATGGCAAATTGTTGGTGGAGTTTCATCGACCCCAATAATTGTCGTGAATTTCAATAGCGGTTCAGCAATGTTATTTAATGTCGAACACGCTTCAATCGCATCTAATCAGGATCGTAAATCGATAAAAATGTCTAATGGTGCTGATTAAGTTCCATCACCCTACCACATTTGAGTCGTGTTGTTGAATGAATCATTCAGACGTTCAATCGATTTTCTACATCTATGGTATGCTTGGTTTGCTTCAAATACTTTTGGCACAGCGATGCATTGAATGTTAGAGGTAGGTTTTTAAGATTACTGAATTTTGGTACAACGACAGAATTATTAACATCGCGAGTATCTTGTACCGATCGAGAGATGCAGATACAATGATCAAAAATTAGCGAGTCGGTAGTAAACGCGGCTCCTACCCATCGTAGCGATTTCATATTAACGCACATCTTCTAACGAAGTTTAAGTATAAGCAGTCACAACTCCATTGGTGTCTCGTCGATCTCTCACTTCAGTAGGTGTATCGCATATTGCTCGCCGCGCATGTGTGTGTATGTGTGTTCATCCATTTGGCTGAAACAGTGTACAGTGTTCCTGAAAGGAATAGTGCTATGATCGAGATTCAGGTACAGAGAGAGATATCTGATACTTGTATTAGTCTAAGGAGGCAGATTCCAGGTATAGGGTAAATGGAACAATGTTAACAAAGGATCAAAACCGATATCACCATCAAGCAGGCACCATATGTATACGTATAATTCCGAATCAATCCAGATTTAAGACAACTGACTTCGGTACATGTATATTTGTATATGCATTTCATATACACGCTATCCTTTAAGCGAAGATGTGACCTTACTCTTATGTAAGCACCAGGATGAGATATCCCATAGACGTAATTGACTAAAACATACGTTATTCAATTGGCGACTGAGCTCATCATGATATAGAGTCGACTACGGATTAGTAAATAATTGGGCCAACAATGATTTGCGACAATTCCAGGTAACGCTTCTGTGGTAAAGTAACCCTTACATTTGTTGAACGGCCGAAAAACATTCATTCAAAATTTGCCATGCCATGTCTTTTGTATCAAAATTTGCTATCTTAATTCTGTTGAGATTATTTATTCTAAAAGAAATACTTAATTGATCGTCACTATATTCAAACGGATTTTCGTGCCTTTGATACATTACTTACAGAACGTGTTTCTTTCGTCCGAATCCTCTCTGCGTGGCTATCACTGTCCCTTTCATCGCCACGAATTCATGCTAATTACGACTTCTAACAGTTTCAAAGAAAAGTTAATTAGCCCTTGTCGAACCAACTATTCTCGCTCTTCACTTTTCTCTGACCATATCTATTCGACAAGTTGGCTGATCTTAACTTTAGCGGAGTATTCATTTGCCTTGTCATTCATTCCGACTTTCACAAGACTTTTGACGAGTATAGCTATTCTTTTTGCTTGCCAACTTCTAATAGAGTTAATCGTAAAAGGTAACCTCTAGTCATTTTATAGCAAGCGTGATCAATGATGATTAGAGGTTTGGATTCTCGATCTGTCGAGGAAAAAATGATTCCAAGCGAGCACAAGCTTTGAGATAGTTGGATACATAAGGTAAGATCCTAAACGAGAAGTCGTTTTGGGTCTTCATAGAATGGATGTACTGATATCATAACCTATAAGAATATGGACGGATGTAAACAATCTGGAGATTGGGTAAAAATACGGTGGGAAAAATTTGCATTTACGGTAAGAACTGGAAGGAGGATACCGAGTTTCTCGTCGTAACGGAATCGTTATAGTGCGACGCACATTTCCTTACTTGGCTCTCGTAAATGTTACCAACCCAAGTGCCTCTGACCCACGCTCTTTTCTCAATTTTTCTTAAATTCAGGCTCGCACAATTAACACTTCCGATCCTTTTTGCTTTGCTGATTCAACGAGATACCTCATAACGGTTTTGTCCTTCTCTTTGCGACTTACTTAGTAGTACCGAAATAATGAGCCGCACAAAAAGAGTTTGCGTTACAATGGTCTTTGTGTCCTATATCAGTAAAGAAACTGATTATTTATAACACTGTTTTCTAAAGTAATTCTGAGCGTGAAGCTAACCTTACGGTCTGTTTTAGATTTAAATTCAATCTCCATTTATATCTTTATTAAACTTAGATTCAGCTGCAGCTTTGACGTTTCTTTTTTCCGAACTCAGTCATCTCGTTCCAGTTTCAGTCAAACCTAAATTTAGCATAGTTTTTCATTCTCAATTTATTTGGGATTCAGTCTTCAGTATGTGCCGTTAGTCTTTTTTTGTCGAAATTTAACCTTCCGCTTGTTCGAAATTCTATTGTGAACCTAACGATGTCTGAAATACTATATCTCTGGAGTAGAAGACGTATTTGTTATTCCATTCTCTTTGGCCCAGTCGTTCCGGCAAAAGCTCTCTTAAATGGTACACACCGGTTCCGATGTGAATCCGCGACGAAATGGAAACCGCAACCAATTGCTTAATTGCGGGAACTCGCTCATACCGCTGCTCCTTTCTTTCTCTTTCTGCGTTTCTCTCTCTCTCTCTCTCTCTCTCCCTTCCTCTGACTAGCAAATTAGCTGTCCCACGGTTTTACTCAGCTCGCGTTTATTATCAGGATGCAGTCGTTTGGAGCATTTAGTCAACGAGAGACACGTGAAAATGAGTGCAACCCACGGTTTGTTCGTTTGTCTACATTGGTATGTACAGTTAAATCGGTAAAATGTTTAACTTTTTGCTGGTACACATTTTGTAGTGTAAAAGCTTCACTTCACCACTTCAATAATCTTCATCTTACTATAATACATAGATGGGTTCGCGGCGTGTTTCTTATGGAATACTATTTGTCGCGGCTTTGCCGGGCCTCTATATGTACGTATGACTATGCTACGACTTACACTTCTCAAAGTATAAGAAAATTCACTTCCGGGTACGATAAGTGAAGAATTAAATTTTGTTTAAAATGTTTCGGTTTTAAAATGAAAAGAAAACTTTGATTAATTGTTATTGCATTTCTTTTTAGTAAATATAAATGAGGGATGCGGTTCATGTGTTCGTTGATATCTTCTGAACGGTTCCTATTCACGTGTTTGATCAAACATATCATTCTCTGCCAAAGCTTTGGTAATGATCGATGCACAAATTATCTGAGAAGAAAACCGAACCAACGGTTGAACACGTTGATGTTTCCTTAATAACAGAATGACACAAAGATTATGGGTCGACTTCTTTACATTTTTTAATTTTCGCCAAAATGTTAATTTATTTCATAATCAATGAGAAATTGATTGGGTAAGTTTTCCAGATATCAGAAACAGGTAAATCAGTAGAAATGTTAAGCAGAGATAAAATCGTATCCTTGGAAGAAAATTAGTTGAAACTTCATGCTGAAATTATTTCAAAAAGGACCATTCCGCAGTGCGAATAAAATGTCAACAACACAGATAATGAAGATACGAGAAAACCTACATGGTTTTGTTAGGAAAAATGAACGAAATATATGAGTCAACAACGAGGTCATTTTTTCTTCAGATTAGTTATACAGACGTTTCTAAAACGTATTGTGCAGCAACAAAAGCGCGATCCAAATTCGCAGGAGGGCGTTTCTGCTTCCCTTTTTCTTATGCATTATTTGATTCTCATTTTTCGTAAGGCTGAGTCTATTTTCGCTGCGAGCTTTCATGAAACCTCACCCATAAAACCCCTGCAAAAGCGGTTATGTGTCGCATTTTCCCCCTCTCTTCCTATTTCTTCATGCTTACTATCATAAAAAAATACCTCAGAGTATTTCTGTCACCGTATTATTTACCTCATAGAAATATGCACTTTTAATCTTCATCTTGGATTTACTTCATATTTTACCTTTGCTTGATAAGACGCTCTCAAAGCTACTGAAGACATTCAGCGGTATTTTTTGATGTGCATGTGGGGAGTCTGAGGTCCAATAAAGAGAATATCGTGGAATTTGCCATATGGTGTTAGCCGGCTGTTAAAAATGGATTGAAACATTTTTATATTTGGGCCCCGAAGCGAACAAATCGAAAATGAAAAGTTTTCTCTTTTGCCAGAAAATAACTTCTCTTTAACTGTTCTCTAACTGTTTAGAAAAGGAAAAAAAACATTTTGACTGACGGTAGATTTATGACACATCAGCTAAAGCTTTCAGAAGTGCCTCAAAGTCCGCCATATAGATGGTGCTACATGGGTATAAATTGTTCTCTTCGCTTTTCCTCAAAATTAATTTGCCATTTTTCTCGACACTCTCATGACACTTTTGGCGTGGCAGCTGCGATCAGAGGATGGACAGAGAAGAGAAAGAGAGAGGATGAGGAGCGTGTACTCCCGATGGCAAAAAAGGGCAATGAAGTTTTTCGTTTTTTTCTCGTCCGCTGTTTCTATTTTGTCGTCATCTGCTGTCGAACAGAACACCAGCTGAGGCAGGTTCGATGACCGAACGATTATTAATACACGAGCGTATAAAAAAGTGTCAGCTCGCTCGAGGATAGAAAAAAAAGTCTAACGCCCTCTTGGTAACTCAAGATCTTTTTTCTCATCGATGCACTCTGCCACATCACCTGTTAGCAGATTTGATATTTTCTCTACTAACTTCACATTCTCATGAATATGCATTCACCACTTTTTCCTCATTCTGCCTTATTGCTGTTTTTTTTACCGATAATGCAGGTGACGGTGGCAATTTGCAAATTCGTGCATCGTTAGCCTATGTTGTACTAATCTATACTCATACAATGGAACTGTACGTTGACAAAGTTTTGGAAACAATTTGCATTTGAGGGTTTTCTCTCTTTTTATCTTTTTTATTTGGTCTGCTTATGTCGTTCTCATTCACCTTGGTTTTCAGACGTGGACTATTTGAGCTACGATTTCTTCTTCATCAAACTCTCAGCAAATAGAAATTTTAGGTTTGTCGTTTGTAAAAACATTAAAGCTGCGAACAAGGACCTTCTTTCTTACCATTTTTGTACAAATCTTTTTTTTTTGTACAATTTTCTACAATTATTGCGCAAATCTTACTTTTGTTTCGGAATATCAATTTTGTCACATTTTTTCAATTTTTTCATGCGACTGGTTGAAAAAAGTAATTCAATTGGTAATCCTTGAATTTCTGCGAAAGTATTCATGAATACCTTCATTATGCCAATTTGCCAATTCTCCATAAACATTTTAGTCACATTGGCCATAAACTCTTCATAGTTCATCAAACCTGTTTAAAAATGTATTTCATGATTTTTTTATTTCATCATATCTATAATTGGAACTTTATTCACGCGGAATTATGATTAAATTTATATTCTCTGGCACTTAAAATGCATTACTTATCAAAACTGCCCATTCTTTTATTCAATTTATAATAATTTAATTATTTCATGAAACTTTCCAACAGAATTTGACAGAATGACCTCGTCATTTTTCATCCCTCTTCCTCACTCGTTATCGCTTTAAATCCTATTGAAATACATCTATCCTCGTATCAAAGAACCAGCGTGCCTCAATAGAATTTCATTAGAAAATAAATAGTGGAAACTCTCGTCGCTGCTCTATAAGGATATGCTAATTGCCAATTATCCCTTACAAAATCCTCCCACCATCACCCTTCACAAAAATCAAGAAACCTCAGTGAACACTGAACTCGAACATCTGAACAAGGTCCTGCAAATGAACGGCTACAAGGGAAAGGACATCCTAAGAACAGTCCAGCACTATAATAACAAGAAACCATCCACGGAAAACAGTAACATGGAAATCGGGGAAGCCGGATCAACAGCGCTGCTCCCATACCTGCAGGGAATAATCGACCGCATCGACAGAATCCTGAACAAAAACAACATCAGGGTCATCTTCAAACGACCGAAGAAGATCGCAAAGGTACTCCCAAACCCAAACGACAAAAGGCCGACACTAAGCACACCGGGAGTATACAGGATCCCATGTGCTTGCGGAAAAGTGTACATAGGGGAAACCAGGAGGAATATCAGTACACGGATCAAGGGACATCAACGGTGCATCAAATACGGCGACATTTTACAATCTGCCTTGGTGAAACATTGGATGAAAACAGGACATTCCATCAATTTCGACCAGGCCAGCAGACTAGCAACTTGGCAAAAAAACATCGAGAAGGTTTGAAAATCTTGAAAATCCCAAACAATCTCAACAGAGATAGCGGGGACCCAGTGAACCAGATTGGCACACCGTCCTCCCGGTTTTTTAATTGACCAGCTGATCAATTAAAAAGCTGGCTCCTCATCGACTGGTCGGGTGACCCGGAGCGGGTCACTGATCCAGAACGGATGACTACCGGTATATAAGGACAATCTGAATCGGGAGAGCTTCAAAATCGGAGCTCTCTAGCACTGAAAATGCAAACTGCAATGTTTGCGAAACGTTGGCAAAAAGCTGACAATAAACGCGGCATCCATCTGGAAGCCCACCATTTAAATAATGTCGACGATGGCGACGAAAGCCTTAAAACTACAATCGTTTTTATCTATGTCGTTAAGAACTTGTACAATTTTCTTTTTTTTATATTTACACTAGAGAAACAAATTATTATAAGAAATTAAAATAACGAAATGTAATAATTTCTTCAAAAGATGCTTTGGAGTGTGAGACTATCGATAAACGAGACAAAATTTTGATAACTGTAGGAGATCCGGCAGATTGTCAGTCATTAAAATTTGTGCGGCTTGCTCGTTAAATGCTAATTGTGTAAGTCGGCGCTGAAATGTTGTTAGTGATTTATGTTAAGGAAAAAATGTTTATAGAGTTCTCTTGCCATTCTTGGTAAATTTTCTTTATATACAAGTAGCCGAATTTCATTGATCTGGATAATTCAACCCAGAACAGGATACATCACGTAATTATCGGTTTCTTCCCGTTCATGTAGCATGCAACAAGTTTCTTCTTATTCTTGTATTTTATTCTCCAACCATTCTTTGTACGAATAAACGCGGGTAAAAGCATCGGGAGACCCAGTAGCACACGGTTGAACGAACGACGCAATTCCAATCTGAGCACCGTTCACGGCGAGTGGGCCGCCTGAATCTCCCTGTAAATTAAATGTTGAACATAAATTCTTGGTCAAGGATCAATTCATAATGCAATTATGTCGGAAAATCTGTTAGAACGAGAATTTTAACATTCGATAGCATGAAGATAATCTGCGGTACAACGAAGCATACTAAGAATACGCAAAAAGTAAAAAAAATACTAAAGAGCTACCAATAAATATATTTGAAAAATATTTGCAGAATCTTTTCCCTTGTTGTTTAATTCTCGAGACTTCCATTATTTAGAATTGATGTGCTTGGTGTTTTTTCTCTATGAACGATATTCCGAAGCTCAAGCGTATGAAAAAATGTCAATCCACTACATTTTTCAAGTAGCAACATTTTTCCGAAATTTTTCTTTTTCTCAAGTTTTTAGATTTAAAACAAAAACAAAGATTATTGGGACAAAAAGACGATCGAATTGAAGCATCTGTTTCCGCGGACATTAATAAAACATTTTAAATAGAACTTTGTTAAGAATTACATTGATACTTACGAAACAGATACCCTCGTCGATTTTGTTGTACGTGCATATATGGTTGCTGGTTACTTCGTTGGTTAGTTTTTCGCGGCACTCTTCAACACTCACGAGTTGCAGTTCAATTTCTTGAAGGTTGAAAGACGTCCGTGGGTTTTGCAACTAAGAAAACGAACAAAATATTCATGCCGGTTTGAGTGAACCTCCCATCTTTCGTTCTCAAGAAAATATGAGGAAAGAAAAAACGCAACGGTACTTACATCTGTGACTCCCCAACCAGAAAAGGCGGCAGTTGCATCGGAATAATCGTATATATCCTCGTCGGGCAGTCCAATCGGTTTAACAAAGTCATTGAAAACTATTTCATCGATCGTTCTTATCAATGCAATATCGTTATGAAAAAAATGTACGTAGTTCTCGTGGACGACGACGATTTCCGCTTTATAAACTTCGCCGGTTTCGTTCCTTAAGAAATTTGTACCAGCCACGATATTGATCCTTTTGGAATTTTGTCTGATAACAAAAATTCATATATATATTTTTTATACCTGGTCAATTAAGAATTAAAACAATTGTGACGAAGATGGCACTTAATAATAATCATAATAATAATGTGCAGAATGTTTTAATACTGACTGGTATACACAATGCGCAGCAGTCAAAACCCAGTGTTTGTTCAGTATCGAGCCACTACAAAAGTGACGACGAAAATTTTGCAGGGAAACTTGATAAGGGTACTTGTGATTCGGCGCATCATGACCACCTATGATTCGCGGTGCACCTGAATTTAATAAAGAAAACAATTTTGTTTTAATTTAATATTTCACCGTCGATTCAAGCATAAATTGGCGTGTATAGAAAAAATAAGGATGTATATTTACGTAAATAATGCGAACTGTAACTTTAAATTTCAGACATTTTTCTTTTCCCTCTTTCAAGGTTGGAATCTCGTAAAAAATATGGTACAAAGTTCGATGAGAAATTGAATCAATATTTGTTTTGCTTACTCTCAATTACTCTCAATGTATTTAATGTTTCGTCAGAGAAACAAGTAAAAATTTCGCAGTAATTTGTTTTGAACCAGTATAAACTTCTATAAAACCCGATGAGAAATAAATTTACGGAAAATTTGTGTATGTTTCTTTAACACATTTTTATGTTCTTTTATTCGAATAAATGCTTTCTTTTCGTGTCACCGAAGTGGCATGAGAAATATGTAATGAATACGAGATACTTTTATTTACTTTTTTTATTTATTTATTTATTTACCATGAGCATTTGCTGCAAGACAGCAAAGAACGACTATACCACTCAGAAGATACATAGCTAGGTCCTCGTTTGGTATGAACTAATTGAATAGAGAAACACATTGGCTTTATATACTGAATTTAGTTGAGCAATCGTGATGATAAAACGACGTTTTATTGATTGAAATCAAAATCGATAATGATCTTTCTAGTGTTTATTCAGCTATACTCGAATTTTTGATAAAGCCACAGGTATATGGTTAGTTCATTATAAATATGTTATCTACGCAGTTCCCGAGAAAATTTCAACGGCTAGATATTTGATTTAAATTTCAAATCGTATTATTGATATTGTAAGCTTGGGAATTCCCAGTCCGTAAGTAATACGAAAAATACAGTACATTGAGATTGGAATCGCATTGCGAGCTAGATATTCTCAAATTTCAGTTATTTATCGATTGTGGTAAGACAGTACTATATTTTGTTTTAACTAAAAGAATACCTAAAATGGTGTAAAAAATCTAAGGCAAGTTAATCCGGTCATTGTATGTTCAAACGTATGTTCAGACTTGAAGCTGTTTCTTTTATCTCGTAACAGTACCAATAACTCATCGTCAATAGGACAAAAGAATTCGTCACATAGAAAAGTGCTCACAATTTGTCAACTCAGAGAAACCCGTCCCAAATCAAACTTTAAGCGGTTTCGGTAAGCTATAAGACCCCGTGTATATACACTTTTTTGAGAACATGCTATCTGGATTTTTGCCAACTACCACAAAAAAACGTACACGATTGCAAGAAACGGTACGTACGCGGTCGCAGTGTGCGCCTCCGCTGCTACTTATCTTTTTTTCGGTGTAGGATGACGCTTAGCCGCGTACCATCTGCTACCAACAGCGTACATATAATGTGATACCTATGGGGGCTTTTTGTCTCGTGTTTCGTTTTTGCATTTTTTTCAATTTAATTTCAAAAGCATTAACCCTTACTTCCCACATTCCCGTAAAATCAAGTAAGCCTGGTGTATTTTATTACCCCAGTGTGGTAAGTAAGGGTTAAAGTGATAGGATTACACACACACACACACACACACACACACACACACACACACACGCACGCACGCGCACACGCGCACACACACGCACACACGCACACACGCACACACGCACACACGCACACACACACACACACACACACACACACACACACACACACACACACACACACACACACACACACACACACACACACACACACACACACACACACACACACACACACACACATATAAATGTACATATCACGGCCAACTTTTACGTTTTAATTAAAACTGCTATTTCACACGAAGTGCCACCTCAGTCGATGTTCCGCACGATGAAAATCAAAATATATTTGTGTTGCCTATGTTCTCGTAGAAAGTTTCCCCGATGTCATATTTCAAAGAATTAGAACGGGAAAGATTTACCGGAAAAACCCTATGAAATTTTGTTTCCATTTCGTTCTAAAAAATTATAAAATCGTAAAAATTCATTAAAAATAACTTCGAGACGAATTTATTTCAAGGAATTTTTAACAAAGTTGAAGTTGTAATTACTCTTGGTCAAATAATAAAAGTATTTAATCGTGCACTCGCACATTTTGGATCAGTGATATGAGGTTAAATTGAGATAAAAAATTTAAAAAATGAGAATGAAAAACTTCGAGTTTTGAATCGCGTGATCATTAGTGCTACATGATAAAGTGTTGTGGAGGATAGAAACCTGTCCGAATCGAAATTTCGACCCTCCTTAAACTCTCTTTTCGATCCTTTTTTGTCATTCAACGGAAGTTTGGGAGGGTCGCATGGAAATCATTCTAGATCCCAAAAAGCGTGGTAATATCAGAACCTACCGGACCTCCAAAAGTAGCCGAAATTGGACATTTTGACTCAAAGGAGGTTCCGTAGGTTCTAGCGAACCTCATTTTACCCGCAGATGAGCCTAGATTTGGTATTCAAAGGAGGTTTCGAAGGTTCTAGCCAACCTCCAAAGCCTTCTTCAAACCTCTTTTGGACCTACGAACTTTGAGCCTCTTACATAGGTGGCTCGTCGAGTCTCCTTCGAATCTCCTGTAATCCTACAAACCCTCCTTTGAACCTATTGCAGCAATCATGTAGCTCCCCTCCCTCTTCCTCCTTTCCGACCCCCACTTCACCAGGTATCCGAAAAAATTGATTAATTGCAAATATTTTGTATGTAATAAGTAGTAATGTATTTCTTAAAATAGTAGTACGTATAACGAACATAAAATAATGAGATCTTTTTTTCTTAGAACAGTAGAACAGTAAAGTAAAGAAACAAATTTATGGCAGTTGTGCATACTGCATTTGGGGTGGGGTTTCGTGGAATTGTGATTGTTCAATTTGTAATTTACCCAAGCCACTTTTAAGATACGCGAGAAAATTAATAAATCATTATAATTATATGTATTTGTTTCGAAATGATAAACAAATTTTTTAATAACCGTGTGTAACCTCTGTTCCATATCATTTTGATAAAAATAGCTTGACTCTACACAGCCTCCATTAGATCTGCTTTGAATTCAAAGGAGGTTTGCGGAGGGTGTAGAGCTAGAAATTCAGGTCAAAAGGAGGTTTTGGCGGCATTAGACATGAGGCTCATGCCGAGGCCCAAACGAGGTTCGGTAGGTTCGGCAACGGTATTTAATTTCTCAACATAAGCTCCAGCGGACTCAAAGGAGAGTGGCGGCTCGTGCATTACAAAAGAAACATAGGCTCTCGAGCAGTTAAAGGAGGGTTAAAATTTCGATTCGGGTGAACATAGAGTATATTGTAAAAAGTTTTATTACTTAATTAAATGTTTTCAGTTCTAGGCGCAATTATACTTGTGTTAATTGAAGCTGAGGACATTGCCAGGATTTTTTATCTGAATAGGAGGTCGTGCCTGTGTTTGAGTGCTGTCTGATTTTGCTTCAGGGTACAACGAACGAGATTGTTCGGTTTTCTTATCTCTGCGTTACTTCTTCTTCTCCTCCATTTTCTTCAACGTGCTCTCCTTAACTCGAAGGCGTCTGGTAGTATTTCTACGAGCCTGGACTCTTAAGGCAAACCCTCGAACGAGTTAATTCAATCTCGATGGTTCGGTGTGCGAATCTTAAATTAAAGTGCACTTGGAGAACATTTCGAAAATCGCAAGAGAGGGTAAAGAGAATTCCATAAAAAGATACAAAACAGGCACTCTTTGTCCTTCGTCTTGTAGTGATCGAACAAAAATCAACAACCGTGTAATAGTTTATTCGTAGTAGACGATGGGGAATGGACCTTATGTGGTCCGAGAGTCGAGGGTTTCTTACGCCTGTTTTAAGCACCATTCTTTCATTTGCACGGTGTGTCTCAGAAAGCCTATGGTAAATACATGTATGATACATATTCAAAGTTAAAAAGTATGTAAGCACTTTTCGATTTCGAATCGATAAGTTATTTATTACCGACTAACGTTCCAAGAGAAAAACATCCCTGAATATTGTATCATTTTAAATTTCGTCTTAAATCGAAGTAATATGGAGTGTATTATTATTTTTCCTTGGGCCGGAATAATT
The DNA here is from genome assembly GCA_959613375.1 of Heteropelma amictum. NCBI lineage: Eukaryota > Metazoa > Arthropoda > Insecta > Hymenoptera > Ichneumonidae > Heteropelma > Heteropelma amictum. The sequence continues at coordinate 11,553,781 of OY390722.1, read as the reverse complement.
TTAGGTCACTGGTTCATCGATTATTTCTATAGTACCGAAACTTATTCGAAGAAAAACTTGTTCGTTTCTGTCAATATTAATCCGCCGTACAATTTATGAATAATTGAGATGATAATCATTTTCCTTTATATCTTCGGAATGAAAGAATTCGAGGAAAAATTGTTTTGCGTTTCTCTGTATTTATTTATCGTTGCTTTTGCACGTGTAGTTTTCTTAAGTTTCCTTCTTTTTTCGTGTATTTAAACCGATGCCTCACATCTCGATATACTCGGGCCTTTCTCGAGAGCTTCGACCCACGACAGAGCAGACGCCGCGGATTATTACACCAACGGATCCAGCAGAAGCAACAAGCAACAGTCTTATATTTTTCTTGTTAAAAATAGATGTAACACAACGTGCTAACAAACACAACGAAACAGGCTCGTCTACGGTCGTGACTTTTATTTCCCCGAACGAAATATGGTTCGATTGTGAAAAAAATTCCAAAATTACATTCATCTGAATCATTTTGACGATGTTTCGACGAATAAGCTATAATTTTTGAGGCAAGGTACAACTTTCACGAAGTATTTGAAATAACCGAAAAATTAAATATAATTGATTATTAGTCGGGAAAGAGACCGGCTTGCGAAAATTTAAGTAAAGCTTTTGTGATTACTGATCATACAAATTATTATGCAGAAAATATTTATAAAATTTCTTATTGATTTAATTAAAAACCCTCATTATTCAATTGCAAGGAATGTAACACAACATTCAAACTCCTAAAACTTCTCGCGAAATTTTCAGAGGAAAAGTCTGACGGTACTCAGATAAACTTGCAAGCCTTTCCGAGATTCGCTTTATTTCCACACTCACTAAGGTCGTCTTCGTACTTTCCACGCCCCGTGGAAAGACCTACTTATATCGTCTTTCCATCATCCCCTTGTTCTCCTTCTTCTTCTGCGACTCTAGAAAAATTTCGAATTTTGACATCTATCATAATCAACCACTTGCCATTGACTCTGGGCCTTCCTCACCCTTGAGAATTTTCATCCCTCACACTCTCAACATAACCCAAAGCGACTATTTGTTTTCACTCAACTTGTCAAACCATCCTAAATACGGGCTCGCTCATTCATACCCACCCTTGTCCCTCGCCCCTGTCATTCACACTCCCGAACATTCTCACTCCAATACGGATAACCGCCACCATATTGGCCATGATGAATACAACACACGGTGGAATGTTTGCTGGCCTTCATTCGCAGATAACCGCGGCATGTTTCGCTCCACACGCTGGTACATTCTATTTACCAAACGGGTCATTATTATCCCCCGCATAATTCCCTCTCTACGAACCACAAATTGAGGGGGTTTCAAGTCCCAATGAAAGAGCACGAAACTTTTCGTGCGAATACCGGCAAACAACAACTTGCATAACTCCGGAATATTGTTTCCAGAATACGCAACTTGTAGGAGAAGCAGAAATAAGTCATTGTTTGGTACCATTTTCAATACAGATTTGGGCGTTATCATGAGTACAGTTACGGTCGAAATACTTTGAGAATTCACTGATCACTTTAATACAGTCCTTTTGTAAATGAAAGAAGCCGAATTAGTGAATTCGAAGTGAATAAAAAAAATTAATGTGATTCATACCGGTTTAACAGTCCGCCACAGAATGTTTCAAGGATTCTTTGTTACATTTTGGAATTTCAATTTAAAGAAAATAAATTCGAAAGGTATGAAGAAAAATGAAATTGGTTACAAACGGATTGCGGAAGCTCAACATGCAAATGTCATTTCGGCAGCACTTCCCAATAGCCGTTACCTCCGATTTGGCTGAAATTTTCAGGAAAGCTTGTCATTAGCTCGAATATGAAAGGCCTTATAGCATTTTTGGCGCAAACAATTATCTCGGAAAATATTGATTTTGGACACAACTTTCATGCAATAAACATGACGATCTCGATGCTCCCTACGAAAAAAATTCTATACGTATTTATCGTAGATGCAATACTTTTGACAGTATTTAAAAAAAAAGCTATATTTTATGATTTTTTCAATCCTAGCCCAATTCTATTCATGAAATTGTATTAAATTATTTCCTTAGTTGTAATTGTATTTCAAATTTTTCATCTCCATTTGTTGTCTTGGTTTGTGAGTTCGTTCACTTGAGTCTCCGTGTTGTTCGTGTGATCGTGATGTGTCATGTTTCGGTGCTCGTGGTGTGTAATGTTGAGTACACCGAAAGGGGGAGAGGTGCAACCCCCCTGCGAGGTTAAGGGGCAGAGCCCTTTGTAAGGCGGAGGGGGCTAAACCCCCGCACGGAGGCTGGGGGGCGGGATCCCGCCAAAAAAAAAAAAATAGTTTTTAAATAAATAAAAATATTTTGATTTGTTATAATAAATTTGATTAAATAGAATTTTTTGCTTCTATATTGTTTTAATTTTTTTTCTGTTTTCGTATTGTTCTTTTATTTTTTGATATTGGAAAACAAAATTATAAAATATTGCCATTTTTTAGAATACTACCGAAATTATAGCGTCTACGATACATATGTAATAGACTTTTTTGCAGAAGGCAGCTAGATCTTCATATTTCTATTGCAAATAATTTTACCAAAATCAATAACTTCCGAGGTATCGTGAAAAAACGTTGATAGCTCATCTAACTTTGAGGGGTGATGGGGTAAAATAATCGTTTGTGCCAAAAATGCTGTAAGGGTTTTCATAACGATGTTGAAGTTTGCATCGTTGGAATCGTCGAAATGTACAATAAATGTCTTCTTTATCGTCAATATTCTACGATTGTCCAAATATTTTCCAGCAATTTTTAGAACGTATGACACTCCTGGAAATATAATAAAAAATATTATGAAAATTCAGGAAAGTTGAGTGTAAAAACTTGAGGGAATTCGATTTTTCGTTGAGGTCCAACGGTGCAGCCTTCAAGTTCATTTTTCATATTCGGGCGAGTGACAAGCTCTCCTGAAAATTTCAGCCAAATCGAAGGTAACAGCTATTCGGAAGTTTATCCTGCTGTTTTCGTTTCGACGATACGATAATAATTGGCGAATCGAAAAAAAAGAAAGTCAACGTACCAAAAAATACTTCGAGTTCGTACATTCTTGCTTTTGCACAAGACTTCACAGGGCACTTACATACCCGTGAAATCTTGTGATTTTATCAAGAATTTTCTGTCAGAAAATCGGCGGATTATTTTTTAAACGCGCCCTGATGCATCGATAATCTTTCTTTATTGCTTCTTTCTCCACTTTCTTTCACTACTGTTTGCACGACTGTGCTTTGTAACAATTGTGAATTATAATCACAGTCTCAAGGACCCTAGACCTTTATGCTGTTTTCAAGTATTCATTCAAGGTGCCCTTGTGATCACCCTCTGAAGTATTTAAGGGAGATGGAATAAGGAATGGAACCTCAGTATATACACGCTTATACTCCTATTCCATTCGGCAGTGTAAACAAACGTTGCCGCAGCAGAATATGCTCCGAGCCTGCCTTGCAAATTGAAAGCGAAGCATACCGAGACAGAATTTGTACCGTGCTTTCTATCGCATGTTTTTTTTTTTACTTTGAATGAAAATCCTCGGATTTTCCATCAAAAACATCCTTACAAATCCCTCGTTGATGGTTTTTGCTTAACGATACGCACATCAGAAAGATCCCCTGGAAGTTGGTCGTTCTTCCAAGTGTACGCATGTTTTTTTGAGTTTCTTTATTATTACTGTATATCATGTTTATTATTCATTGTTAATATATTCCCTATGGGAACTCAAAATGATACGTCGACAAAGTTTATGTCATCACCGAGACGCTCCTCCTCCTTTTGGCATTGACCATGTTGTTGAATCTTCACTAGTCGGGGACTCTTCAGAGATGAGCGTGATATGATGACCCCTCTAGATCTGTCATAGGATGCTTTTATACGGAGAGACTATCCGAAAGAGAGAATAAATGCCCCGAAGACCGAAGACACTTCACGATTTTCCCCGCTTCCTGAATTTTTCCTGAAAAACGAAATTTGTTGTATTTTCATGCCTTATCTTTCATTATCATTGCATTCGATTATTTATTTATATGATCCACACTAAGTTTTCGTGGATCTGCACGTGAAACAACTTTAATTCTCGCTACAATGACATTAGATCTCAATAATTATTAGTCAATTCTTCAGTTTTTAACTGTTACATTTCTTCGTTTTTTACTTGTTGTAGAATTTATCGTGTTTGATCAACCTATCATTTCCTACCCTTATGGAGAAGTCAGACAGGTTCTAGTCGTTCATACCGAAGATCTAAAGCCCTTACTACTACGTTTTCCGCTCATTTGCAAACAAATCAATAAAGCCAACGATGTATGTTTGATGATTGTCTAAATCCTCACCGTTTTTCTTTCTCTTTTTTTTTGTGTTGTTATAAACAAATATTACCAGGATCTCTTAGAACTTTATGTCGATATAACGTAATGTCGCAGTCTGAATGGAATTCCGAATCGAAAAGTATAAGTGCATTTTATGAGCTGACATAAAATACACCTTTCGACTAAAAGTTTGCTAACATCAATTAAACGTAATAGTTTATTGTGTGGCTAGGGTAAAACAAGACGATTTCAGACGAGTGCGAACGTGTCTCTGCCCGAGCCGAAGACGTGGGTTGGCATCACACGAGTCCGACATTGTATTTCCTCCCGTGCCACACACTATATTTTTCATATCATCTGCATTAAAACTGAGAGTTCCAATGTCTGGAGCCAGTCGGAATGAGACAATTTTCGACCGATAGTGCAACAAAAAAACAGATTTGTCGATGTTTTGAATCGCACGAATATTGCGAGTTTTATAATAAACAAATACAATTCAGGCCGGGATGAAATGAAGTCCGGAACTCAATATTCTTACTTCGCATCGGTCTAAAACTCGCTCATTTTTGATAGCTAAACAGTCATTTAAACTCGCAGTTTCAATGCAGGTGATATAAAAAATTAAATGATTAATACTGACTTTCGGAAATCTTATACGCTATCACCATTTTTCGGGAAAATCTCGGCTTTACCCCCCGAGCCTAATTTTCAAACCGAGAGCTCGTAAGTTATTCCACAATTTTGTGTTAAGGCCATGGGGGATACCCCCTCCCCCATCGAAATGTAGAAAAATTCTCACGCAAAATCTATAAATGGCATCTATTTAAAATTTTTTGTGAGTATTTAGTGACACAACAGGGAGGGACTGACGATTTGGCAATTTCGAAATATTGCTAAAGAGTTTATTTGTAGAGTGAACAAATTTTCAAAATTTCGAAATTCTAAAATCGTCAGTCCCTCCGGGCTATATCACTAAATACCCGCAACAAATTTCAAACCGATCAGATTTATAGATTTTGCCGGAGAATTTTTCTAAGCTTCGATTTACGGATGTAACACATCGTCTTAACGTTTCATGAAAATATTTTCGACACTTTGACGCATAGCTTTTAATTCTCGTGATTTCATTAACTTTGTTTCAATACATAAATTTTACAAATTATTATCGTAAGTCCATGGTTGTGTGGCAGATGATCACAAAAATTTCGACCAAACTATGTTAATTTTTTTACTGGGGTTGAAAAAATGATATTCTGTAAATTGAATGAAGTCAGGACATTCTTAATTCTTTTAACTTTGGGTGCATACTACAAGTGTTTTTTTAATCTCTCATAGATCTTGTAGATTCAAGACAAAATACTTTTGAAGAAAAAGTTGTAATAATATTTCGTAAAAGATTTATTAAATTGTAGTTATTTTTTAATGTTGACGAATCCAAACTAATCAAATGCGAAAGTAACTCTATCTATAGGTCACATTTTCGCGGTTAAATCGCTAAACGGATATTAATTTAATTCGGCAGGGAAATTCCTCTCAAGCCAAAACAAGAGGCTACCCGATGAAACTTCCTTTCTTTCTCGATGTTTTGGGTAGTATTTCGCAAACTTTTATAACGAACAGTTATCTTATTTCTGTCCTTGGGTTAGATATTTTTTTGAATATGTTTTCTTTCCACACAAAGGAAATCGCGGTAACTGCATAACATAAAAAGCGAATCATATCACTACAAATTTCCATATTGCGTCGAACTCGTTTAATTCAATTGAATAATACCTTATTCTATCTCTCTAATTTTTTTACTCATTTAAAAATTATCCTAGTCTTAGGTCCTCGCGATTTATTTCTCATTCTATCTTCCTTCGTTTCGAGAAATTCTCCAAGTTTGATTTGCATGATCTCTCCGTCTGAACGAATATTGTTAAATTCTCGTTCAAGCTCCGATAAGCTCTTTGGCAACTACTTTAAATCTACTTCTCCCGGCTCACGAGAGAAAAAGTTCCAGGATACACGTGTCAGAAGCTGATCGAAACTCAAACCAACTCCGCCGCGATTCTCGTTCTCATTTATCGATGAACTTTTATTGCTTGTCGTAGTTCTTGATCTTTGTCGAAATCGCATGATTAATTTTTTCCCGGACCTCCTCTCTCTCAGTATGCTATTATTATCTTTTTTTTTCTCTGAGCGAGTTGAAAAATTAAGAAAACGTAAGGAACGAAAATAATTACAAAACACAAGTTTTTGTTCTTGACCTCCGTACTTTTGACACTTTATGATTTCGCTTGTATCTTATTTTATAAGTTGCTATCCTCGCCAAAGCCATTTTCTATGTGATTATTTCCAGCCATTTTGTTTTTTCTATACTTTACCGTCCGGGCATGCTCTTAACATATGTTTATTTAGAAAAAAGGTTCGTAATGAATGAAAATCGTTCACGCGACATTTATCATAATGACTGCGGCGTAAATAAATTTCTTCTCCACCATTTTGATATCAAGTTTAATACTGCCGCTATTTTCTTAGTAAACTATATCATATTGAGAATCCAATTACAGAAAACTTTGTTCTCTGTTGTACTTTTCATTAGCTCGTTCATTGATGTATTATCGACAATAGCGTCGACTTTCCCTTTTCGTTTTTCTTGAGATCTTTCCACCTTTTTTTAGCATGAGTTTCTGACGTTGAAAAAAAAATTGTCTTCAAAAAACAATAAAACCAAAAGTGTCATTTTTGCCTTACTAATCGATATCTCAACGAGAAATCATCGCACGGAGCTCAACAGCGCCAAAAATTGAAGAGCGATAATTATTCTAGAAGCTCCTTAAGAGTAGACTTCAACACAAATTTCACCCTTGTTCTTGGAGCTTCTGAAATTTAAGCAAAACTTTCACAAAAATTTCTGCAGCTGCTTTTTTCATGATTGCCAAGCAGTGGTAGATTATAAAAAATTTCGAATTCCGGTACCCTAAACTTTAAGCTTTGAAGGGCTCTTTTTATTATTCTATGATCATTTTTCGTGAAGTGAAAGAATTTTTCGATCCCTCAATTGTTGTCAATTGTACGTAGCGTAGTATACATACCAACTATTTGTCAGTCTACAAAATTGCGCATGAATAACTGCGGCTAGGGTCGATAAATGTTTTTTTTTTCGATCGAGACCATACCGGAGCTATCATTGAGCTATATCTTCGTACATAACAATACAGGTAACACAAGTTTTTCCTTCTAGCCAAGGTACGAGTGGGTAAATGCATCGACAGGAAAACTAGCGAGTTATTCCTGTCGAAGGGTAATTCGTACGCAATCGAATGCATAAAATAGAAGAAACGACAGAGAGAAACATACCTATGAATAATAGCAAACTATTATTTCCCTTGCACGGTCTTGGGAAGGTTTCCCGTATCGGCAAAAGAGCTACACAATTTCCACGACGTAGCATAACGTAACATACGTCCGTTCTTAATAATCTAAGTTGCTTGAATTCGCATTATTCAATATTCAAAGCCGATAGGGTGAAGAAGACGAAGTACCACACCTTCCTTCTCTTCCGACCTGAAATGATGCACATTTACCCTTCGAGCGGAAACTTCGTTCCAAGTTTGTTAATATCATGGCTTGGGATACTATAATCCACTGTACTCGCCGTAATGTCCAATTTATCATTCAATATAACGACAGATATATTACAAAACGGCATACACCATCAGTGATCTCAATCCCATTTCTATCATAATTCTTCAGGGATGAAAAAAATATTCTATTTCAAAAAACAAAGCTTAGCTTTAGTTCAAAGTATTAACGCAAAGTATTAATCAAAATAGCAATATAATAAGATAGTCTAATATACGTTCTACAAACTATATATTTATATGAAAAATATACTTTGTATAGCCTTATCAATAATTATTATTTATTCGTGTCATCAATTCACAAAAAGGAACAATTGTTCTTGCTAATCGTCCCTTTCGTATTTTTCAGCTTCTTTCTCCTACTTTTGCTTTCTTTCATTGTGCCACTAATAAATTTTGGTAATAAAAGCCCAAAATTGTAGACCCGCTTCGGCTAGTACGTGTACTACTCTAATGAGAAGAGTGTAAAACTCGAAGGAGTATAATCCTCGTGAGGCCACTGTAGAGCCTCGCGATTTGATGCGCATTGCGCACCCCTGTATACATATATACTTTCGGCATTTATGTGATTTTCTTATTTCGCGAAGAACCCCTCGAGAAAGACAATAGATGGAGACACTACGATGAGTTGCAATATGTACTCCTGGAAAATAAGGTATACTATAAGGAAAAATTGTTACTAGAAACATTTTACATCAGTTTTTATAATTTTTTGCGAGTTTGAAAAGGGATTTTTAGCCGCTAGAGAGTTATATGTGAAATCCACCATCGGATGAATTGCGAAGCAGAACATTTTACGAGGTCCAAAAAAAGGAATACATAATGTAGCCCATTAATCAGTGATCATTTTGAGAATTTATCGTACATGAATATACATTTATGTACATGTATTCTATGTATGTATATGCAAACTCTAACCGAGTCCCGCCAAAAATCTGGCATGTACCACGTAAAAATCGTACCACGTATACAAACAATATACTAAACCGCGCGTGGTATAGGCGAATTTGTGCGAGTTTCAACGAGAGCGCGGGAATCAATCAAGCTAAAATGTTTACGGTAGACATTTAGTGCTTTCCCTTTCATTTATACGTTTGTCGGTATTTTAAAGTTGAGAAAAAATGAAAAATTTCGGAGAATGGCCAATAGGTAAATAAAAACAGCTGAAATATCCAGAGATAGATGTTGAAGAGCGTGGTCGTTGGATTTGTAAAATACTTTTGTCTAAAGGACGTTTACTGCAAACCAGGCATGGAAAATTAGTTTAGAGTATTGGAATTGATGTATTAGAATGTATTAGAATTTAGTATTGGAATTCATGATGAGTAACAGATACTTTTGCTACATTAATCCTTTTCCAACTATGTGGTGATATTCAGGAGGACGCAATTAACTATAGCTGAAAACAGTTTTTTCAAAATGATCACGCCAATTAAGAACAAATGTATGCATGGCAATAATGAGATTCAGAAAGCACTAAAAATAGGGCATTGAAAAATATATTTCCAAATATAATGGTTTGGGCTATTGTTATTAATTTTTCTGGCTGTTATTACCAGTGTTATTGCATAACAAGGTTAACATTGGGATTAGTCACTCGTAGAAGATATGTAGAACAGCATAGATAAATCGTTCGTCTTTCTCAGAGTCGAAATTGTCTCACGAGTTTGACCGAGATTTATATCATTGCAGTTCCTCTACTCCGTGCTCCGCTTCGACGTATTCTGGTCTCCGGCCGAAGATCGAATGAGTGAGAGAATGGTGTTCCGGCGCTTTTATTTTCATCGCGTTCGTTCCCATTTCCGTTACACGACGAGGCATACATTCCATCTCATGTTGCAGCGACGAGATGTCAGCTTTTAATTCAAAAAAATCATTGCGCGCCGTTATTTCACAATGCGTAATTCCAATAAAAGAAAAATGAAATTTGTCGTTTTATCAATCACATTCTATCCCCTAAGAATAAAAAAAATCCTACGAAATTTGATAAAAATGGTACCACAAATGTTATTGCTACAGAAAAACAAAACGTCATGACGAAGCGTTGCTCCTTTAATGACACATTATCATCATTATTATTATCAATGTGTGGTAATTTGAATGGAAAACGTGAGACAAGTATATTTACGTAGTCTGTCCAGAAAAAATGGTTAAATACAATCGACTCGAAACAATTGTTTAACTAAAAATAAGGAAAATTATTTGAGTTTAAAAATGTTATCCAAGTTAAAAAAGTGCATGCGCGGAAGTCTCAAAATTCTTATTCAAGTATATGGCGAGTTATCGTTGGACTCCGGATCAAGAATTGCGTGGTACATGAATGATGACAAACACATGATTGAATGTGATGACTTCAGACGTGTGTGATTACGGGAGCGAAGATATTGGAATGAAGCGATTAGAAATTATGTGCTTATGTGCAACTAATATTGCCCAACCATACTTATCGATAGCTAGAAGTTTTCCGTTTCTTCCAACCGATAGAGAAAATGAATAAAAAATAGCTGTGCATTCAGTATCATTTGAAAATATATACTGAATTAAACGTTATCCAATGAAATTCTTGAGACGTGAAAAAACAGTTGAAAACACGGTGCTTGGCGCATGAAGACTTGTACGAGACGCCGTCGGTATAGTAGGGCAGTAAATATACTTGTCTGAAGGCCCTACCACGTCTCTTGATACTTTGATTATACAAAATGAAAAAAAAAACCCCTTTCATCAACAAGAATGTATGGTTTTTTTCGTAAACCATCATGAAGCTCACACCCATTTATACGTGATCACTGGATGACAGCTCTTCGATAATAGAACAAACGTGCCAGTTGCCATGGTCACTCTCACGAGCCTCGTCTCCTTTCGTATATATATATATAATTTCGTGTATATATATATATACGAAATTCTGAGAAATTCTAATCGGAGAATCATATATATATATATATATATATGATTAGAATTTCTAATCATCCGCCATCCCAATTAATCATAATTAATCACTTCAGTGACAATGTCCTCATATACGTGAAACGTTTGATATATCGTCTATTATCTACCTTAAAAGAGGTCAATGCTCAATAAATCCAAGTAATCTGTCACTCCACCGTCAACATTGCGCCTTGGTCAATGATAAAACTACTTCCTTGTTTCATTATTAGATTGATCGGCAATTTCAAATATCACTTTGCATCAAATTTTATCGTGATATGTTGACAGTGCAGGAGATACCTCGAGTATTTGTTACAAGTAGAAATACAATTGCGAGAAAGTAGTACAATAATGAGTTCAGTAGTACATAGCCATAGTAAATTAGAGCGGTTGATGTTATAATTATTGAGGTAGTACGACTATTTTGAAAAAATGTTATAATTTAAAAAATGGTATCCAAGCTACTCTGTTCATGCTAGTGATACAAGAAAAGACCATTTCATTATCGAGATATTGATTGATCTTTTTCGTCATATTTTGGTTGCAAAATAATCATAAGATACTCGTAACATGTACTTCCTAAACGAAGTTCAACATTTGATCACCATTTGTTACGCATTTTTTCACTTCAAAGTCTAAAAATACTTTGAATTTCTTTTTGAACAAGACTTTCGAGGTAGGTCTTCGTTAACAATAGACATACCAGAAGAAATATGACATTTTTCAGAAACAGTGATCATAATAAAAATATTGGATTGGAATGATGAAAATATCATAAATGGGAAGAAATAGCGAGAATCCAAAAGCAACATTAACATTAACTTGGGTGTTACCAGAACAAACAGTGAACTTTCTCTAGCATGGAATATTATTATAGAGGCCCAAAACTTAAATTCTCGAATATTGCAAGCAATTTGAGTAGTTGAATTAGAATTGAAAAATTGAAAACGACGTTAATATTCAAAGCACTCGAAGTAGTTTAAATATTTTGGAAATAAATATTGCAAGTATTGAACATACACGGGTCATCATCAAACGATGGATACAACTCTTGTTGCTATAAATGAATACGACAAAAATTGCATAGAAAAGAATAATAGTTGAAGTACTTTGAATACTCGATGTATTGTTTGAAACTTTTGGATGACTCTATAAATAGTTTGGTGTGGAATAAATTTCCGGATTCTCGTTGACAAGAATGAGTATCGTTCAAGTTCTATCATTTTGAACGTCTATATGACAGAATATACAGCCCCGTATCTTAAAAGATAATGTCAATAATGTAAAATTAAATTCAGGATGAAATTATGAGATGGAAAGTGAACAATCGGATTGAATCCCATGAACCACTGAAGAATTATCATCAATTAATACAAGTAGACTGGAGCTTGCTTGGAATTAAAGATGCTCTGATGCTCTATCTCCGGATTCTGTTTTGTTTGAAGTTGTTGGTATCAAAGTCCCAGGATATCACGCGTTATTTTCAATCGCCTATTTTCTCCTCATGCCAAATACCTTTAACGTATGTGTTCGTCGGCATATTTTCTTCCAATAATATCTTTCTTTTCGTTCTAATCGTTTGCTTGCAGAGATTTGAGACCGGCTAGTTTGGAAAAGGGCCAGGAAACACTGAGACTCAGAATTTACGCCTGTTATGCATGGGGTGGACCGCTTCTCGTTGCTGGCCTCGCGGCACTCCTCGATCATTTGCCACCCCAGCCTCACTACACTTTCCTGAGACCACGTTTTGGCGAGAAGCAATGCTGGTTCTACGGTATGTACTTTAATAAAGTATCCCTTTGTATGATTACGTAAATAATTCATTGCCGGATTTTATCTTAATAAGATTAATAACGATAGTTTTCGAGCTCGTATACCCTATAAGATTATGAAATGAAGATTTTTATTGAAAGTAAAATCAAGCATTCCCGCAATTAATTTCTCATCTAATAAGGCCGACAAGGGGATTAGTACTTCTTCGGTTGGATATATCAAGCTACTATGTGTTCAGGAAATTTCATTTTAGCGATGGCAAAGAGAGGAGGGCAGGCTGAAATGAGACGTTTTGATGAGTCGAGGAGTAACATAGTGGATGGAAAATAAAAAATCGTATCTCTTTACTCGCAGTTATCCATATACCTACATTTTTCAACTATTTGATGCAAATTAACTTACTTTAATACGATTACTCGCTTTGTCATCTCATTCGCATTGTTATTTGCATCCCACTGATTCGACAATAAAAATATTTGGCTTTTCGCATCAAGAAACCGATTAGAGTGTCATTTAAGAATGAAAAGGTAAATCAAATTAAATTCTTAGCATTATGAAGAATACCGTCGCGTTTAAATAATCGGAAACCCTTTCACAAAATACGACATGTTTCATCGAACCCAGTAATTGAGCAATTTGGACAAATCGGTGTATCGAAAAAAACGTGTCTTTAATGTTTAACTCGTAATCTGTTGAAGTAAGGCCAATGCGAAAGTTTTCAACGAAATAAAAACGTACATGAAAGACTTTTCCGTGCGATATTCATTGCGTGAGCTTGCATTGTCTCATACACAAAAAAATAATGAAGCGTTGAATAAGCCATTATTATAGTACAACTATTTTAATTAATATTAATATTGATAACAGTATTATAGTTATCAATTTTAATATTAAAATCGATGGTAATTACAATACTATCGTCAATATAGATGTGGAGGAAGGGTCTTCACAAATTCGATCATAGGTGAATCATAAGATAAGGTTATGTTATTGGGATGCGTTATAGTTTATAGGCGAAAGGGTGTATTTACGGCCAATCGTAAATGTTTAACGACTGGCTTCGTAATCCAATATAAGCCTTGCATCGCCCGTCGTGTAATCCCAGCTTCAGAATATTAAGTATCCCCAACTATATACGCGTGCATACGTACATGTACACGTGCACGAGGGTGTGCCTGCGTACATACAAGGTTTCAATTTTAAGGTGGCATCTCCGATTTACATGTCATTGTACGACATTCATGTAACTTATGAAAGATGCTTTTTTAATGACTTTTCATTTACATTCCGGTGAAAAGTATGGCCTTTGCTACTGGCGAATAGGTTTTACAGGATCAAATAAGTTTTGCAGTAAATATAAAATAGCCACGTCAAACAAAAAAGCTCTTCTGTTTCATAAAAATAAAGCGACTGTATTTAAAAATACCCGGATATCTGAAATTTTTGGATGAGCCTCGACTCGTGGAAAAAATATATACAGCGCGGTGTTAATTCCAACGTCAATGATGAGCGAAACGATGGAATCGAAAGAACGAATTATTTCTTTTGGCCTCTGGTTGTCTTCTGTTTCGCTGTTAGATTTATTTTCGTCAGTATACAAGGTGAATAGGGTTGTTCGCGAAAAATCAGATTTCTGAAAATACTGTCGTCAACAGAAGGAAACGCAAAACAGCGCGAGTTCGCATTGTTTCGATTCCGTGGTACCGCTCATTCTAAGGTATATAATGCATGATTATTATTCGATGATAGTATATAATTTTCATGATATTTATATAATGTGTTACATTCAAACGATTTCGTTCATTTTTTTCATTGTCCATTACCACGACCCGAGATATAAATTATAGCAGCGATAAAAATTTAAAAAAAAAACAACTGAAATACTGAAGGCTGCCTGATAAGTTATGACATAAGAATTAGACCGAATTTCAATAAGGATCGAGACAATCAGCAGCTATCTAAACTAATCGGCAAACAAGACATGAAATGAAATGATAACTGGTCAGTAGAAAACCCCAATATCATTCAATCTTTTTTGGAATCATTTGAGATAGGGCCGATATTTTCTACACAGTTTTACATTTGAGACTCAGTCCTCGAGCACACTTATTCAAAATATAGTCGAGTTTTTTTGACGTCTTTAATTTTGGCTATTTTCAAACATTCAAAAAACTTTATTCTTCGCGATAAAAATCAACATATGTACGTTTCGTGCTTATCGGTTTTCATCATCTGTGCATGCATCGTCTTTGCTGAATAAAATTAAAAAATAATTGTATCCCAACAGAATTAGGGAAAATGGTGTTCTGTAAATGAGAATAAGAGGGAGGAGACTACGATCCACTATAAAAGATGCGCGTGCTCTACGTTATCCTGCGCCAATTGTACGGGTTTTTTGTGTGAAAAAACCTGTATAATTGGTAAAAAAAAACCCGTAAAGGTAAAAAAGAACGTTCGAGGTTTTTTTTACCTTTACGGATCTTGTCGCATGCCTCATGCAACAAAGGCTTAGTTAAAAAAAGCGAACGCAAGCATGACACGGTTATTTCCTCGCGAGACAATGAGAGATAGAGCGTGCCGAACAATAAGGATGTATTTTATGCATTTACATTGTTAAAAGGTGTATTATACACGATGATATAGGGCACAAGGAAACGTGTGGCAAATTTCAAAAAACTACATTCTTGGGCTTATTTTTAGCTAGCTGAAGATTAACTGATTGAAGACTAGTTGAAGATTATTGTTCATGGTATATACGTGATGTACATTTTTAAAAATCTCGCGCAAGGCATTTGCGAAACAATTACCTTAAACATAAAAATGGTCAACGGATTTTTGGCAAAAATCATTGGTCCTCGCCTATCCCTTTATATTTGTAGCCAAAAAAGTTTTTTTTACAATATTTTCGAAAATGTTGATCAGAGAAAATAATGTTTGACTATGAACAAAAATCAATCGAAATACTCTACGAAAAACGATCCCCACGTAATAAATCTAAATATGCTAGGCTAATAATCATATGTTTATAATCATACATCCATGAAAAGAGTCCGGAAACTACTGCACTATACTGCACTGAAACATCGCCGGTGTAAAAAAAAAGTAAAAACAACCCTAAGTACTTTAAGACGATGCACCGGAAGTTTGTAGACTGATTATTTACGCCAAAAATCTTTCAATTGTTTTTACTTTTCAACTGAGCTTTTGTCAAAATTAGAGCCTCTCAGAGAAGAGTCGCTTTCGGAACTTGACATCAAATCTGAAAGTGAATTTTATTCTTTCTAGAGAAAAATAACTGATAAATTTGAGATTGATGCAATCTTTAAAGAAATGTTGACCAACGCCAAGTTGTATATGTACATATATTAATTATAATTCACTATGTCACAACTCATGATTGTACATTGCGATTTTTTTTTCAATTGTGAATCCCGTGAATCAAGCATGAATAGATTTCTAGAATGTACTTGATCTATACATTCCACCCGGAAATATGAACATGTAACCGCGGAGTACTAGTTAGTGTAGAAATTTTCATCGACATTTCGTTTTATTTATACTCAATAACCTGCAATGAAAAACCTTGCAAGGTTGCAAACGAACGATTGTTAAGAGTTCCGTAAATCCGAGTGTGTGCCAAAAATTCACAGCATTAAGGGGTCTTGCTCCCCCGTCATCCCTTATCTCGCCCAACATTCATAACCCATGAAAGACGAGAGCGCCACAACGAAGCACTCTGTGAATGGATGGAGAGGTTTGGAGGCTAGCTTGGTTAATGCACAGGCTCATACCAGCCTGCGTGCAATGGAACCGACACATAAACCGTAGTGGCGCCAGTCCCAGTCAGTCTGTAACTGAACTGTGCGAATGCGAGAGAGGGCGATGAGACGAGGGAGGACCGAGAGGAGCTGCGGCAGGCGCAGCCAACCCCTTGTTCCCACTCTTCAATCTTCAACCCTTAAATCGTACGAAATTTACCGTCTGTACGACCTAACACTGTGGCCACAGCGGGGTAGTGTTGCATAACTGCGTCGCGACCTCGTGGTGCCATGCAAAACTGCCTCAGAAGTCAGCCTGACCGTCCAAAAAGATGGTAAGGGTATGAGGATTCATCTTCGTACCTTTCGGTACTACCTTCCCTATGTTTTTTTCATCCCCCTTGCTACTTCTCGTTCTTACAGTCTTTCAACGCTGTAATCATGTCTAGACTATGTTCTCGTTTTTTTTACTTTTCTTGCAATACACCTTGCACGGAAGAATTTGAAAGTTTCGAATGCCTCCCGACACGTCACTGTTTATCCTTTTTCGTTCTAGATAGGTGCCAACCACGATTTGTGCATGTATTTTCTCGTTATCTCATCTAATTCAATCATATAAATCTATATGTATATCAATATGCACGATCTCTCTCTCGCGCTTTTTCTCCGTGTAAGTACGCCGTAAAGTATCTTGTAATTGAAATGTTAAACAATTGCGTACAATAATTGATACGTATAAAACTCAAAGAGAGTTTTTTTAATCGTGGTGCGGAATGAATTTATGTTCGGTTTGCCGATAACAGGAAATCGATCACAGTGTTTCGCTCTATGCTCCGTTAGTAATTTTCAAAGTCACTTCCGCCCCTGGTCAGCGCATCGGAGAGAAAATCCACTCGAAGCAAATCCTACTTTTGCATAGCGAATCATGGGTGATATTGTAAAAAATTACCTCTCCTTGTACACGCATTTCTGCACTTGTGTTTTGGTACGGCTGCTCACCTATCAAATGTGTACAGATAGTATAAATAAATAAATATCAACTATATCATATCATATCAATATCATATCTATGTATATTTTCATCCATGGCTGTAACGCTAATTAATTGTAGCATAAATTCGTGAAACGATACCAATCTACTAATTGACCAAGGCGCAAAGACATTTCTAGCTAAAAGGATTTGTTGTTTTTGAGCCAGAGTTCTCAGTTTTCGGTTGGTCGAGTTTGAATTTTGTCGCGTGACTCACTTCTTCGGGCGAATATGACAAATGGAAAAGCCGCCAGACGCGACCATTAGCGCGGAATATACCAGGGTCAGTTGAATTCTACAGAGTTCTCGTTATCCTTGGTATCGTTGAAGGGGTTGCTTGAAAATCACTCCTCTCAAACCCATCCAACCTGACTAGGCATCCCACGTCACCTGTCATATGCAAAGTGGTTTTGAATTGTTACAAACGCTCCTCAGACTCACTTAATACAAGGTTACCGTTCGCTACTGGTAGAAAGCCTACTGAAAGTTGAAAGTGTGTATCTCATATTACCTCGGAGTTTGAAAAATGCGACGATGTGGCTGTTCCAATTCAATGATCAATGGCACACTAGACTGCCAATAATTAATAATAAGAACGCCATTTTTATTATTTTTTTTAAGAATACTGTTATGTTTATTGGTATAAAACGTGTTAGGCTTCAAAAACATTCTCAAATTACAAACAAACAAAATTTTTTTTCGATTTTAACCACTGTTTTTGTGTGAAAATGCCAGACAAACAGGAGTTCTCAAAACGCAGGAGATGTGCGCTGTTGAAAAAATCTGAACAACGGCCCATTTGGAAAACAATGGTTTTAGGTTTAGTGTGACAGTGACTATATCCCGTACCTCTAATATCAATTTACGTACAAAATTAAAAAAATGGCGGACCAAAGAAAAAAAAATTAAAAAACTTTTTTTTTTGCATGTTTTTTGCCAAAAAAAATAGTAAAGATTGAAATTTGACAATAATTCTGGTACAGGATGTAGCGATAAGCATACGAAATATATGGTTAAAATTTCGTAAGGATCGGTTCAGTAGTTTCTAAGATTTTTTCAACAAGCGGTTCGAAAACGTCGTTTCGAGAAAAACGGGTCAAAGTAATGAAGCGGTCAGGATGAACAAGCACGCTCTGGTAGCGTTCAACGTATGAAAAAATACTTTTAGAATGCTCTGATTTTTCTGAAATTTTCAGATAATATTTTTAAATGCACAAACTTTCGAAAAATGCGAAAAAAAATTTGATTTTTTTACAGTTCCAAAGTAGACCGAGCCCTTAATGCTCCGTGTCACGAAAACATTCGCGCTCAGTGAAGGTAAAAAAATGGATAAGGACGCTATAAAAAGAATTAAGGAGAAAAAGGAACCGATCCAACTGTTACTATACCCATCGATTGTGCCTAAAACCGTACCGGGTTTGCTTTTAAGCTTTACATTCAGGGTTTACTAACGTGTACCTCGATACGTGCATACGAACGTCCGAATAACTTTAATTCTAGTATATATAAATCAAACATCTCCGTATTGGCGCTGAATCTACATGGGCGACAAACGTTAAATCTGAACATGCCAATATACAGTCCCGTATAGTGGTAGAGCAGACCAAAGGTTGAACATGTCTGTCTGTTCTGATATTACGCTTGTTCGAATACCATATAGATGTTCGTACCTATCAGATATCGATGTGTCTGAGAAACACATGCCACTCCCGAAATACTTTAGCCATGGAATATGCATCAGATCCCATGACTCCTCTGATTAAATCTCGATCATGGCCCTGAACTAGATATATAAGAAAACACAGTTGGTCTATACCAGTTTGGTATAACAGCCCCGAATTAGCGATATAGAAAAACACACCTCATTTACACCGGTTTGGTCAAAAATACTTAGAAATTTGTAGAGCTTTCCGCGAGAAAAAAAAACGGGTAAGGCTCATGCTATGTTCAATCGAGTCTGACGATGAGTAAACCGTGAAACGCGAACGGAAGCAAACGGGAACAAAGGTCTAATATAGTGACGGCGACACTCTTAACCGACCTACTCCACCTCTGCCTCTGTCACCAATCATTTCTTTGTCGGTGTAGGGATTCTGCGACTTCTCCTGCAGCTTCGAACAGGAGACTACATTTCTGGCGCTACCAATACCAATGTCACGTTCTCCCAATGTTCAGCTAGCGAGAACGAACATAATTCACTTATGTTTGTTATGGGTTGCCACGGAGTGAAATATAACCCCTTCCGGTCTCGAAACAGCTATTGCTGGACTAAAGCCAAAAACATAAGCGAGCTGGTATCTCACACCATTCGACCGTTCTTTCTCTTTCCCTCTCTCTCTCTCTCTCTCTCTGCGATCTACCTTGACTTTTATGGTATTTTCTAAATATTTCTCACTCCCACTCTTTCTTTTTCCCCCGATATTCCATCGTTTTTCATACGTACCGGTAGGTGGTGGGAGTAATAAAAGAGCGAGAAAAAGCACGAGGAACGAATGTGCAAGACAGCAAGCTTTCAATGTTTACCGCGGTAAAAAAAAGATGTAACGCGAGACGGATTGTGTATAAAGCGTCAACCTTTGTTCCGCGTGAATTTGAACTTGTATCTATATTCAATTACGATTAGTAGGAAATTGAGCGGAAGTCTTGTTACGAAATCGCTTAGGAATTCGACTTAAAGCGACTTTTTTTCATAGTTTATTTTTTAGTTAGTGATACTTCCTTTTTTGCGGGAGAAATTGCACTCTCGAGTTCGATTTACAGTTGATGTTATTCTGTTTTATTTTATAGAAAGCCGCAATTATAAATACAAATTTATCTAAATACATTATCATGTCGAATTACAGCACCAATTATTCCGGTTTTTCAAGACTACAACGAAATGATTTCGCCAAGACGCTTTTTTCATCGTTACACTTTAATTTTAGCTACGTATTTTCAGAGCCCAAACTACGGTGATTTTTGAATTATTTCGAAATCGATTCATTCAATTGAACACAAAAGAGCTCGTTTGCATATCCGTAATATATATGGGGCATTCTACTGCAAACCGAACACTTTTGAACCCGATCCCTTCCGCTGGAATTCTTATGTATTATACTATCCCACTGAAAACGTTTTTACGAATTTTTTCGTATATTTCTTTTTGGTGAGAAAAGCGTCTTGATTAGTGCTTGAATTTGAACATACTCAAATTCAAGCAAAAACAAAAAAAATCATTCTTTATTCACCGACGACACAGGGGACGAATAAAACGACAATAATTGCGCGATATTTTTTTGATTAGGAATGAATTTCCGGATCCCATCAACTTATTTTATTGATGAATTCGCTAGCCAAAGAAAATTACTTTTTAAAAATAAAAAATGTATTGTCAGTCGATCGCGTGTAATCAATTGGAAAAAAGATGTTGTGAGCCGAAGGTTTCTCAAACTTCTATCGACAGAACTTTTGATAAAAAAATACTATTAACAAATTTTTGTTCAAAACTTATCGTCGATGGAACTTGTATGACAAATTTTGTTGATAGAGTGTTTTTTTCAACTTCTCTGCATAGAATTTTGATCCAAGAATCAAAAAATTCCAGCCGAGATTTTCTCAAATGTCATTAAAACTTTTTTATAACGAAATCTTTTTGGCAGAGTTTTTTTGAAAACCTTTGTAGATAAAACTTCTGAGAAAAAATCTTGTCGGTAGATATTTTTTCAAAACTTCTATCTATAGTACTTGAGTCGAAAAATCGTATCATCAGAGTATCTTATCATCATTTAGTATTTATCAACCTAAATCCATTGAATTATGAAAAAAAATGTTGTCAGCAGAATTTTTTCCAAACTTCTGTCAACAGAACTTTTGATAAAAAACCATATCCACAAAGTTTTCTTCAAACCTTTTTCGATGGAACTGTTATCAAAAAATCATGTCGATAGAGTGTTTTGTTCAACTTCTGCCGCAGAATTTTTATCGAAAAATGTTGACGATCAAGTTTTTCTCGAAACTTCCGTCAACAATAAAACAACTTTTGTGAAAAAACCTTGTTGGCAGATTTTAAACTATCGATCTATCGACTTTAGAAATAATCCATTTTTCAAAACTGGTCGGCAGATATTTTTTGAAAACATATGTCGATAGTTCTTTTGTCTAAAAATCTTATCGGCAGAGTGTATTTTTTAAATTCTATCCATAGAATTTTTATAGAAACATGTCGGCGGAATTTTTCCAGCAGAAGAAAGGGGTGGCCACTTCCCATGGGTAAACCCGTATCAAGAGACGCAGCAGCGTCTCGACACCAAGTAATAACAAAAGATGTTGTGACCTGAGGTCAGAGACCTGCCACGGATATTATACGGGAAAATGGGCTTCCAGCTGTCAACCAAGAATTTATATCACATATTTCCGAAACCGTTTCCCTAATCGAGAATGTTATTACATTTTACCGATTAAATATGATTTTTTTCTTTCCATTGAGCCTAGTTAAAGCACGTTTTGGTCAGTGGATATGTACAAACTCATAATCTAGAGCTAGGTTTTTCTCTACTAAATTTCAAAATAATATCACATTCGTCATGTCACGAAGTAGGCAAAACACCGAAAAATCAAAGCGTAAGTGCTGAATGTCAAAGTATGTCAACCTTTTCCGATGTCAAAGTCTTAACGCTTGAAGAATTTTTTTGTTTTTTTTACTTACATCATTAAATTCGGTGTTTTCCTACAAAAAGAAGTGCAATTCAGATTTAAAACTTTAAAAAGTAAAAAATGTACACCAAGTTATAAAAATAGTAGTTTTCGTCGAAAAGTATTTTTTTCAAATAGTGTGCAAAATAAATAAAACTACTATTTTTATAACATGGTGTACATTTTTTACTTTTTATTATATACATTGATAATATTAGAGAGGTTTGAAAAGACATTTATTTTAAAAAAATTTTGAATGTCAATGTCAAGGGTGTAACCGTGTTGTAGACGGTGGAATATATAAAAGTTGTCCAACGTAATCGAGAAAACTAAGGCCCGCTCGAACTTTCAGATGGTTGTTATTCTTTACTACGTGTTTTTGAAAAATTCATTTCGTACGCTACAAGTGTATCGATTTTTCATTATTCTTCAACGTTATATATCGATCACGTATGTTCTTATCGTTCTTTTACGCAGAAACTTTTTTCTTCATGAAATATCGACTATTTGTGCAGCTTTACTCATTAGCATCGGTAGAAATATTATCAAAGTACCACTAGTCGTTGCGTAATGTCGACACGTGCAAAGAACTGGGTGAGTGAAAAACACAGCGAGTGAAAAGTAAATATGCTTCCTCAAAAAATCGATATTTTTGTCGTGTATCTGGATAGATACAGACGTTAATACATGATGTTGATGAAATTTATCGATTACGTAGAAACATAAAATAACCTATCGCGCAAATGAATACTTTTGTTAGCTAAATTTGCTTATCTCATTGTCACACATGTTGAGATAACATTTTACAATCGAACATTCAAAAATATAAAGGTATAAATAGTGAAGTCTGATGGACGTCATCCACGCAGTTGAAAGCCATCTTTTCGTCTTTATCGCCACTCGACTCATTTTCCTTCTTCGATATATCGTGAAGATATTGAAATACAGTCTTACGCGAGTCTCAGCCGAGAACAGTTGAAAACTATTCTCATACTTGATTGTAGATATGTTGAGGTACCATTTTGTCGTTATTTATCTAATCGTCATCGGTATTGTGATAGATTGTCCCGCGCATCAGGGATTCAGGGGAACCAGTCAAGAGTTCCGGTTTTCAGTACAAGAGGTAAATATTAAAAAAATGAAAATTCAAATGTTGTTTGTGACGAAAGCGTAACTCCTAATCATGATCAATGCTCACGTAAATATCGGTTCTGGCCTACTATCAGGATGCTGAGAGGCCGTTCAAGAGACGCGTTTCAAGGCAGGTAAGGACATGTAACGAGCTTTTTCGAGAATCCTCATCAACGGGTGATACCGATGCTTCGAGGATGGATCTTACAAGGGTGGCAGAAGGGGAAACATCGGAGAGTGTCCTCGCCATTGTGAAGGAAGAGGCGAATGAGACATCGGACGATCAATGGGACGAAGCGATGCCGTTTTCCCCCGGAGATTTCGTAAGGCTGGTAAAAGAAGAAACCCCCACCATGGAGGGTGTTATCTTCATCATCGCCGACGAGTCGACCATCGCACCCGGAAGTCGACAATACAATCAGATATCATATTTAACTACAGAAGTCCAAAGAGCAATAAAGGAAGAAGATGGGTCGATGGAAAGTGTTGTGTTTATTGTAGAAAAAAAAACGGCAAGGCGCCAAAAACAGTTGGAAACAGAAACCCTGAGCAAATTAACGGAGAGACGGGCGAAAAATAGAGAGTATTTTGTACGCTGGAGTGAGCGTCAAAAAAAGTTAGAATCGAAAAACCCGGAAAAAGCAGCGGAGAGACGGGCGAAGAAGAGAGAAGCAAATAAACGCTTAGCAGAGCGCCAAAAAATGTTAGAATCGGAAAACCCGGAAAAAGCAGCGGAGAGACGGGCGAAGACGAAAGAGATATATGAGCGAAAGAAAAAGCGCCAAAAAATGTTAGAATCGGAAAACCCGGAAAAAGCAGCGGAGAGACAGGCGAAGAAGAGAGAAGCAAATAAACGCTTAGCAGAGCGCCAAAAAATGTTAGAATCGGAAAACCCGGAAAAAGCAGCGGAGAGACGGGCGAAGTCGAAAGAGATATATGAGCGACAGAAAAAGCGCCAAAAAATGTTAGAATCGGAAAACCCGGAAAAAGCAGCGGAGAGACGGGCGAAGTCGAAAGAGATATATGAGCGAAAGAAAAAGCGCCAAAAAATGTTAGAATCGGAAAACCCGGAAAAAGCAGCGGAGAGACGGGCGAAACACAGAGAAGCGAATAAACACTACGAAGAGCGCAAAAAAATGTTAGAATCGGAAAACCCGGAAAAAGCCGCGGAGAGACGGGCGAAGTCGAAAGAGATATATGAGCGAAAGAAAAAGCGCCAAAAAATGTTAGATTCGGAAAACCCGGAAAAAGCAGCGGAGAGACGGGCGAAGTCGAAAGAGATATATGAGCGAAAGAAAAAGCGCCAAAAAATGTTAGAATCGGAAAACCCGGAAAAAGCAGCGGAGAGACGGGCGAAGCACAGAGAAGCGAATAAACGCTACAAAGAGCGCAAAAAAATGTTAAAATTGGAAAACCCGAAATAAGCAGCAGCAGGACGAATGAAGAGGAGAGAATAACATGAGCTCCATCACGAGCGCCGATAAGAGATGAAAATCCGGAATCAGCGAAAGCATATCCAACGAAAAAATCAAGAAAAATAAACGCTACAGAATGAAATAAAAGATAAAACGTGAAAAAACGAATTAACGCTTTGCACTCGAGGCCTTCTTCGCTTGCGCTAACCAGCAACTCGAGACGGTTTCGGCCAAATTCGTGAAACACTTTACAAATACTTTAAAAACATTTATAAATAAACAAACGGGCACCGAATCGGCGCCGCTCGAGTGCAAAGGGTTAAGCAGCGCAGCGAAACGAGAGGGATGTCGTTGTTAAATGACATATCGAAATAACGTTTACCAATGAAATTGTGATACGAAATAAATAACGGATGAACTATGTGAAAGCTATTCCAGCAGAGTGAATAAAACTGCATCATCGCTTCAAACATATTCGTGTTCCTTTCCCTCAACGAGTTCCCTTCGGCATCGATCTTCCATTCTTCCATTTTCTCGCGAATGTCGTTTAAATGTTTTCGCTCATTTTCTTCATTGCACAATGGGAATTTCGTTTGGAGTGATGCAACTTGACTGAAGATTTTGCTCGAACGTGCTTCGAAAGATTCGCGTTGCGTTGCAGTTCTGTACTGTATCGAGATTATACTACCAATTCGAGATAGCGTGAGAATGCTCTTGGAAGACTTATATTGTTTCTTCGTAAAGAGTGCTGGGCACTGGTAGCATCTAAATAATTTTTAATAATTTTATAATTTTTACATTTCACAAACTACTGGGAACTTCGTGTGAAAAATAAAAATAACATTTTCTAAAAAAAGAATGAATCTTGGCGTGCATGGAACCTCTTTTTCTTAACCATGCATGCCCAGTTTGATTTTTTTTCGGGAAATGTTATTTTTATTTTTTACACTATTTGAAAAAAATACTTTTCGACGAAACTACTATTTTTATCACTTGGTGTACATTTTTTACTTTTTAAAGTTTTGAATGTGTATCATTATAATGATATAGCGAAATAAAAATATATATTCTAAGTTGATGCTTATTTTATTATATGTATTTAACTGTATAAATTAATAGCTAAAAAACTATCAGACAACAACAAATAGCCAACACAACTATCAGACAACCACAAATAGCCAAAAAACTATCAGACAACAACAAATAGCCAACAAAACTATCAGACAACAACATATACCCAAAAAACTATCAGACAACAACAAATAGCCAACAAAACTATCAGACAACAACATATACCCAAAAAAACTATCAGACAATAACAAATAGCCAAAAAAACTATCAGCTAACAACAACCCAAAACTTGGCGTGCATGGTTAAAAAAAAAAGATCGGGAAGGCGAAAGGAAAGCATTTAGGGCGTGTTCCAAAATTGGCTGGCAGTACTGCGAGTCCTATGCTGTATGCTGTGCTCGCAGTACTGCCAGTGAATTTTGGAACAGGCCCTTAGTAATACGCCTCACGGTGTTGAAAATTTGACAGCTCGTTGGGGTCCAGGAAAGAAGTAGATTTTTTTTAAATAGTCTGAATAAATTTGAAACATTTTTTTAGTTCAATTTTAAACTCCGAGTGTGTTAAATCATTGCATCGAATATTTGGTGTCCAAGTGACAAGATTTTGAAAATAGTTCAGACATTTGACAACATTTGAGTTTGTTGGATCACTCAGTTCAATTTTTCTTTCGTACTACTTCAATTTCAATTCTACTTCTTCCATGTATTATCAACAGACAATTAGCTCAACATTCCTGCCGAAAGATCTTTTTGTCGCTTATGAAACTTTTTTTCTTGATGCGATTGCCACCCTTGAGAATATTGAATCGGAGCAGAAACCTTACAATTTCTCTGACGGAGTTAACTGTATTTTGAATAATATTATTTTCTAATTGCAACCGTTGAGTACGTTGAAGAACACCGAGTTCAATTTTTTATTTCAAGTAATCGTAGAAAAATAGACACAATATCCTATCGAAATTCGACGTTCCGTACTTACGTCGTGTTAACTATGGATACGTAGGTAACTATGCGTACCGTACGTGGTATTAACTATGCAAAGCATACATAGCACTCAACTTGAAATGAAGTTTCTTTTTCTTCGCCGATCTTTTTTTTTTAACCATGCACGCCAAGTTTTGGGTTGTTGTTAGCTGATAGTTTTTTTGGCTATTTGTTATTGTCTGATAGTTTTTTTGGGTATATGTTGTTGTCTGATAGTTTTGTTGGCTATTTGTTGTTGTCTGATAGTTTTTTGGGTATATGTTGTTGTCTGATAGTTTTGTTGGCTATTTGTTGTTGTCTGATAGTTTTTTGGCTATTTGTGGTTGTCTGATAGTTGTGTTGGCTATTTGTTGTTGTCTGATAGTTTTTTAGCTATTTGTTGTTGTCTGATAGTTTGTTTTTCTGTTTGTTGTCTGATAATTGGCTAACTTTGCTGATTTCCTTTTTTTTTGGGAATAAATATTTCTTTTTTAACAGATTTCTTTTTTGTATGAGTGTACTTTTTAAGCAACATAATTTTTTTTTTAATTACTTGGCGTACATTTTAACTTTTTTGAAGTTTTTAATGTTTGATTTCCTTTTTTTTTTTGGGAGTAAAAATGATGCATTATAAGAATCCATTTCCATCAATTGAATAGTGAAAAATATGGAATTGTCAAATTATCTGTTGTTGTATGATAGTTTGTTATTCTGTTTGTTGTCTGATAATTGGCTAATTTTGCTGATTTTCTTTTTTTTTGGAAATAAATATTCTTTTTTTAACAAATATATTTTTTGTATGAGTATACTTCTTAAGCAACATCATTTTTTTTCTACTTGGCGTACATTTGAACTTTTTTGAAGTATTTTATTATAACACGGAAAGATCCTATCCGACATTACGATGAAGTAAAATTTCTTGTCCGGAACAGAATGGAAGATGGCTGATTACACAATAACAAACTTTATTGAAAATTGAATGAAAGCGATTGCAACTCGCACATGTAAAAGAACAAATAAAATATGTATATGCTAAGACTGAAATGGTATAATAGAGTAATATCTGAATCGGATTGAAAAGGTTCATTTTTTCTAAAACGCAAAGCTCCAGGCTCTTTCAATGAAGCAGAATTTTCTGTGCGGATCAAAATGCCAAATGGTTGATTACACAAGAGCATCGTACAGAAAGAGATTTCTATTAATTATTTTTAATTTCTATCAATCTCTATTGGTATGTGTAAATGAACAATAAATCATGAACGATAAATTCAAAAAATGGTCACTCCGTATTAGCTCGGTGCAAACTTTCATCAGCGCGAGCCTTACAATCAATCGGTGTAAAAACTTTATGGAAAACTTTTCAAAAACATTCAAGGAAAACTCAGCACAATATTTATTGAAAATCTTTTTCTGATGAAAGATTTCTATAAATCTCTATTGGCATGTCTAAAAGAACAAAGTGAAGCGATAAATTCAGAAAATGTTCACTCCGTATTAGCTCGGTGCAAACTTTCGTCAGCGCGGGCCTAATAATCAATCGGTGTAAAAACTTTATAGAAAACTTTTCAAAAACTTTATTCAAGGAAAACTCAGCACAATATTTATTGAGAATATTTTTCTGATGAGAGATTTCTATAAATCTCTATTGGGATGTCTAAATATACAAAGTGAAGCGATAAATCCATGAAATGTTCACTCCGTATTAACTTGGTGCAAACTTCCATCAGCGCGAACCTTATAATCAATCGGTGTAATAACTTTGTAGAAAACTTTGCAAAAACATTATTAAGAAAAGCTCAGCACAATATTTATTCAGTTTCTGATCAGAGATTTCTATAAATCTCTATTGGCACGTCTAAATAAACACAGTGAAGAGCGATAAATTCGAAAAATGTTCACTCCGTCTTAACTCGGTGCAAACTTCCATCAGTGGTAACCTTATAATCGATCGGTGTAATAACTTCATCGAAATTTCCAAAAACATTATCAAGAAAAGCTCAGCACAATATTTATTCAGTTTCTGATCAGAGATTTCTATAAATCTCTATTGGCACGTCTAAACAAACACAGTGAAGAGCGATAAATTCGAAAAATGTCCACTCTGTCTCAACGCGGTGCAACTTCCATCAGCGCGAACCTTATAATCGATCGGTGTAATAACTTCGTAGATAGAAAACTTTTCAAAAACATTATTTAAGGAAAACTCAGCACAATATTTATTCAGAATGTTTTTCTGATCAGAGATTTCTATAAATCTCTATTCGGATGTCTAAATATACAAAGTGAAGCGATAAATACGAAAAATGTTCACTCTGTCTCAACGTGGTGCAACTTCCATCAGCGCGAACCTTATAATCGATCGGTGTAATAACTTCGTAGATAGAAAACTTTTCAAAAACATTATTTAAGAAAAACTCAGCACAATATTTATTCAGAATGTTTTTCTGATCAGAGATTTATATAAATCTCTATTCGGGAGTCTAAATATACAAAGTGAAGCGATAAATACGAAAAATGTTCACTCTGTCTCAACGCGGTGCAACTTCCATCAGCGCGAACCTTATAATCGATCGGTGTAATAACGTCGTAGATAGAAAACTTTTCAAAAACATTATTTAAGGAAAACTCAGCACAATATTTATTAAGAATGTTTTTCTGATCAGAGATTTCTATAAATCTCTATTCGGATTCCTAAATATACAAAGTGAAGCGATAAATACGAAAAATGTTCACTCTGTCTCAACGCGGTGCAACTTCCATCAGCGCGAACCTTATAATCGATCGGTGTAATAACTTTGTAGATAGAAAACTTTTCAAAAACATTATTTAAGAAAAACTCAGCACAATATTTATTCAGAATGTTTTTCTGATCAGAGATTTATATAAATCTCTATTAGGATTACTAAATAAATAAAGTGAAGCGATAAATACAAAAAATGTTTACTCTGTCTCAACGCGGTGCAACTTCCATCAGCGCGAACCTTATAATCGATCGGTGTAATAACTTCGTAGATAGAAAACTTTTCAAAAACATTATTTAAGAAAAACTCAGCACAATATTTATTCAGAATGTTTTTCTGATCAGAGATTTCTATAAATCTGTATTCGGATGTCTAGATAAACAAAGTGAAGCGATAAATACAAAAAATGTTCACTCTCTCTCAACGCTGTGCAACTTCCATCAGCGCGAACCTTATAATCGATCGGTGTAATAACTTCGCAGATAGAAAACTTTTCAAAAACATTATTTAAGAAAAACTCAGCACAATATTTATTCAGAATGTTTTTCTGATCAGAGATTTCTATAAATCTCTATTGGCACGTCTAAATAAACAAAGTGAAGCGATAAATGCAAAAAATGTTCACTCCGTCTCAACGCGGTGCAAACTTCCATCAGCGAGATCAGCGAGAGCCTTTCTATAAAAACTTGATAGAAAATTTCAAAAACATTATTCAAGAAATTCATTATTATATTATAAATATAAAAAGAAATAAGAAAACGGAAACCTGAAAAATTGTTGAAAATAAAGCTGTTTTTATTTAATGTACACGGTTTTATTTTATATTATACATAAATTGTTTTAATATATTTATAAATACGCACACTTTTTCTCGACTTAACCTAAACTACGAAATAATTCGTTTATGCACATCGCGCACTGTTTTATATACATTACATTAGCTTTTCTTTATCACTGACTCTAAAATAAAATGTTCGAAATGACATAATCGTCATAGCGTTTTTTATATTTTATTTATTATTCGCGCACTGCTGTTTACACTTTTGACATTCTTATTCTTAACGTTCAAAGTGTGATGTGATGTGTGTGACGTACTATACTATTTGACACATCAAAATTCCCCTTCCCGACTCCCCCTCGCCACAACCGTAGCGTGACATAGGTGATATATATATCGCGGCCCATAGGTGATATATATATCGGTTTATAATTTTTTCACGAAAACGGCAGCGTAATATTATGAGTACGCATATATTGCCTCCACGGATCGTAATGTGAGTAGGCTCATTTGAAAGAGAAACATATCATTCCTATACTAAAGTGTCATTAGATTTTCGATTAAAGCACAAGCGTGCGAGAACGAGCGAGTTAAATTTCTGTTTGACAGATAAAAACTCCGTGTTAGAGTATAAGAGAGCGGCGCGTTGCCTTGAGCGTGAGAAGTTAGCGGGAGATTTGAAATTTTTTTTTTAATTACTTGGCGTCGAGACGCTGCCGCGTCTCTAGATATATTATATTAACATGGATTCTCATGAATTCTTTTCTCACTTTGATATATTATCTAGAGACGCGGCAGCGTCTTGACACCAAGTAAAAAAAAGTGTATGACCTGAAGTCAGAGACCTGCCACGGATATTATACAGGAAAATGGGGTGCCAGCTGTCAACCGAGAATTTAAAGCACGTGTATTTCCGAAACCGTTCTCCTAATCGAAAATGATTAAATATGATTTTTTTCTCTGCATTGAGCCTAGTTAAAGCATGATTTGGTCAGCCGATATGTGCAAACTCATATTATGAGCTGATTTTTTCGCTATTAAATTAATATATATATATCACATTCGTCATGTCCTGAAGTAGGCAATACACCGAAAAATCAAAGCGTCAGTGTTGAATGTCAAAATAGTTCAATCTTTTCCGATGTCAAAGTCTTAACGCTTGAAGAATTTTTAACAAATGTGTTTGTCTTAAATTCGGTGGCTTCCTACAAAAAGAAG
Source organism: Heteropelma amictum (assembly GCA_959613375.1). Classification (NCBI taxonomy): domain Eukaryota; kingdom Metazoa; phylum Arthropoda; class Insecta; order Hymenoptera; family Ichneumonidae; genus Heteropelma; species Heteropelma amictum. Next base: position 11,522,316 of record OY390722.1, on the reverse strand, counting down.
TGAAATCCACATTCGAAACTTTAAAAAGTAAGAAAGTAATTAAAATAGTCATTTTCGTTGAGAAGTATTTTTTTTAAATAGTGCGAAAAATGAAGGGACCATTTTCAAAAAAAAAAAAATGAAACTTGGCGTGCATGGAACTACTTTTTCTTAACCATGCACGCCAAGTTTGATGTTTTTTTTTGGGAAATATTTTTTTTATTTTTCACACTGTTTGAAAAAAATACTTTTCGACGAAAAGTACTATTGTAATTACTTTATATGATACATTATTCTATTATTTATATATTTCATGGAAGTTATGTTAAGGTTATGTGAGATTTCTTCAATTGATCTGCTACACCTTTAATCCTTTTCATTATTCCGCACTGTTTTGTGGGTAAACGTTGTTTCTTTCAGATTTTTAATTGTGAAATTGTGATGCAAAATTTACTATAAATTTCTTGATCTCTCTATTTTTTGGGCAATATATTATAAATATTATTTACCGAAAAATATCATATCCAAATTGTAGTACTTTTTTCGCTAAGATATGAATCGATGAGCAAGGTAAAAAAAGAACAATTTTCGTAATTGATAATAATTATCTTTATGTAACTATTTCTTAAATATTGAAAATAGTGAAAATGAAATGCAAAACCTGGTATGAATAGCCGATCGTTCGAAAGGGGGCACAACGTGATTATTTATTGAAGCCATTGAGTCTCAACTTCCGTTGCGAACGCTATGATCGTGTCGGGCGAAAATTTGCCTCGACGCGCCTCTCCGATCGTGTAATTATATCTCGCCTGATATTTTTTGTCATTCCTTTCGTCTCGTAAAACGATGCAGATTTTTTTTGGACCGCGGCTTCCCACGTTCCCAAATTAATTGGCACCCCAGAGTACATGGAACGCGATCGAGTGTTCGTTACAAAGTACATTTGACGTGTTTCAACTCGTTTCCATCTCTCGAGATTTGTCTTTGAGCACAGTGCTTATTAAAATAGACTCTTCCTCTTCCTCGTTAATATTCGTTATAAATGTGTAATTGCTGCGTTAAGAATTTCACCATCATCATTATTATTATATGCCTTTAATGATATATTTTTGTCTCAATATACGCATATTGATGTAAATCAAATCCTTCAAACTATTGTTTTTCTTATTATTATATTTATAATTATTCAATCGAACGGACTATTGGTAGGTACGTATATTCTTTGTTCGGAGCTTTTGCACAAGGAAAAGTACGAAAATGGAAAAAATACCCCTTCTCGATTGAACTTGGAATGACCTGTACATATGTCTCGGCAGTACTAAAACGTCTATATAAACTGTACTGGCACGCCATTCACCGATCCTAGGTTTATTATTGAACCTGGCCTAAAACTCGAGAGAGAGACTGAGACAGAAAGCGAGAAGCTCGCAGCCCAACACTTGTGCCACGGCATAGATTCTATTCGCTCATATTAATTTTAGATACAATCTTCGCACCCCAGTCTTCATTGTATGCGTACATGTTTTTATCGCCTCATAATTACTCTCAATTCGTACTTTATTCTTAAATACTCTGATCAACGCGTTTTTACACGATAGAAATTTAAACAACCTTTCAAAATACATAAAACCACTAAAAATGTTTTTTACACCGAAAAAGGTTGATTGATGATTAAAAATTAAGCTCATAGAACCTTAGTGATGAAATAATAGCGCTGTCAAAATGATAAAATAAATTATTGTGACAAATAAGCAATATTTTTTTATCTATTAATGATATTCAGGCCATGTTCCGATATTGACTGGCAGTACTGCGAGTCCCAAGCTGTATGCTGTGCTCGCGGTACTGCCAGTCAGTATCGGAATACGGCCACAGATATCAGTTGCAGAAAAATTTTCGTTCTTATTTATGCTACGAGTAGGTTTAACCTTCTAATTTTCATTAATGAAAATTTGATTTCAGGTGACACAGAAATTCTGGCATATTTCTTTGGACCCATCGGCGTTTTGCTGCTTGTGAATGTTATGTTCTTCGTCGCCACAGCGCGTGAATTGACGTGCGGACTTTGGAAGGGCGAATTCGTAAAAAGCACCACTGAACGGTGAGTGATTCGTTTTTTCAGTCGGTCGATATCATTTCTTAAATAAAAGTCTATAGATAATCAAAATCGATAATGGAATGAATAATGTAAATTATCCATCATTCTGGTCATTTTCACATATCATTACTGCCATTATTATTACAGTTCGATGGATGATTCAATGTAGAACTTTCTATCGAAATTTTTCCAAGTATTTCTGCTGATTGTCAAAAAAATCTGCGACGATTATAAAAAGACTGATTGTGAAAAGATTGCACAAATTCGAGCCTTAAAAAAGGCGATAATTATCTAGGGAGTTCCATACATCGTTATTTTCTACTTGCTTCGATGTAATCAATCTTTGTATACAATCCCAAGTGTGTCTTCGATTTTTGCATTGGACAAATATAAAACTTTATTTATTGGCACAAATATTAAACGAGGTTAGGCGCGATGCGACATTCACGTTTCTTATCCACATGGATAATTGAGTCGACTAGTAAGATATGGTCAAGACGATTAACGAGCACATTTTTTTTTATTCTACTCGATGACAAAATAAAATTAACGGATTCGAGCTCCGATATCCCATCGCATATATCGAGCGCATGAAGATTTATCATGAACTTACTTCCCAACCACTCGACCATTCACATGAATATTAGGGTGATACACAAAAAATCGATTTTTTTTTCGGAGCTCCATCGAAAAACGTTAGTACATAAAAAAAAGTAATTTTCTCAAAATTTGAGATAAAAAAGTTTTTTTGTAGATAGTGCTCGAGCGGCCTTTCGGTCTTTTTTTACATGTAATTAAAAAAAAAATTAGAGTGAACAAAGTAGTGCAAGTATTTTAAAAAAAAATATTTTTCGCTCCAAATTTGTATGATTCAACAAAACCAAAAAAAACAGTTTAAATGTTTAGTTATTATTTTTCTGTATTTTTAACTAGAGATTATCACAAAAAAGATAATGAACAGAACGAACAGAATAAGTGTAAGGGATGTTACGTTGAAGATCCAACTGACCAATAATTTCTTTCGAGCGGCCTTTCGGTCTTTTTTTAAATGTAATTAAAAAAAAATTAGAATGAACAAAGTAGTGCAAGTATTTAAAAAAAAAATATTTTTCGCTCCAAATTTGTATGTTTCAACAAAACCAAAAAAAAACAGTTTAAATGTTTAGTTATTGTTTTTCTGTATTTTTAACTAGGGATTATCACGAAAAAGATAATGAACAGAACGAACAGAATAAGTGTGAGGGATGTTACGTTGAAGATCCAGCTGACCAATAATTTCTTTTGGTGGTAGACAGATATTTTTTCCTGTGTTCCTCAGCAATTTGCAAGAGATATTATTTTTCGTCTTCATTTTTTGTGATGAGACCGTTAAAATTTTTCATGAAAGATACTGCAAGCTCGGCCGTATCATTTACAAGTTACACAAAGAAATTATTGTGTAGCTGGATCTTCAGCTGGTAAACCTTTTTTGCAGTTTCTCCTCGAGGAATCTCTAGATTGGTTCTTTCTCTTCGATTTGAACTTTGATAAGCTTTGCACTACGAGTTTTCACTGATTTATTGGCTGTCAAAACCAAAATGACACTTCTAACTTTCTGTAATTGATTATGCTCGTAACTATTGATCGTAGAGGAAATTGAAGAGTAGTTATAAACATTTAAATAAACCCTGTACAGCCTTGGGCAAAAGTATTAGGCACTCACGGTTTCATGTAAGCTGCGACCCTCTGTTTTATTCCTGAATATGGGTCGTTATTTGCAATACTTTTGGCTTGTGTATCCATTTGTATCTATATGTATCTGTGAACATGTATATAATGTCTTATCACAGGTAAACCTGAATTCCAAAAACCTTACTTCCCTGCAACACAAAACAATCGCTATTAAAGATAATGGTGCAATGAAACGATTATAATTTTATAGTTAAAATGTTCACTTTGAACAATAACTATAATTACTAGTTTTTCATAAAATACTGCTTTTATAATCAGTGAAAATAAATATTAACGGAAAGATGATTAATTGACACGAGTTTTTCCCAATAGTCATTAACTATTTTTTATTTTGATACAGAAAATCCAAGCCCCGCACGTGTGTGTTGATGTGTTTTTATTCTTCTGCCGTCTTTTTAAGTTGCCTGCTACAGCATGTTTTTAGCTCGCCTTTTCAACCCTCTTGACTCCTTTTCGCGATTTCTCTTGCTCCATCATTTTTAATATGTTCACAAACACAAACATATACACATGCATGCCAACTCGTTTTCCACCACTCCGATTTTGCGCACCGTCGAGTGGAAACCGGTGTTTCGCTACTTTGCTCTCTTCCTATTTTTCGACGAAATTGTCTCGTGGCATTTCCGTAGCTTTATTATGGAAAAGATCATTCTTCGGAGAAAAAACAGGCAAAAAAAGTGTTTATCGATTGTCACAAATTACACTACCGACCAAAGTTTAAAGAGCATCTTGGACATTTGCTATTTTTTGTACTTTTTTCTCGTGCCATATGTTCGTTAAAAATAATCGTAAAAAATATATTTAAAAACAGCTTGAAAGTTCTAGTTTTCAGATCGAAGGTTCATTTTTTTCATCATTTACGGTTAGCAAGTTAGAGAAGTTTTACTGGAGAAGAAAAACAGATTTCAATTCAACCGATATTTCAAACGTTGCATATGATAGGATAAGGGTCTTAAACGTAATCGAGCAATTGACTTCCGACGCCTGAACAGTTCCTAAGAATTGTTATTTTTATAAACCGATATACGATCATCTTTGGCCGAGGTATAAGTTGTTGAGGAAAAGATTATTCTTTCAACTTTGATCGCCATTATTTCCTGACCAAATCAGTTGATTGATTCTTCTGAACAACTTAAAGTATTCTCTTTGACACTGTGTATGCGTTTTTGAAGAAATATTTTTTATTATATTGAGATAATCGTTTTAAAAATGTCAAAAAAGTCAAATTTCCCCACTTATAATACACTCTGTTGACCTTTTCACAATATTGGTAGAAAAACGCATGTTTGACTTACGTTATCATCCATCGAATCCATAATAAATAGTCGAATAATATAGTTACACCGGTTAGAAGCACGCGTTGATTACCAAGGGCTACATTGACGCAGTATGCCTATTGGACTATTCCACCAAGTATTTGACTGGCGAAGAAGTGCTGAAATACATTTTGACTGCAAATTTAACTCTGCCTGCACATTTTCATCTACGTCTCTTGGGTACTCCGCATAATAATTTGCACTTATCCGAAAAATTAACTAAAAATACAATATAAACGAAATCCATACTGCTCCGCTATTTCTGAAACGAGCAAATCGTTGACTGTTGGAAGCATTGCGATATATATTATGCATGCATAGAGGGCGAGAAAACTTGATCCCTGTTACGTCTATAGGGAGCTCGAAAGGCATCTCTTTTCCTTCTCTTACTGAGCATCGAGTTTCGTATATGACGCCGGTCGTTCATAATAATTAGCGATGCAACGGAAATAGAACTTACTTCTGCAGTATAGAATTGTATACATCAGAGGGTAAGCGACAGGAGGCAACTAGCGATGAGCATGTGAGCATGTGTCTCATATTCAAGCGTTGAAGTGTTTATATATTTTCAAGCTTTCTATGCAGCCTGTAAAAAAAGAAGGATAGAGTAAGAAGGATAGAGGCGGGCTGAAGTCACGTGACAATAATGAAAATAGTTATGACAGCGATGAAAGAGGTTTACACGATGATACTTGTTCAATTTAATCCTCGCTCACTCTTTCTCTTGCTCTCTGATTTTACCCCTTATTCCCCCTCTAAGAATAACGCAGTCTTGTTAATCCAATTAGTAAAGACTACGGTATTTACAGTCGTAATATAATTCACGCGTTGATTCATTTATCAAATGTTCTATCCTGCCCTGAATTTTATGTGATTCAATGCAATCTCGCCCTTTAATCATAAAAAACCGAAATACTGAAATGTTTATTTGCCGCCGCATTGCCCGTCAACCTGTAGAATGTTCATCATTCAAAAATCGGTACATTCTTAAGCGACGTAATATTTCGTGAAGTTGAAATAAACTTGCTTCATACGGATGAACTCGTACACATATACGACCATCGGTACACATGTATGCTTAATCTTAATTACAATAATACATGAATAGAAATAATAATGATAATAATAAGTGAATTTTCTTTTCATGCAATGTTTCAGCGCTGCCCTCGGTCGCGTCTGCATGAAACTCGTGATTGTAATGGGTGTAACATGGATAGCCGATGTGGTATCTTGGATCGTCGGTGGTCCTCACTATATTTGGTATTTCACCGATCTTCTCAACGCCCTTCAAGGTCTGTTCATCTTCATCGTCGTTGGTTGGCAGCCACAGGTACGAGCGGGCCTGAAAAGGCTTTTCAACAGCAATCCTCGAGCCAATGCCGGAAGACAGGGTAACGGCCTCAGTACAACGAGTCATGGAATGCCGAGCATGGGAGACAGCGTGACGCAAAATCCGAGCACCAAGACTGCACCACTTGAGACCATCTGCTAAAATGCAACGGTAACTCGTTCGTCGCTGCAATATTCCCGCCTATACTGTTCAACTCTACTTTATTCTGTTTAAACGAAACACCGCGCCAAGATTACTCGCGATATTATTTTTGTTTGTGTCTCGCATTCTTCGACGGACCGTCAAAGCGCTGCACGGTTGCATATCCGTGAGTGAGGTCGTGTCATCAAAGAACGTCTTGAGAATGAATGTCCGAACGTCTTTCGACGAAATAAGCAATTGCGAGAGTTCAGTTGAGATCTGTGGAGAATTTAGTTGAGGGCCTGCTAAATTCGGGCGGTATTCCGATCAGGGTTTGCTTAGGCTTTAGTCAGGTTTTGAATCATTTTTTACCAAGATTGAACTAGACGCTAACTATGGCTATAAAAATTATGATAATAAAATATAGCCATACTTCGGCCAAATTCTGATCTGTTTTTGTTAACGTTTCTCCTAGACTCTAGCCAGAGTCTGGCTACGATTCGCCCAAGTCCTCGCTGAGCCATTATGGGATCCCCATCAACTTCTGATCAAGTTATGGCTACATTCTACCCCGCTTCCGGTAAGGCTTTTGGCCTGGAAGATTCCTCCCGGGCTAAAGTTTTAGATCACATTCTAGCTGAGACTGATACAACGCCAAATGTATGGCGTTTCTTTTTTTCGGCGAAATTTTACGTTAACTCGAACGTGATCAGTATTTTTTAAAATGTATTTTGACAATAGTCGTATTTTAAAACGATCTTCGAGGAACATTCTATAGACTCGGAAAATCAATCTTGTTCCCCCTTTTTTACATCACATTAATAATTTACAACACAAGACTGTAATTTTTTAATCCAAAGAATGTTTTCTTTTACTGGAATACATGCACGCCTTGGTGCATCTGTACGTGGCAGGGTGAACCTTTTTGTCGCGAGTGAAAGCAAACAAGCGCCAAATTTCGGGATAATAAGAACTTTTGGAAGATTTAAAAATAGCCAGAATGTATGAAAAATAGGTACATTTTCACGTTTTGAACTTATACGATCTGCAACTTCTTTAGCGACACTACGAATGCAGAAGTATGCATTCGAAGAATGCAAATGTACTCAAAAAGACGAAGGAAGGTAAACATAAGGAAAACAATTTCGATCGCGTGTGAATTTTGAAATTTTTTTTGGTCCAATTTCAAAATCGCCATTAGCGCCAAAATTAGCAACGATCGTTGAAAAGAAAAACCTTTTGTAGGCTCTTTTTCCAAAATCCTAATTTTTTCACTCATTTTCGAATATTTTCTATTTATGTATTTGACTGAGTGTGTATGTGTGTATGATTGTATGCGCGCGCGCGAGGATGTACGGTGTAGAAAAAATCGTGACAATACAAAATGGGATTAACAATAAAAGCGCCTTTGCCAAATGCCTTTCCCCGTGTGTTGTATGAGACAATGCAAGAATCTTTTTCTCTGATTGGCGATGGAAGAAAAGATATCAAATATTCTTATCTATAAAGAAACAACGATGAAACGAAGACTTATCTTGTGGCTATTCGAAAGAAAATAACGACGGAAAAAAATATGGCGCAGGGTTAATATGCTCAAGCTCAAGCCGAAATCCATTAGAGAGGACAATTCAATAAACGTTCATTTATTCAACGATAACATTGAGTATTAACAACTTTTAGCAATTCGCTCAAAAAGAGAATAAAACAAAACCCAGAGTTTCTTTCGCAGCAAGAATGAAGATTAGAAACAACGTAATTAAAAAGAATTGAAAAGTTGAGTGAAAAGATTTTTTCCTTTTTTAACAAAAATTCGATTTCATTATCTAAATGGGTGCACAAATGTGAGACTGCTAATATTGAATAAATTCAATTACCTTTGTTCCCCCCGATCATAGAACGAAACGATTATTTTTCAATACTCTAAAAATGTCCTCTTCATCCAACTTTTCGTATTTTCCTTCATCTTTCTTCTTTATTTCTGAGAATGTTCGATATGCTAACAAAAAAAACGGATCGAAATTTAAAAAAAACTTCTTGAGATTAATTAAAGCTTCTTTTTCAAGAAGTAAAAGTGAAGGCACGGTCATACTAGAAAAAAAAAGAATGATAGGAAAACGAGTGATAATGTGATAAGGGCGACGACATGATCGAACAAGTGATTTGTCCAATTTGCACAGAATTTCTGGCAACTGATGTGTATTCGCATGAAGAAAAACGCAAGAAATTCTTACGAAGAAAAATGTGCAAACTAATCAAATATCAGACCAAGTTCAAGCTTATTAGTTCCAGCATTTATTTCCTGTAATTCACTTGTCGCTGCGTCGCCTTTTTATATTTATTTGTATGCACTTGCATTTTACAATCTATCGCGATTAATAACGTAACCTTTAGGTACTCAAGATGCTGTGTAATTAGCTTATCGATAGATCGAGAACTCCATTATCATCATTGCTATTATAATTATTATTTATATAGTTATTACGTTTTATATAACATTTTTTTGCCAAGTTAAACACAATTTAGAAAAATACGCAGTGTCGAGTCACGTAGTAAAGTATTAGGGAGCCTGAATGTTTTTTTAATGACAATTTTCTAATCGATCGCGAAAACGAATTGGCGCACATGATCGATTTTTTTTTTAAATCAACAATATTGAATTTTCACAACCTTAACGACTAATTGTCTAATTTTTTTTTGCGACTATCGCTAAATCGGCAATTAGATGATTTTTTTCTAAAGGATGCGCCAATTAAAAAACATAGTCTGGTTTTTCAATTGTGAAAATGGCATGCATTTAAAAATCAAGATGAAAAAAATAAGAACTGGCTTCCAAATTTTTGAAATTTTACCGTTGTCATCCAAAGTATGAAATTTTCTTCAAGAATTAATTATGCTGTCATGAAACAATTCGCTATGAGATAACATGAAAAAAATAATAATTCGTTAAAGCTTCAAAAACTTTTGTGTGCGAGAGAAATAAATTAATGACGATTAAGAGAAAGATACAAGTATACTTTGATAATAACGATTTATAGGTTATAGAAAATAGCTTGCCAGTAAAAGTATTTATCTCAGCACTACCCCTATCCGATCCACATTTGTATTCAACAAACTCAATTCCCGCGATAATAATACATGATTCTGTGTTTTTGTAGAAAAAAAATCTGTTCTGCTTTTTTGTTCCAATAAATACTGTAAAATAGTTTCATCATAGTGTGAGGCTAAATTATTATGTCATTTGTCAATAAGTAATCGACAAATGACATAATAATAATTTGTACACTAATGAAATATGATAATAATGAAGAAAAAAGTCAACAGTATATAGTCTGTAGTAATAAATTCCGATGATTAAAAAAACTAGCCAGCGTAGAATTTAGACGAGTTTCAATGAGAATATTATAAAGACGATTAACAGATTTTTTTAACATCAATGCATAGCCACATATACATATATAATGTGTGTGTGTGTGTGTGTGTGTGTGTGTGTGCGTGCGTGCGTGCGTGCGTGCGTGCGTGCGTGTGTGTGTGTGTGTGTGTGTGTGTGTGTGTGTGTGTGTGTGTGTGTGTGTGTATGCGATCGTACGCCATTCCTACGATGTATTTGTAACAGTATTTATATTATACGTAAGAAGAATAAAATAAAAATCGTTGAAAGACAAGCTGTTGCCTTTTTAAAATTGACTTCGCAACCTGACATGTGCAAATTCGTAGCAGTGAAGCAGCAAAGTAGATAAATTGTGCTAAATGGACAACAGGTAAATATTGAAGAATTATATTTAGGTTAATAAAGTATGAAAGATCAATGTTATACTATGTTATACAATTTCAATTTTCTTGTCCATCCGGCGACTTTCCTTCAGTAATATGAAAAAGTTTGTTTTACTTATTTTCAATTTACCCGGCGGATACATGTACCCGGCGGTTCACAAAAGAGCCCCAGTTTGATTTTTTTTGCTCCCAAAAGAAAACCACATTCAAAACTTTAAAAAGTAAAAAATGTACACCAAGTAATAAAAATAGTAGTTTCGTCGAAAGGTATTTTTTTCAAATAGTGTAAAAAATAAAAATAACACATCCCGAAAAAAAATCAAACTGGGCGTGCATGGTTAAGAAAAAGAGGTTCCATGCACGCCAAGTTTCATTTTTTTTTTAGAAAATGTTATTTTTATTTTTCATACGAAGTTCCCAGTAGTTTGTGAAATGTCAAAATTATAAAATTATTAAAAATTATTTAGATGCTACCAGTGCCCAGCACTCTTTACGAGGAAACAATATAAGTCTTCCAAGAGCATTCTCACGCTATCCCGAATTGGTAGTATAATCTCGATACAGTACAAAAACTGCAAACCGCAACGCGAATCTTCCGGAGCACGTTCGAGCAAAATCTTCAGTCAAGTTGCATCACTCCAAACGAAATTCTCTTTGTGCAATGAAGAAAATGAGCGAAAATATTTAAACGACATTCGCGAGAAAATGGAAGAATGGAAGATTGATGCCGAAGGGAACTCGTTGAGGGAAAAGAAAGACACGAATATATTTGAAGCGATGATGCAGTTTTATTCACTCCGCTGGAATAGCTTTCACATAGTTCATCCGTTATTTATTTCGTATCACAATTTCATTGGTAAACGTTATTTCGATATGTCATTTAACAACGACATCCCTCTCGTTTCGCTGCGCTGCTTAACCCTTTGCACTCGAGCGGCGCCGATTCGGTGCCCGTTTGTTTATTTATAAATGTTTTTAAAGTATTTGTAAAGTGTTTCACGAATTTGGCCGAAACCGTCTCGAGTTGCTGGTTAGCGCAAGCGAAGAAGGCCTCGAGTGCAAAGCGTTAATTCGTTTTTTCACGTTTTATCTTTTATTTCATTCTGTAGCGTTTATTTTTCTTGATTTTTTCGTTGGATATGCTTTCGCTGATTCCGGATTTTCATCTCTTATCGGCGCTCGTGATGGAGCTCATGTTATTCTCTCCTCTTCATTCGTCCTGCTGCTGCTTATTTCGGGTTTTCCAATTTTAACATTTTTTTGCGCTCTTTGTAGCGTTTATTCGCTTCTCTGTGCTTCGCCCGTCTCTCCGCTGCTTTTTCCGGGTTTTCCGATTCTAACATTTTTTGGCGCTTTTTATTTCGCTCATATATCTCTTTCGACTTCGCCCGTCTCTCCGCTGCTTTTTCCGGGTTTTCCGATTCTAACATTTTTTGGCGCTTTTTCTGTCGCTCATATATCTCTTTCGACTTCGCCCGTCTCTCCGCTGCTTTTTCCGGGTTTTCCGATTCTAACATTTTTTGGCGCTCTGCTAAGCGTTTATTTGCTTCTCTCTTCTTCGCCTGTCTCTCCGCTGCTTTTTCCGGGTTTTCCGATTCTAACATTTTTTGGCGCTTTTTCTTTCGCTCATATATCTCTTTCGTCTTCGCCCGTCTCTCCGCTGCTTTTTCCGGGTTTTCCGATTCTAACATTTTTTGGCGCTCTGCTAAGCGTTTATTTGCTTCTCTCTTCTTCGCCTGTCTCTCCGCTGCTTTTTCCGGGTTTTCCGATTCTAATATTTTTTTGCGCTCTTTGTAGCGTGTATTCGCTTCTCTGTGTTTCGCCCGTCTCTCCGCTGCTTTTTCCGGGTTTTCCGATTTTAACATTTTTTGGCGCTCTGCTAAGCGTTTATTTGCTTCTCTCTTCTCCGCCCGTCTCTCCGCTGCTTTTTCCGGGTTTTCCGATTCTAACTTTTTTTGACGCTCACTCCAGCGTACAAAATACTCTCTATTTTTCGCCCGTCTCTCCGTTAATTTGCTCAGGGTTTCTGTTTCCAACTGTTTTTGGCGCCTTGCCGTTTTTTTTTCTACAATAAACACAACACTTTCCATCGACCCATCTTCTTCCTTTATTGCTCTTTGGACTTCTGTAGTTAAATATGATATCTGATTGTATTGTCGACTTCCGGGTGCGATGGTCGACTCGTCGGCGATGATGAAGATAACACCCTCCATGGTGGGGGTTTCTTCTTTTACCAGCCTTACGAAATCTCCGGGGGAAAACGGCATCGCTTCGTCCCATTGATCGTCCGATGTCTCATTCGCCTCTTCCTTCACAATGGCGAGGACACTCTCCGATGTTTCCCCTTCTGCCACCCTTGTAAGATCCATCCTCGAAGCATCGGTATCACCCGTTGATGAGGATTCTCGAAAAAGCTCGTTACATGTCCTTACCTGCCTTGAAACGCGTCTCTTGAACGGCCTCTCAGCATCCTGATAGTAGGCCAGAACCGATATTTACGTGAGCATTGATCATGATTAGGAGTTACGCTTTCGTCACAAACAACATTTGAATTTTCATTTTTTTAATATTTACCTCTTGTACTGAAAACCGGAACTCTTGACTGGTTCCCCTGAATCCCTGATGCGCGGGACAAACTATCACAATACCGAGGACGATTAGATAAATAACGACAAAATGGTACCTCGACATATCTACAATCAAGTATGAGAATAGTTTTCAACTGTTCTCGGCTGAGACTCGCGTAAGACTGTATTTCAATATCTTCACGATATATCGAAGAAGGAAAATGAGTCGAGTGGCGATAAAGACGAAAAGATGGCTTTCAACTGCGTGGATGACGTCCATCAGACTTCACTATTTATACCTTTATATTTTTGAATGTTCGATTGTAAAATGTTATCTCAACATGTGTGACAATGAGATAAGCAAATTTAGCTAACAAAAGTATTCATTTGCGCGATAGGTTATTTTATGTTTCTACGTAATCGATAAATTTCATCAACATCATGTATTAACGTCTGTATCTATCCAGATACACGACAAAAATATCGATTTTTTGAGGAAGCATATTTACTTTTCACTCGCTGTGTTTTTCACTCACCCAGTTCTTTGCACGTGTCGACATTACGCAACGACTAGTGGTACTTTGATAATATTTCTACCGATGCTAATGAGTAAAGCTGCACAAATAGTCGATATTTCATGAAGAAAAAAGTTTCTGCGTAAAAGAACGATAAGAACATACGTGATCGATATATAACGTTGAAGAATAATGAAAAATCGATACACTTGTAGCGTACGAAATGAATTTTTCAAAAACACGTAGTAAAGAATAACAACCATCTGAAAGTTCGAGCGGGCCTTATTTTTCTCAATTACGTTGGACAACTTTTATATATTCCACCGTCACAACACGGTGACACCCTTGACACCCTTGACATTGACATTCCAAATTTTTTTAAAATAAATGTCTTTTCAAACCTCTCTAATATTATCAATGTATATATTAAAAAGTAAAAAATGTACACCATGTTATAAAAATAGTAGTTTTATTTATTTTGCACACTATTTGAAAAAAATACTTTTCGACGAAAACTACTATGTTTATAACTTGGTGTACATTTTTTACTTTTTAAAGTTTTAAATGTGGATTGCACTTCTTTTTGTAGGAAACCACCGAATTTAATGATGTAAGTAAAAAAAACAAAAAAATTCTTCAAGCATTAAGACTTTGACATCAGAAAAGGTTGAAATACTTTAACATTGAGCACTTACGCTTTGATTTTTCGGTGTTTTGCCTACTTCGTGACATGACGAATGTGATATATATATTATTTTGAAATTTAGTAGAGAAAAACCTAGCTCTAGATTATAAGTTTGTACATATCGACTGACCAGAACGTGCTTTAACTAGGCTCAATGGAAAGAAAAAAATCATATTTAATCCGTAAAATGTAATAACATTTTCGATTAGAGGAACGGTTTCGGAAATATGTGATATAAATTCTTGGTTGACAGCTGGAAGCCCATTTTCCTGTATAATATCCGTGGCAGGTCTCGGACCTCAGGTCACAACATTTTTTGTTATTACTTGGTGTCGAGACGCTGCCGCGTCTCTTGATTAACCATTTTCTTTCGTAAACTGACAATCATTTCGAGTTGTAGAAAAAAGGAAAATTCGTAAGTATTGAAAAAAGATATGGTCGGCGGGAAAACACGTTTTTTTATAACGTTTGGTGCTGAAAACTCTCCGGCTACAAAAGTTTATCCTTTTTTAAAAATTTCGTGTGGGCAATATTGAACTTTCGGTATACTCATCTTATACTTATGGGTGGAAAACGGCTTAGAATAAAAAATTTAATCAAATTCTATGGTAAATAACATTTTTTAAATGTTGATGACACGTGAATATATGAAAGAGGTGACGTTCGCCGATTTATTTTATAAGTTTGTTAAACCAAATAAGTAGCTTGTACAACACGAATATGGAACGATCGTAAAAAACGTCGCCGTATTTACGAGATTATAAAAAAATGAAGTTCGGTTTTGAATAACTAAGAACGTCAGTTACCTTTAAATGTATTATAGTGTTTTATAAATATGTAAGTATGCGACGGGTCTGCCAAGTGGTTCTCGTGATATTATATGTCCACCGTCAATCGTCTACCGGCGATGCAAGTAAAATGGTAAGGAATTTACCCAAAAGAAAAATTTACGCGATTTATAAGTGATCATATATTTTCCACTCGGTTGTATCATAAATTTTTTTTTAATAGTATCTACGTATCTCAGATGATTTTAAAAAATTCTGCATTATTTACGGTGTAAGACCCAAGCGCACCAGAGCCGTTCGGTGACGTCACATCGATGAAGAGAGCGTCAGTTTGATTGTCTAGCCTACGCAAATTAATTTTGTACATGACGACTTTTCGGTTATAATTTGTAAACTAACACGTCGACTCTGACTCGACGCTATTGTTTTATAATTTTACGCGTTAAATCTTTTAAAAATGATATACAATGCGTTCGAGTAAATAAAATTTATTCAATTTCCTTATATGGTAAACTCGGCGATATGATCTTCTTTGGCGTTGAAATAACCGCTGTGTAAAAACAAATCGCGAATTACAAAAGATCGGTTTTTGGTGAATTTCGGAAATCAGCTTTTCCAATTTAAAAAAAAATGTATTTGTCATTTCGATTCCACACGTTTATTTCAAATGACAAATGAATAACGTTAGCGTTAATTTGATAAACATATGGTTGTTCAAACGTGATAAACAAGAATAATAACGTATTCAATTTTAATCTGATAAATCGGATGCGAGTGAGACACCAATGGATTTCGAGTTGCTTTCGCGCAAAATTCATGTACAAGCGATGATTTACTAACTGTTATGGAATAAACAATGCAAAGTAAACTGCGATTTCTAAACCGCTATTTCGTATCGACCAATAGAGCCTGTGATGAGCGAGTCCTTTTTTCCTTCGATATGGGTGCAACCTGACTTCAAAAGTTCGATCGATTTTTCTCGTCAGAGATTTGAAATACAGAAAAGTTCTCAAAAAAAATGTCACGGATGTTTTTTTGGTTCATGAAATGAATAACAGACACTCAGAGCTTCGAAAATTCGGTTCAACCGAGAATAAACGATAAAATAATAACATTACACAAAAAATATGTTTTAAGCATGTTAGGCATAAGTTTAAAATTACATGATACAAAGAATAAGGCGAAATGAAAAATATATGGTGTTTTTTTTAACGATATTGTTTAGTCCATATTGTTGATATTGTTTGAAGTACATTCCTTTACCCTCTTTGACGAAAAATCGAAACATTGGCTATTCATTGGCTATTTTAGATACATTAGGGATTGGAGACGCGCGCTCGCGCGCGCGACCAGCTGCATTGTCGCGCTACAGCGCTCCATCTTGAGTTGAGTATAGACCCCTACAAAACACATTATAATTCAGCAAAAGTAGCAAATGGTAAAGCAAGAAATTTTTAGATTCAAAAATGAAGTACAAACAATAATAATTAATAAATCATAAATAATCTTCATAAAATGCATTGCCCAAAAAACTCAAAATTTTGATTCAATAAGCCATCTTTGTATCACAAATATGTAGTTAAATAAACAATTGCAATTTTACATAAAAAAGTTTTACATAAAAAATTTACTTTGAAGGAAAACGCTTCTCGCGAAATCGTCTCATCGATAGTCATTTCTTGTAAATTTTATACAACATTTTGAAAAAATTTTCCGAAAACAAACCATGAAGCAACTTGTTTACAGTTGTTTTCTCTATTCGTGGTTTATTTTTAATGCAGTTGTGGGTTGTTCTTTTCATCTAGCACCACATTAAAGTAAAACTCTTTCCGCGAGATTGTGTGATCGAAGAGTCATTACTTGTAAATTCTATACAAAAAACTGAACAAAAATTTCCGAAAACCGGAAATGAAGCAACTTGCTTACAGTCGTTTCCTCTGCGCGTTGTTAAATTTTGATGGAGTTGTCGATCGTTCCTCTCATCCGCCGATCGAACGCTGGACCAGAATCCTTATGAAAAATCTGAAACAAAATTTCCGAAAACCGGAAATGAAGCAACCTGCTCAGAGTCGCTTCCTCTGCGCGTGGTTAAATTTTCATCGAGTTGTCGATCGTTCTTTTCATCTGCCACTACTTTGAAGGAAAACGCTTCTCACGCGATCGTCCGATCGAAGAGTCATTTCTTGTAAATTTTATGAAACATTAATATGCAAGGGAGAAAGGGAGAAAAATTTTCGCTTAAAAAAATGTGCAAGAAATGCTAGTTTTGTTTATTCACTCTTATTCTCCCGGAGTATCTCTCATTTTCCCTCAATACAATATAAATGCAACTGTGAAATATAGCACTCTTGCTTACTTGATACGGATGATTTCTTTTTCAAGGAATAAATTATCGTAGAACTATAACCTTTGCTAACCACGATTAATGTCACAAGTCGACAACTGTCAAAAACAGCATAAAAAAACCGCGCGAATACAGTCTCGCATGAATTTCGCGGCTACGCTCATCACCGACCAATCACGAAACGAATTAAACGACAACAAAGCATTCGATATTTTGATAATTTCGATCTATATCTCCTCATCAACTTTTTATTAGAAGGATTGCAGCAATTTGTTATATGTTGGAGCTGACTTAAATGTGAATAAACATCTTGGACATGGTTGAATATCCATATCCATATCTCTATATGTATATAAGCCGAAAATCACTGCGATAAGCGCAATTAATCTTTGTGTCACTGATAAAAATAATTTCAAGTTGAAAAGCAAAAAAGGGCTTTGCGAAATACGGAAAAATACGTTTGAGAATTCGAAATGCTAAAACTTTACACATTTGAGATTTTTTATGATAAAAAACACTCGGGAATGTACGAGCAATTTGAAAAGAAAACAATTTTTAATACATGTTTTTGCAACCCCGGCCCTGAAGGTTCTATTTTCGATGCCCGTTTTCAGTGCGGCGGAATATTGCTATTTTCTGAACTATAGTGCGGACAAGTGGACTTCTAAAACTTGTGTCAATAATTTGAATACGAGACAAAATAAAAATTGGTGTCAACTATCGCCGGATAAGGAGAAAAAAATTAAAAAACTCCAATCCAACATTTCAGGCAGCGGTTTCAAAAAATATTGTGTGTAACATGTGTTGAAGTCAACGAACTGTCACCGGCACAAGTATCGAAATTGCGTCGACTTTTGGTGCATCTTACCATTTATATTTGTGTATAAAGTTACAGTATAAACTTTCGACTTATGCGACAACTTTGCACGGAATGAGATTCATTATCGCTCGCACACTTTGTGCATCAAATACGATTTGTGTACATAAATAATAATAAAAAGAGTGGAATATAGAGGTAAATTTTGTTTAATCTTTCTATTTTCCTGATAATTTTTCGTCGCCTTTTGTTACATTATCCCAGAATAAACGACATTTCAGATTGCAGTTTTTTGTTGTTTTTAATGGAACAAGTTTGTAATGGAAAATTCAACCTTTCCCGAGTATTGTCATTAGTCGGAATGTCTACTAGTTGATATAATTGCTTAAAAAAGTGACTCAGCGTTTTTCGGAGAAGCCGACGTAGCGCCTAACTTTATGAGTACACGAATTATTTCTTCATTTCTCTACCCATCTTCACCGCTTTGATACCTATTTATTCGATTGCGCTTGATGAAATGTATTGACGATGGAAAAAAAAATTTCGTTAACAATATCATCGATTCTGTTGACGCAATGCAGGTGCGTATGAGATCCCAACTACTTTTACTTCTTATTCTATTTCATCACCTAAACGGATAAAATAAAAATGCTATCTGTATACTGCAGCGTTTATCCATGTCGAATAGTTCAAAGCTCGAGCATCATTATTCGTTTAAAGATGATTTGACATATAATCATAACAAAAATACAATTAAGAAACAAACGGTACAACGGTACAAACGGTGTTTGTATGGCTTTGAATACTCCTGAAATACTTGTTTTTTTTTCTACACAGCTGTGCTAACCGCAAAAAAGATTTATCGTTTTGACATAACTACTCAAAAGGTTGAACGCTCGAGGCATTTCAACAATTGAAGCCTTGCAATACCAAAATTGTGTGAAAATCCAGTTATTTAATGAATATCAAAATCATTGCATATCCTCTCTATAAGTGCAATAATTGATAATCTTATTTCAATTCACTAAATAAATGACATTACACAAATTATGAAAATTATTCCGTCATTTCTCGGCAATCTTTTTTTACACCATTCAGCTGTAAACCCACATAATAAATCAAACCTAAATAATTTCTCAATAACAGTCAATAATATTTGTTAATTTTTTTTTTATATATATATAACGGCAATCTGTTAATATTGATATTTGTTAATACCGTGTACTTTCCGCAACAATAATGTTCCCATCCCAACTACGTTTTCATTTCCGTGAAATCAACTCATCTTTGAAATGACTCTCGTAAATTTTTGTGTGGCTAATCTCGAATGTCCTATGAACTCGAACATTTGCCGCCTCCAGTGTTCCTCCGCAGAGAACAGTGAAGAGTTCCTCCCATTTGCATTGCAGTATTGGCGTACATACAGAATTTAGTTCTTTAAAATATCACACCACTTTATACCGGTATCGCTGCTAGGAGCTACACAGGTTTTCGGCAGTTTCACTGAAGCATAGATTTTTTTAAATGATCGTTTGATCATGAAAATTCTCACTCGGGGTCTTTCGGATCAGTGATTACGAATTCGTTATCAGATTTGCGAAATTCAAGATGGCAATTAAAAATGATGGATACCGCAATTTAAATCGTCGAGAATATTCATGAAAGATTTAACTCGGGAGATTTCTAATATCAAACGGAAAAACATAAGAAAGTGGAGCTGGATTTCTCGTTGAAATTGTTCTAAAAATCAACGTTGTGCTAAAAAACAGTGAATTTTTTTAATATTATCGAATTTTCCGAATTTACATGTTGATGTCGACCATATTGAATCCACCATTTTTAATTACGCAAATCTCATATTAGATTTGTAATTAGCAAACCCAAAAACCTTCGAGTAAAAATGTTCATTAATATTCTCGTTGAGTTGCGTCTAGGCGTTTGCCCTCTTGGATCCACCGTCTTGAATTTCGAAAATCTGAAATCGGGTTCGTAATTAGTGACCTCAAAAATCGATTCTCACTAAATTGAAAGTTATTTTCTCAGATAGATTCATGTTTGATAGTTTATTTATAAGTCTTGTATTATATACAATTATGCCAATTAGACCGGATTTTTATGTTTTTTCATAATCAAAGTAACTAAAAAGTCCAAAAAACCGAATCTGAATACATTCAAAAGTAAATAAATAATAAAACATCTAGAAAATCGAAGTGGTAACGTGAGTCACCACAATGGTGCAAAAGGTTGATATCTTCGAGGTACTGCTTTTCAATTGTTCCGCCTGCGAGAGCAACCTATCTGATAAACAAAGAAAAGGTCGCGTGTACAATCCGCCTTTTACTCACTGAATCAGGACCTAGCAAGTAAATTATAAACATACGATTCTGCATCATGAAACGAGTCCGTCTCTACTAAAAAAAATCCCCTGTGTTTGCAAATCTCTATAGAAGATCAATTGCTGCAATTATTTTTTAAACTGCACGTTCCAATATTCTCTGGCTGTAACTGCGAGAGTATAAGCATGCAGAATAGGATTCTGTAATACCGCCAATGAATATCGGACGCACTCTTCGTAGTCAGATGTTGGTAAAGAAGTTTTGTTCTCATCACCGGAGATATCCATTAAAGATATTATCACTTGCATGCATAGTACGAGAGGTTCCCACGCCAACGGGGGTGGGTGTCAAAAAACCGAAATACCATTTAACCGAACATGACCTCACTTCCGGCTAGCATCTATTCATTGTATAACCGCTAGGTGTCAGTGGTGTCAAAAGTCTGCGATAGCGACGATTTGAGAGATTGTGAGATGTTCAACCACGGAGGGTATATAAAGGAGTGTAATCTTCAATGGCAGCAATAGGAAAAAGTGACAACAAAAACCGGTGCAAACCGGGAGTTCCTGAAACGCCGCGCGGGGCGCTGATTGAATTCGACCTACATTGAAACTGGCTACATAAGAGAGATAGAGAGAGTTTATGGCGAGTCGTTTTCCAGTTTATTATCGAAAATTTTGAACCTTAAATAAAAATACAATATTTCATGTTAACAGGAACTAATTGAGATAATTGACAAATTTAATCAGCGCCGCACGCGGCCGTTTTAGAACTGCCGGTTTGCATCGGTTTTGTTAGCCACTTGTATGTAGTTTCCGCATGTGTTCAACGTAAAGACTGATACGATGGACAGTCATTCTCAAAAATGAATTGAATAGATAATAAATATAGATATAGTCCCCGAAAATAGGCTAAGATCATATAATCTTATGGAATATATAATGCTTTTTATATATCTATATGCATTAGGGTAGGTCAAAAAAATGAATTATTTTTTTTTACAAGTGACACGGAAAAATCAGTACACATGAAAGTTTGATGATGAATATCTTTTTAACGCTTAATTTAATGGCTAAAGCATAGGACACCATTTTTATAGAGCAGTTAATTTCCTACAAAAATTTGTATTGCGCATTTTATAATAGTCATTTATTGCCGAGTTATAAAATTCAAAAACAAAAATGAAATTTGTCTTAAAATAATCAAACTTAAATCTTCAATATCTTTCAAATGGTGAGATTTACGAAAAAAATATAAATATCTTTTTTGTAGAGCATTACATTTTTTACAAAATCATTCAAAAACATTTTTCTGTACAATTAATTAATGATGAGGTATGAATTTTTTTCTATTGGACTGAGAAAAAAATAAAAAACTGCAATGCGGAGGATCTTCTCATTAAAATTAAGAGCTTATATTTTTTGGTGAGAATTTTTCTAAGGTGTCAATTGTCAAGGTAAGCAACCCATTTTTCTGAGTCACTTGTAAAAAAAAAAATTGATGACCCACCCTAATATGCATACAAAAATACGATAATAATTTCGGCACAATTACCAATGTGCCAATATGCCGATAGATGAGGTATATGCTCATGAAAAAAAGACATCTTCATTGCGTTGCAAATAACATTCCGTTTTCTTCAATCCACTGAGAACATTGCGGTACGTAGTATTGAACACAAAAAATCCTGGCGAAGTACCAGCAGAATAAAAATTGTAGATGACAATCAGAATACGATAAAACTTCTAAATTCATACGATTCAAACAGTCTACTACACTGACACAAAATTACGATGAATTTATTTCAAATCGACTACACTATCGCAAATCTAAATTATTTTTTAGCGCAAATTAATAATTTATTTATCAGCAAGATCATTAATTTCCAAAAGATGTGTACATTCTCCGTTTTCTTCAATGTTTAAATAAATTTTTGTCTATTAAAGTGACTAGAATGATGTTTAATTATATAAATCATATACATATGAGTGCGTTTCATTTTTAGGCAACATTTTTTTTGTTAGTCCAAGAATGAATGGAAGTACATAACAAAAGAGAAATTGTTACGTAAATAAAAAAATGCTCGCTCGATGTCAGACCTAGCTCATTGAAATATTTAGTTTTTCATTGAAATAACATGGGAGATGAAATATTTCAATGAGCAAGGTCTTTAATTGTGGGTGCCCTTGAAATCGATTCAAATAAAACTGAAATAGAGTGTGAATTTCACGTACACGCCGATGACATAAAAGTCTGGAAAAATGAGTCACACAGACGGTACCAAGCACGTTTATTTCAGATAAGTCTCAATACCGTAAAGATATTCTGTATGACTAATTTTTTCTACATTTTGATACCATCGGTACGCACGCAAAATTCACATTCGATTGTAGTTTTTGTCTTTTTATATTTGAACGCATATGGTTCGTACTCACAATCTCTTAGAAGATAGTAATTGTACAGAGAATGATAAAAAAAACTAGCGTAGCAAGCAGAAAAGTAATTA
This sequence comes from Heteropelma amictum, assembly GCA_959613375.1. Lineage (NCBI taxonomy): Eukaryota > Metazoa > Arthropoda > Insecta > Hymenoptera > Ichneumonidae > Heteropelma > Heteropelma amictum. The sequence continues at coordinate 11,499,392 of OY390722.1, read as the reverse complement.
AACTAAAATAAAAATCACGGACCACTCCCGACATGCAAACATAGGGTCAAATATTTTCTCAACACGTAACAATGTTCATTTACCCTTATGAGCGTTTGGTACCTTCTATACTAATTGTCTCAGATTTTTATATCTTTCGGGTTTTTTTCGGGTTATACCTTTAGAAGCTAAATTATTCTAAGCTAGCTACTGCTTATTGTCAGTTTTTTACCTTGGACAAAAGAAAAAAAAATTTGCCAAAAAATCAATCAGTCTTAAATATTATATATACTTCCGTCAGTACAAAATAAAACAAACATGCTCAAGAATGAGAAGAATAATGTCTTGCTCGAAATCGATCGATAGATATATTTCTTCTATTTTTATAAAAGGACATTTATTTATAATATTTTCATATTTTTCTCCTAATCGTTCGAGATTGTAATGACAGGGTTACATTTTCAGCTATAATATTATTTAATAATCAAGAATATTTTTCCATAATTCGCCGTATAGCGTGACTAACGAAATGCCATGTGAGTTTTCAACAAGCTGAGAGACATCTAAGTTTATATTTAAAAAATTAATGAAAAGAAGCGTGCAACTTTGCGTCTCCTAAATCACAAAAATTCTTCGCTCAGCATCTTTCCCTGACGAATAATAACCGTAAATTACCATGCGATCAATTAATTACAGCAAATTACACTGATCGTAAGATTTTTTTCGTCACTGGGGTCTTGAAAAAGGCATCGGTTTTTCGCTTTTTATTCGTTGATTTCATTCATTGTTGACCTCTTTTTTATGGTTATCGCAAGACAGCAAGCTAAAATAATTCCAGCGATCTGTAAAATTGATATATATATTATAAATTATTACTGAAAAAATTATCATAAAAAAATCTTTTACTCAATTGGTTTTTGCCCGTTTGGTTATAATTATAAATGGAACGAGAAAACGCACCTCCACGAATGCAATACCAATTCCAACTCCAATCAGGGCCGATGCGCTTTTATGCACTCTATTTTCCAATGCAGCATAACAGCCCGATTGAAAAACATTGATCTGATCGTATGCTCGACATGGGGTTTTAGCTGCAACATTTTTGCAGCATGAGGAAGGTAAAAAATCGGGCCCAGCGAGTCCCGATTGCGACAATACATTCCAGTCCAATGAGGAATCAACCCCGCAGCATTCCAACTATATAGTAACGAAATGAAATGCAGCAAGTAAATTACATTCACTGTCTTCAACGAACCCATTGGAATTCAAAGTAGCTGATTGACATATTTAAAAAAAACGCGTCCACCATATATTTACTCCCATAGATATTTCCAACTTTTTTATAAAATCATATGAATTATTACAGCTATATGAAATACTAGGTAAGTATATTTTGTAGAAACAGAATGTGGTTCGAATACTTCTCGCTACAGAAATTCATCTACCAATCTACCAATGTACGAATCTACCAAAATCTTCCTTTGTTTAAATACATTTTAATATTTTGCGGGGTTTCCAGGTTGCTGTTTTTCAAAATAACAATAGATATCCGTGACGGAAAAGAAAAGACTGCTTTGTTGTAGATACTCATCGTGTGTTACCAGAAAAACGTAGGAGCTTCCTGTATGAGCACAGAAATCGATTATCCTTTATCTCATCGTACGATCTGGGTGTTTATCGATCTGGTCGTTTTTTTAACAACGTTTACACAAAAGCATGTGAGTGTACGATTGAGGTCGGATAATATTCAATATAATAATAAACACCGTAATAAATTCCATATTGTAAGAAATATCAATGTAAATTGTAATACAATGTAATTTGTTATAACTAGTATTATATTTTTTATTCGATTTTTAACAACAAGCTGAAACGCAACACGTAATGGTCGTCGAACAATTAAAAAAATCTATTTTAACGTTTGAAGTTTTTAGTTTTAGATTCTAGAATACCTAAAAACCCCAGACCTTACAGTTAACATAAAGTTATTCGAAATGCAGCAAAAGAATTATAACCTGATTATAACAGAAACCACGATCGGAACTAACGATTATCTCGTAGTATCTTCTAAAAAAGCTTTCAGATTTTTAGAAAATACTACTAAAAAACTCTTTTTATTTGACCTGTTGATGATTTCTGCACGAATGCTTGTCGCTGGGTTATTGGCCGCCATATCCATAAATAACTCATTCCAACAATATATGTAAAAATGCATGTTTTTTTATGTTACTGAACTTGTCTAAATAAAAAATTAGTTAAAAAATAATCGGTGCAGCAAAGTATTTTTGAGTAATATCTAAACATAACCCACACTAACTGTAAAATATTTGAACGCTGGGATTGAAAACTAGAGACTTCAAGCCTTCAAGTCTCATTGTTCTACGACCGTTTTTCGTTACAGACTGTTGAGTTACTGAGTATTGAAAATAACTAAAAGCTTTCAAAAATTTTATTGATCCTTTAATTTATGTACGTTATGCATACTTGGCATCCAGACACTGCCGCGTCTTTAGATTATAATCATTTCCATTGATAAAGATTCGTTGCCGCTCACCTTTCTTTGCATATTATCCCAAGCCGCCTGATCTGCAGTCGTGTAATTTGTCAATGAATCTCTCATGGAATTTTTCAGTACCGTTGAAAAATCATTTTTGAACACCGCCGCGGCTATTCCGACTGCCATTTCGATAGTGAAAATCACCAACAATGCAATGGCAAACTGAATAAACGGGCATAAATTAAAAAGAAAATGTAGTTATTCGAAAATATCGAATAATTGTATTTATTTGATTTTTCTTTCAATCTCTCAGCAGACACCATGTGATGCTGTTTATACTTACAAATTTGTAATCTTTCACTTTTTGATTACTTACGGCCATAAGCATGTAGTAATTCTCTTTGATAGCGCCATAACATCCGAGAAATGCGATGAAAAATACGATGGAACCGGCGATAATTAATACAACCGGTGGTGCGAGTATTCGGCTCTCGAGAAAATGACTAAATTCACCGACATCCGTGACTATCAGTGCTCCAGCGGCGATTATACCTATTCCTGATATCTTGGAGTAAAAGTGAAATACTAATTAATAAATGTTTATTGAACATTGATCGCTCTTGCCTACTTATGTTTAGACGCGTGTGAAAAATAATAAACACAAGTTAAACAATAAACACAAAACAAAATAATGAACACAAGAGCAGATAATCAATGGAACTCTTGTAAAATTAGAAGAGGGTTCCGAAAACTTGTCTTCTATGAGATATTTTTAATGATTTTGGATTTAAAAAAATGTTCTATACCTTTTTATAGTGGCAATCGAACAAAATATTAAAAGGAATGCTCAAAAAGTAATTTTGGCATTCCGTTTAATGCTCAAAAAGGACGGAAAGGAAAGGAATGTTCAAAAAGTAATTGTGAGCATTCCTTTTAATATTTTGTTAGAAACAAGAAAAAATAAGGAAGAAAAAGGAAGATGCTTTGGCTGAATTTTTTTTCTGAAAACAATTTCATTTGCTTAAAACTTTTTTTTCAATAACGCTATTACATTGACTAAGAAAGCTTTGAAAATTCGTGAGAAAAAAATTTCAATCTTTGAAATTAAATAAAGAAAAGAAATTGATTCTTTAGTCAATATTCAGTAAAAATATAAGTTTTAGTCGTCCAGTTTGTCCATCTGATATTCCAGACGTGTTTTGAACTTTGGTATCCAAAACTGTTCAGTTCCTTCCATTATCTTATAAGAATTTTTCGTTGAGCTACAGCTTGATAAATTTTCAATCATTTATATCGTATTTCATACGAACGATATTTTATTATAACTACTGTAATGGTGAAAACAATGTTATATGATGGTTTTTTACTATTTTATATTTTTTGGACATAAGCAATGAAAACTTTCTAAACTATATAACAGTGGTATTAGTTAAAAACATAAACGTAGAAGGAGTCGTCGAATTTATTGATAACAAAATCATTTTTCACTAATACTTACAGCAAAAATAACATTGAAAAGGAAGAGGATGTACTTGATGACACTCATTCCACAGGATTCCATTTTGGTTGAACTTTTTTGTCTTTTAAAAAAAATCACTTCACATTAACATCGATTATGAGATTGTTTGTTAAATCTGCTTGAATTATTTTTCAGCGGTGGATAATTCATAAATAATTCATGACTTACGAATTATGAGGTCAAAATAAAATGCAAATTGAAGAATTGTAATTTTGTCTTTTTCTCTTTCGTTGATTTATTATTCACCATTTATCCACTGAGAATATCATAAATATAAAATTACCTTGTTGAAATATTTGACAAACGTTAACTGTCAGTAGTTACTTCGTTTTCTTTCTCTATAGTCCTTTCGGTCAAGCGTCCGTGATTCTACTGACATACTTACGTTAGTTGTATCGTGAAACCGAGCACGGGCTTTCGCATTTTGAGCTTTCGATCGAATTTCCAAGAAACGCACGCATAAGCTTTTTCTGTCTCTATTCTATCTCTATCTCACTTCCGCCGCTTTTACTTCCCCTGTTCATGTTGTCCTCAAAATTCCTTATTGGCTAGAATTTTTTCCTCCCTTTTTCCTCTTTATTTTTTTCATTTTTTCAAGGGAAATATAGACAGGATTATATCGCTGAGTAATGTATGCTGTCAGTTTCAACACTCATAATGTAAGCCTTGTAATTTGAGTTATCATTAAGTTGTAGTCAGAATTCTCGTGAGAGAATTTGTCAAGTGTATATAGACATTAGCATGGTGCATGATTAGGTCATTTTCTAATTTTATGTATGAGCATATAGAATACATATATGTATGTTCATATATGCTGTTTACATATCCTTTTTTGATTCTTTAAAGCTACATATATATCGACACATATGCTCATATATGCTTTATGTATGGAGCTCACATAATAAAGTTTATGCGTATCCCTCTGTAAAAAGTTGATGAGGTCCCGAAGTTGATCCTTTATCGAAATTATATCGCGCGATTGTTGCCATTTTATTCGTTCCGTGATTGGTCGCAACGTTTGTGAGAACGCAGCCGCGATATGATTCATGCGAGAGCGTATTTGCGCGGTTTTCTATGCTGTTTTTGACAGTTGTCAACTGGTGGCATTAATCGCGGTTAACGAAGGATAATATAATTCTACGATAATTCATTCTGTGAAGAAAAGAAATCATCCATATCGAGTAAGAAAGAGTGCCATATTTCACAGCTGAATTTATATTGTACTGAGAGAAAATGAGAGATAGTCCGGGAGAATGAGAGTGAATAAACTAAACTAGCATTTCCTGCACATTTTTTCAAGCAAACATTTTTCTCCCTTTCTCCCTTGCACATTAATGTTTTATAAAATTTACAAGAATTGGACGATCGGACGATTTCTCGAGAAGCGTTTTCCTTCAAAGTAGTGGCAGATGAAAAGAACGATCGACAACTCCATCAAAATTGAACCACGCATAGAGAAAACGACTCTAAACAAGTTCCTTCATTTCCGGTTTTCGGAAATTTAGTTTCAGATCTTTGCACGGATTCTGTGGTCCAGCGTTCGATCGGCGGATGAGAGGAACGATCGACAACTCAATGAAAATTTAACCACGCGCAGAGGAAGCGACTCTGAGCAAGTTGCTTCCTGTCCGGTTTTCGGAAATTTAGTTTCAGATCTTTGCACGGATTCTGTGGTCCAGCGTTCGATCGGCGGATGAGAGGAACGATCGACAACTCAATGAAAATTTAACCACGCGCGGAGGAAGCGACGCTGAGCAAGTTGCTTCGCATCCAACACCCGGGCGTAGTTGAGCCGACAACTCCTCCATTTTCAGCACTATGCCTTTTTTCAGTGTACGTTTATTCAATCTATATGTCTCTGTATATTGAAATTATTCGAGTATTTCTAATTTCCTAATTGGATTCTTCTATTGAACCTGTCGGATAAATATGAAGATATGAGTAATCGTTTCTTAGCTTCACCTTACAGTCCTTCTAAAACAAAAAAAAACGATGGAGCTGTGAGGAAAAAGCTATCGCCTTGGAGCTTTGAGGAAAAAATATCCAGAGTGGCCACTACCCGTCGTTGAAAGAAATCCAAATAAAGTGCGCTAATTATTCAGCCCTGAAGACTCGAAATCTATGCGTGATCAAGACTTGGATTTCGAGTAGCATAAAAAAATGAATAGATCTTAAAAAAATGTATAATTAAAATCTAAAATTGTATTAATTTCATTTTTAATTATTCTATTTGTATCATGGTGTGATTTCTGTATGTGAAGAATTTGCTGAGTTTTTCATACATTTTTGGAAAAAAAAATTCTTAACGTTCCAAGAGTTATGAAAAAATTATAATCAATGTGAATCTGATCTTATTCAATATCGGTCTGATCAATGTGGAAGCAATGTAAAGGTACTTCTCACGACCATGCCATTATAAGTCAATATCAGGACAGTTTTATTTTAAATATTGGTTGTGAAGAGAACACTTTTGGCCTACAAACTACGTGTATTTTATATAAAGTAACGGAAGTTGTCAGGACATATTATATGTTGGTTGTTGTCAGGACAGTTTTATTCTAGACAATTGGTTGTTGTCAAGACAAATTCATTTTCAAATATTGGATGTGAAGAGTACACTTTTGGCCTGCTGACGACGTGTATTTTGTGTAACTTAACGGCAGTTGTCAGGAAATATAATATGCTGGTTATTATTGGGACGGCTCCGTCCTGGAAACAACCAATCGTTGAATTGTCTCGACAATCACCGCTAAACTCTATTTTGATCTGGTACGGGTTAATAATTATCGTAGACCGAGTTTGAGCACGGAATTTCGCTCTTCAACATTTAAGCAATTGTTTTCAACATTTAAAACTATGCACATTCAAAAACTATATCCACAATTTGCGATATTCGCAGTTTTGGTCTAGAAAAACACCCTAAATTTAATTTTTTCGAGACGATTCGTTTGAAAAGTAAGGAGAAAGAGTCATTTATCATGTTGACTAACTAAGTTAATTAACTTAACTTAATCGGACACTCATGTAAATAAATGAATTAGCATGCGTAAATTTCAACTATTGATGCGTATAATTTTCTATACTTTTCAATAAATAATGAACAAATATCATTTAAGAAAACGTCTAGCTGATCTTTATATTTAATTCTATTTTTAGTTTAAGTAAATAAATAAACGAAATGTTTACTTGTTCGATAGAGATTTCGTTTTTCATAAATGATCTACAATTACATATAAATTCATTTCATCTATTTATCATGCATTTATTATAAAAATGTTTCATCGCGGAATGCTAATAATTTTTTGCTGCGTTCTCCTTCAGTACAATCAACGCGTGCTGCCTAGATTGGGCCCTCACATTCATGCACACACACACATGTCCACATCGTGCGGCGAATATGTATAGTCCTGTCTCTCGCGGCGCGACCGGGCACACCGTTACACGCACTGACTACTCGCCGCCCTGGACCACCCAGCCCATGCGTATTATTGGCTGTAATTAATTATTAATAACTCATCAAGGGTGCATCAGATCGAAATCCGCTGAGGACTTTTCGATCCAGAATTTGGAGATCTACCACCCCCTCAGAGGTCAAACGACCCTTTTGGGGCAGCCTGTATAGTAAAAGGAGAATCATTAAGCAAAATAATGCAAGAGAATCGAGACACACAAAAAAACCTTATTTCCAAAACGTATACGAACAAAGGAATGGAATTACCATATTTGTGGTAAATGAAAAAGAAGACGAGTCCTGGAACTAATTTTTTTTCAAGTTGTTTTATTCAACATCCTTTTTCTATAAGTATATTGTATTCTATTGATTTGTCAATACTTTTGAAAAATATATTAAATATAATATTATAATGACAGCAATCATAAATTATTTGAAAATCGTATGGACCCATTGAATTGCGAATGAATGTCGAAGGTACATCTTTTTTTCAAGCTGCATCACTGAGAAGTGAAGACTCGAATATTTGAAGGGCTTTTTATGCTTTCCAGCAAAAAATGATTAAGGAAACAAACTTTTTTTGAGTGAATAGTAATTAGAGCATATTTTCTGCTGAACAGGGGAGGCGAGAACTTCTATCAATATGGAAAACTATTAATAGTCCCGTTGTCTGCCTAATTATGAAAGTGTTAACCGCAAAACTGCGATTGACCTGATCAGTTAATTTTTTCAAATATGTTGTAGCCTTAAAAAAACGAAATATTTTTCGTCCAGAAATACAATGACAATTAAAAAATTTATCAGCATTAGCTCCACGCAGCGTTATAAGAGGATTCAAAAAAAATATATTAACGCTCATATCCAATTGCTCTGTTGGTTCCAAGATTATTTTAGATTGTTGCTGATCGATGAACGATGAAGATCGAAAAAATTGACATCAGAATAACAAATGTACCATCAACGGTGCGACGTTCACCACTTGAAGTAGTACGTCCTATTGGTGACCTGAGAGTAGAAAAATTCGAACGTTTAACGACAAATGTTTAACGATCATTACAAGACGGGATTCAAATAGAATATTAAAAATTATCAAAGTAAGACAATTCGATACTCAGATTTGAAAAAAAATGTTACGTTTGTTTTTAAAAACGACATAACGCATCGCAAGAGACATCGTCTAAAAACACATCTTTTTTATCTTTTTTTTTTTATAAAATTTTACAAAATTGTATTTTTGTGAGAGTCAATTGTAAATATTGTCTATAGATCGAAAGTTATTATAGAAAACCCGACTGCCCAACAAGAGGGTGTGATGCGCGCCTACCGCGCAGTCTTGTTCGAGGCAGCTGGCCTCTACCCTCGGAGCCTTTTAGCCTGTCGGTTCTTTGGTTATCCTGCGGTATGTGTAGGGACGTTTATGTTATTTACATTTAACACAAAATGTCAATCGGAGTCTCAATTCGAAAATTTGGAAGATTGCATGCAAATATAGTCCAGGTAGTAAGAGAATAGTTGATATAGCTGCCAATGTCGCTGTATGTACTTTTATATAGTGACGGGGCAGAGGCTTTATTAAAAATAGAAAGATTCCTTGGAATAACAATTGGATACGAGGGGTACCACAATTGTTTTGGAGAAAATGCGAACCGGCTAAATCGCGCACGAATCAGCTCTACAAAAGCAACAAAAGAGGCCAGAACAACTCGTCGATTGGAATAAAAAACAGCTACAATTGTTTAGTGACAAGGAAGGCATACAGTATGAAGCTGGAATGGGAGATTAGACGTAAGTTAAAAAATGTATAAAGTTCTTGCTCTGGCTGGGCGCGTTCTCGAGCGAAACGCACTTGAAAGTTCAAATGCATTTTTCTCAAAATAATTTTTTCTGGCACGGTCTGCATGATAACTCATACAGTTTTTAATATTTCGTGATGCTTTTTTATTTAATATTCAAAATTGTTTTCTCTACAGTCTGTCAAGCCGGATTTTTGATATTGTGATTAAACAATTTTATAAACCTAATTAAAGCGTGACATTTATGACACAAAATGCACACTTTTTTTAAACTGCCGTGAATTGCTAAATTCTTCGAATTTCAAAAATCCGGCTCGACAGACAACTGTACAACTTATACTTCCAATTACAACTTTATTTTACAAGAATTTTTTTACGTTTTGCAGATCTATCAACATTTCAAGAAGAAATGATGCAGACCGTGGAGCAACTTTTTTCATAGTGCTTCGGGAAACGTGATTTTTTATGTTGTAAAAAAAAATTGAAAAAATTTTTTTACAAAGTTTAAATACTAATAAACGATGTGTAAAAATTATTTTTATTCATTTCTATTACCATCTCTTCCGAAAACAGTTTTTATTTACCGCGTTTTAGGCACTGCTTGGCTCGTAAGTTCTTGAAAACTCATGGATCGGTGCAGTTTTTTGGGGTTTAGTTGTGCGATGCGTGGGAGCGCTCATGACCGCACACATTACCCACGCAAGACACGAAGGGGCACATAAATGCGAACTCGTGAAATTGGCGAGGTACATTCAGGCAGGACTGACATGATTCCCGGCAACAAGATTAGTGACTGTGGATAAAAACAGCTCTAGAACGAGATTTTTCGATAACGCGATTCTTCATCATTTTTCCAAGGGCTGTACCGGTTGACGACAATGAAGTTGTTTTTTTATATTCAGACACTCATTCCGATTGCCTAACTTGCTCAGTAATCTTTTATTAACAATGAGACAAATATCCATAAACGAATTTGTAAACGATAAGTCAGTGCTTGCAACGCGCCTATAAAGGATGGCATTTCAGCAAAAGATAATTTAACATGAATTGACTGACATTTTTGACAACCCCGATTACCGATAATTCAACTCAACCCTCTGATAAAAGAGTCATTCTTATTCAAAGTCGATAAAATTTGTTCTGTAAAAAACACAGTACTTTGAGGCCCCATACATACAAAAATCCGCAGCCCTATAATAACGGTTAAAAACATTGAATACTCAATCGAAAAAAATAAACGACTGAAAGAAGTCTATTCGCATACTCAAAAAACAGTATAACGATTCCTATTGTATATGCAATGAAAAAATTATTGCTTTTGAGCTTCACAATCTCCTTAATTGTCATGTAGAGCTTTCTCATGGTGAAACTTTCCCTTTTTTAAACCTACAAGCCTCTAATAATGCCGCAGGCCAGGCGAGCGCCAGCATTCCCAGTCGATGCTGAAAGAGGATGACCGCCCATGCCATGGTCATCAGTGTCGGCGTGAACTACGATTGCACGGTTCAGAATGCTGTTTGGTCCATTAAGAGATATGATATTGTCGCTTATATCAATATTGGCACTTCCCTCGCTGTTAGCGATGATGTTACCGAGATCACCCACATGCCTGTTATTATCCTCGGGTCCTCCATGAGTTTTCTATAAATTACCAACATAAAAGAAAGAATTAGAAAATAAATGCTTACCATAGCAATACCGAATTAACAGACAATCGCAGCAGCATCCTCCCCACTGTTTTTAGTATCGTTGCAAGAAAACGTTCGAATTTTTAGAATGAATTTTTCAATTATTACGATTAACATTGTTATAATATTCCAAAATAGTAATAAATAATTATATATTTTTTATTATTTTGAAACAGAATTCCCTTCTATGTTTTGACGACCCTTCCTTTCCTCCTCATTTTAATTTTCCTTTTTCAATTTTTCCTATTGGGTACTCTATGGTGCCTCTGCAACCTTCTTACTCCTTACTACTGTATCAAATTTGCATAAAGGCGCGGGGAAACGGCAGAAAATGCGTGCTGATATAGTTAGCCCTTTCAACAGAGCTTGGTGATTACCGTCGAAATCATCAGGAATCTTTTAAGAGGTAAAATAAATTTCCGAAGGCAGAATTCCAGGGAACAAAGCAAATTTCGCGAGGGATAGAGTTAAAGAGATAGGAAGATTAGCAAAAAAAGATCTTAATGCTATATTACAACCCAAGTTTCTACCTAAGAAAGTTGCTACCTAAAACAAAAGACAAAAGACGAAAGACAGCGCGCTGCAATGCCGCCGCCGAATGTGTTACAACTACTGCGGATACATTGATATGAAAACTGATGTGGGTAATAATTGTAAAAAAATTAAAATAAATCAGCTAAAGACTCAATCCAACTTTCCAGGCATTCGTTACTATAGCTATTTATGTACCATGTTCGGAAAGTGGTACATTCCGGTATCGGTTATTTTCAGAATGTGCCGATACAGCACAACTTGAGGCAAAGTCTAAAACCTACCCTTACCTGATTTGCCACTGCTCGGATTTGGTACATAGAATATTTCATGCAATCTGTGGTTCAAACGGTCACTTTTTGGAGAAAAATAAAAAGAAATTTTAAATATCGTTTGGAATTTTTTTTTCAATTATAGGCCTCTGTCCTATCGCAGTTTTCACTATAGGCTCCCATCCTATAATATTTTCATTATAGCCTCCTGTCCTATAATATCTTAGGCATCGGAGATTAACCACTTTCCGAGCGCTATCCAACGTTTAAAAAGTGAACTTTCGCATCACGCATCGCATAAAAAATATTGCCTGCAACATGTGCTGAATACAACGAGTTACTTCGCGCGTAAAGTTGTCGAATTCGCCTTCGCCTCCCCACTCGTACTCGTGTGAGGTTCCACCATAAAAGCTGTCGGCTCATGCGACAACTTTTCCGCACTTGTTGCATAAAATACTATTTCGAAATTCCGACGACCAAAATTCTTTCATGAACCTCCGATCGTGTTAAGCATAGGCATGTTATATATTTATATATCGAGGGGTTAGAAGCTAGAGTAGCACATGTATTATAAAACATGTATGACATTTTGGTATGAAATATGCTGTTCAGCCTATTTTCATTGACGGAATTGAATATAAGATTGGTGTCAATATAATAATGGCATATAATTATTCTGAATGGATAATGCATTGGCCAAAATGAAGGATAGATGGTTGATAAAAAAAAATGAACATAAACAATTGGATCTGATACTTACGTTTAAAGGATTAAAATGAGGTCCGGTCGATGTACAGGTATTACTGAGATCTCCTTCTTTATGTACGTGAAAACCATGTTTTCCAGGCGTGAGCCCTATAATTGTACCGGTTATCCTGACGGGAGCATTTTGTGCACTTTGTGTGAGTACCAACGTCCCCGACACGTTGCTCTTGGCATCGTTGGGCACCAATGTTACAATAGCCTGCATTACCTGGTACAAGGATAATGGGATTTTTTATTCAATTCCCAGTGAACACAATTATGTCAAACTGACGTCAGAATGATGTCAGCTACGTCATGATTTACGTAAGATGTGAGTCATATATGAGTCATATATGACTCATAATTTCCCACTTCCTGACGTAAGATTTTTACGTAAGATAGATGACGTAAATATGACCTCTGATTGAGATCATCATGACTTAACTGACGTTAGATTGACATAACTCTGATGTCATAGAGGAGTAAAGTTGCTACCAAATTCTTACAAAAATATGACGTTCAGCTGACGTATTTGTCATTCAGTTGACGTCAAAGCTACGTAAGTTTGATCTAAAAATATTGATGTAAAGTTGCGTCCAAATGCTTACAAAAATATGACGTCCAGCTGATATAATTATCATTTAGCTAACATCTTGATGACATAATTCTGATGTCATAGTGATGAAAATAAGTACTATTTATCATTATCACTATGATATTAAATAATTATAATAATGTAACATTAAACTGACATAAGAAATAATTCACATAATTAGAAAATTTATTTGCACTTAGTAGTTGTAGAAATATGAGTTAAAAAATTAAACAATATTTAACCCAAAGTGAAAAATTTATTTATTTTTATTTTTAGTCGTACTGCACTTTTTTAAAACTTAAGTTTAAATAATGACATATAAAAATTATAAATTGTTTTTATAACAAACTAAAAATGACAATAAATTTAAAAAAATACAGACTTCTGATATGATTATATTGTACTTCGGTATACATAATTAAACTGGACGATTTTAGTACTTTTCAATTTGAAAATTTTATGCCGAACATCAAAAGTAAAGTCAAAGATGCACCAAAACCTTTAGAACAAGTAGTTCATCGTGTTCATGAAGAAGATGCTTTGCCAGTAAAAAATCATTGCATTCCATCATGTCCACTGATTAAAAAATTAGATAATGGTAAAATTGATTCCTTAGAGTTTAATGGTTTTACCTTGAATTTGAAAAAAAATGAAAATTGTTGTTTGTTATCGAATAATCGTATTTTAATGATTAAAAACATCAATGTTACCGATGATCAAATAACAATACAAGGCGAACATTTTTCTAAATTTCATTCGCTATTCGTAAAACCCTGTGACTCTAGAGATTTGAATATTTATTTAGTAAAAAAGCGTATTAATCCAGAATTGATAACTGTTACAACGGACGTTGTAAAGTCGAAATGTTTATATTTTTCATATGTTAATAGTGATTATTTTGTTACTGTACCTTTATTACAATATAATAATTGATTTTAAAACTAGTTTATACATTTTATTTGTATAAAAATCCTAATCCTTTCAAGTTTAAAAGTATATTTAATGTTTGCATTTAAAGATAATTTGTGGTAACAAAAATTTGGACATTACAAATAAAAATAAAAATTAATAAATTTTACATCAAATTACACTATCGATTATTAAACCGATACCTAATATAAAATAGTATAATACATAGTATAAAATACCGATGATTAACATAGGAATACCGTTTATTTTTATGCAGTCATGACATTAATATTACCTCAGTTGTATGTAAGAAGGTGACCTGAAGCTAATGATTAACAAGTATGACGTTCATCGTACATAAATTTTACGTAAAAATATGAGCCATTTCTTATGTAAGCATATGACGGTATTATTATATCACTTTTACGTCAGAATATGACTTGTAATTTATGTAATTGTATGATTTATTTCTTACGTAAATAATACATAAATTTATGACTTTAATATGACGTCACAGTATAATATGAATAGGACGTAATATTTAAGTAATATTTAAGTCACCATTATGATGTCATATAAAAGTCAAATTTTAGGTCAGTTCTATGTCATATTTATGTCACACTATATGACATCATCTCTAAGTCATCAATAGAGTCATTTTTATGATCTCTATATGACCTGTCTATGACGTCATATGAAGGTCATGTGTTCACTGGGTTATGTGTTCATAATATATGTATTGATCGGATTCAAAAAGATTTGTTTTCCGAGTATAATTTTTTCAGCTTGATGCTATAAAATGTCACCAAATAAACATCGACACTGACTTTAGGACCAGCCGTTGTTAGGTACTTTAGCCAGAATAACCGTGCATACACGATGTATCTACAATGTTATAATTTAGATCAAGAATCGGGGATCAAAACGTTGCTAAATGTTGTAAATGTAGTGTGCCATATTAATGTACCATGCAAGCAGATATTTATTAAAAATACTGAGAATATCAATATTCAATATTAATTATAATGCAAAAAGATCATCATTGAATATGATATAATGAAATGCTCGCAAACATCATTGAAAAACTCTATTGCTGTTATTCGGAATCGCGTTGTAGATTTTTCAGAATGCAATTTTTGTTGATTTTACCGATATAGAGTGTGTAATTCAGAAACATAAAAAGTCTTAGATGGGAAAAACACGCGCATACATATTATACGAAAAACAAAAAAAGAATCCAAACATTTGCTCCGCAATTTCAGGCTTATATTATCTAAAATTCACTACAAACTTTATTATATAAAAATTATTAATAACAAATTTATTAATTTTTCATATCATGATCAATGACAGATGACACTGCATGACAGAAAGAGTTATAAAATATGTTAATTCGAGTAACGACTTTGAAGCATGGTGTCTTTGTATCACCTGTGCAGCTGCCAGTGGTGCAATAACCAGTATCAATGCGATCAACTTCATAGTTACTGAAACAGTAAATCTCATTGTAAAAACATTCGTAAAATCGAATTATGTTGTCGCTTCACAACATAAAAACGAAGACCGATCGGAAAATATAACGCAGCATGGTAAAGTAGTAAAGTATTATTATTTTCATCGTTTTAGAATATTTAAGGGCTAGTATTGAATATCATCTGGATGTAAATATAGAAAAAACTCAAATAACAGCCCTACGAAATAAGAATCAACATTTGGTGATTTTTATGCCGAACTAAAATACGACACTCGAGAAAAATACTGTCCAGGGCAGAGTACACCAGGAAAAGTCAGGGCAATGGGGGGAGACCTAGCTGCGGGAACGTGGGTAGAGCTGATAAAAAGGGGGCAAGAATTGAGAGCTGTAAAGTTTTTGCTGCTGCCGAAGAAAAATTAAAACACGTATTGTGGTGATGCGAAAACGTAAATGTCAGTCAGGGTAGGTTATGTGAAAAGGATTGGGTGATGGAAGTGAACAAGAGGCTGAATGGAGCAAAGAGTTAAAATTACAATGAAAAAAATTGTGAGAACACTCAAATACCGCATACCCACGAAGTTTCGGAAGGATTCCCTTATGGAAACTTATATATGCAAAATATACGCGAAAAATATATGTGCGACATATTTATATCGATTCCATATAAAGCGCCAAAAAGTTCTATATCGGCAATACAATACATAATGCACTCAATATGGCGTATACATGCCCAGCATACGCATTAGGATGTCCCAATAAGGTAAATGATTATAATTTCGTCAGGTTATAAAAAACTTAATAAATTAAATAATACTCTATAATCGTGGGGGATATAATCGACATTATATCCATCGTATATTGTGATTGTATCTTATTTCGTTTCATAAGGAACACTTAAAGGATTAGTCAGCGTCCGTCGTTTTAGATAGAAGTTCTAGTCTTTTTTGTAAATTGAATTATTAGTTCATTCTTATTGAATTATCGTTGTCACAGTGAAATATCGTCATTCTAGTTACCATAGTTAAAAACTGTTGCAGTTATCAAAAAAATTATTCCACCGTTGCTCCTGAACAGCGCAGGAATATACTCTGTCGACGTTAATAATTAATGAGATGTTATATTTATATATTTATGTACAGTCCAACTTCCGAATAAGAAACCAAAAGCCCCCAAGAGGAAGAGTTTTTCGTATATATCGCAAACCTCCACCAGGCACGCGCTCCGCGCTTACTACCTTTGTCTGTCTCTCTCTGAGAAATTTGAATGAAAAGTGATGGGCCGGACAAGTACACAAATTTTGGGACCTAAAAGATGCCGTTATGTTTCTATCGACGATGGGTCGATGGGAAATATAAGACGAGTTCAACATCTACCGTAATGGAGAAAAATTAGGACCGCTTGAACTTTGAGAAAAATGCTATTTTCTACTACGTGCTCTTTTAAATTCATTTCGTACGCGACGAGTGTATCTATTTTTAATTATTCTTCAACGTTATTCATCGATCACACATGTTCGTATCGTTTCTTTGGGTAGACATTTTTTTCCTCATGAAAAATCGACCATTTCATCATCACTGGTAGAAATATTATCAAAGTACCACCAGACGTTGCGTAACGTCGGCACGTGGAAAGAAGAATACGTTCATACTTCTGTCGTGTGACTACATAGACACAGAATTCCATCAAATATTTTTGTATAGAACACTCGAAAATTGTCAATTATTGTCGGAATTTATCGGTCACATAGAAACATAAAATTACCTGATCCGAAATGGATACTTTTGTTATACAAATTCCTTATCTAGTTGCCACATGTGTTGAGAATATATTTTTACATCAAACATTGAAAAAGATAAAGGTATGAATAGCAAAGTCTGAACTACATGCACGCAGTCGAAAGTCATCTTTTCGTCTTTAGCGACACTTGACTGATTTTCCTTCTTCGATATTTCGTGGAGATATTAAAATAAAGTCTTACGCGTGTTTCGGCCGAAAACAGTTAAAAACCACTTCGATTCTGATACTTGACCGTAGATATGACGCGTTACCATTCTGTCCTGGTCATTTATTTAATTGCCCTCGGTATTGTGACAGTTTGTTCGGCAGAGCAGGAATTCACGCAGGACTGCCAAGGATTTCGGGGAAAGTGCGTTTCAGGACAGAAGGTAAATGTTTAAAAAATTAAAATCCAAACGTTTTTTGTGACGAAAGGATAACTCGTAATGATGATCAATGTAAATATCGATCTAGGGCTATTATCACGATGCTGAAAGACCGGTAAAGCGCCGCGTTTCAAGGCAGGTTAATACCTCTAGCGAGCCA
The DNA here is from genome assembly GCA_959613375.1 of Heteropelma amictum. Classification (NCBI taxonomy): domain Eukaryota; kingdom Metazoa; phylum Arthropoda; class Insecta; order Hymenoptera; family Ichneumonidae; genus Heteropelma; species Heteropelma amictum. The sequence continues at coordinate 11,481,618 of OY390722.1, read as the reverse complement.
TTTCGAGAATTCTCATTGACGGACGATACCGATGCTTCGAGGATCGAACTTATAGGGGAGAGTCTCCTCGAAATGATAAGCAGGGGGATGGAAGAGATATGGGACATCGAATGCGAAGAAGCGATGCCGTTTTTAGCCGGAAACTTGCCAACAGGACGGAACGTAACAACGGAGACTCTTCTCGGCCTTGAAAACAAAGAGGCGGACGAAACATCAGACAATCAGTGGGACGATCAATGGGCGGAGAGACAGGCGAAGTTGAGAGAGCGCCAAAAAGAGTTAGAATCGGAAAACCCGGAAAAAACAGCGGAGAAACGGGCGAAGTGGAGAGATGCGCAAAAGTGCCGGAGAGAGCGCCAAAAAGAGTTAGAATTGGAAAACTCGGAAAAAACAGCGGAGAAACGGGCGAAGTGCAGAGAAGCAAATAAGCGCCGGAGAGAGCGCCAAAAAGAGTTAGAATCGGAAAACCCGGAAAAAACAGCGGAGAAACGGGCGAAGTGGAGAGATGCGTACAAGCGCCGGAGAGAGCGCCAAAAAGAGTTAGAATCGGAAAACCCGGAAAAAACAGCGGAAATACGGGCGAAGCGGAGAGAAGCAAAAAAGCGCTGGAGAGAGCGCCAAAAAAAGTTAGGGTCGGCAAACCCGGAAAAAACAGCGGAAAAACGGGCGAAGCAGAGAGATGCTCATGAGCGCTGCAGCGAGCGCCAAAAAAAGTTAGAATTGGAAAACCCGGAAAAAATAGCGGAAAAACGGGCGAAGTGGAGAGAAGCAAATAAGCGCTACAGAAAGCGCCAAAAAGAGTCAGAATCGGAAAACCCGGAAAAAACAGCGGAAAAACGGGCGAAGCAGAGAGATGCGCATGAGCGCTGGAGAGAGCGCCAAAAAGAGTGAGAATCAGAAAACTCGGAAAAAACAGCGGAGAAACGGGCGAAGTGGAGAGAAGCAAGTAAGCGCTGGAGAGAGCGCCAAAAAAGTTAAAATGGGAAAACTTGTTGCACGATCGCAAGTAATATAATTGTAATAAGTACAATGTTAATCTGTGATATCGTAAAATTCACAGCTCATTGTAATTATTTTGTCCTTTTAAATTATTTTTCCTCAATTTTTTATAGAATTATCAAAGATAAATAAGTGAACGAGTGAAAAAACAGAATAATTGCACGCACGTTACAGTTTTACGAGGAACGCTCTAATCGCCAAAGATAATTACGTTCGAGTGGAGAAAAGCTTTTTGGGAAATAACTTTCAGTGCGATTGGATTTTTTTTTCGTTTTCTTTTTTTTTCGAGCGAGACAAAGTTTGTTTATGGAATTGCTGGCGGACGAGAGTACTATTTTCTGTGACGACGAGACGAAACTATGAGGAAAAGGAGAGGGCGTCGCGACAACGCGACGCCAATAACCGGCGACATTTTCGTTATTATATACGACGGATCTTGGCATATATATTATTTTCACTGGAGTTTTATTTGTGCGACACCTGTATAAACTTTTTTGAATTTACATATCGACAAAATTTCCGTTAATCTATTTTTTCCTTGCTGAGAAAAAATATTGCCAGCTAAATTTCGATGTAATATTGCGTGGCAGAAACGCGAGGATAAAAAACCATTTTTCGCCTTCGGTCGCGATTAAAAAGATATCACTGGTGACCTTTTTTTACTCAAAATGATGATACGAAGATTTTTACTACGTTGTTTTTCATTCGAAGAAAAATACACTTTTATTGATCCAAATATATTATAACGCTTATAAACATTGTAAGTGCTTATAAGTGTATGAGAAAAAGAAAATTCCGACGAAATGCGAGTACGAAAATAAATTTTCACCTACGTTTGTAATTAAACCAACATATTTGGCAATATATTCGAAAAAAACTTTGAATATCGTATTCAAAAATAAAATAAAATCAAAACTGTAGCAGTTCATCGGATGCTCGAAATTTGTTCGATGACACTGGCGATAAAAAATGTCCAGTATTTTTTTTTAAATAAAAATACCATTTATTCATTCAAATATGTTATAATACATGGAAAATAATTATATCCCACATCATCCTCTGTTTATTCCCTGTAAAATTCTCATAAAATTTGGGTAGAAAAAAAGTCATAAAAAATACGTTTATTCAGCTCCGTTCTATCGGGAGAAGCCGAAAATTGTTATCACGGAAACTCCAAGAGATTTCGCTGTAATAAACCTTTGGACGAATAAAATGGCACGATAACAAAAAAAATCTCAAATTCTACCCTTCTCGGGATTTACTCCACTGTGAGCGTGAATTATTTGGCACGATTAATATTATCGATCAAACGTGACTCATTTAAAGTACAGCTGAAACATTTCGGACGATTATGTTCTTAAAAAAAAAGGCAACGGTTTTTACTCGAAGGAAACACGCAAAGGCGTGTCCGATACGTTTTTCCCATACAGGGCAAAACGAAAACATTCGCAACTAAATATCTTGAAATTTCGATGAAAAAAAAATGGCGATTAAGCAAATTTCCATTACTTTTTTTCAGGATTTTCCAATCCTCTCTGCAAAAAAACCCGTTCAAATTGCAATCGAGCATTGAAATCGAATTGTCCGATTCGGTAAACTGAGATTCAGGGGCCAGTACTAGACGCGAAAATAGAATTTTCAAAAAAACTGCGAATTTTCGGATTTTGCATGAGAGACTTTCTTTTCCGAAAAATCGGTACATTTTGAAAAAACAAAATCTGCTTTTTTCTCTCCGAGCAAAGTCTTTCGCACGAATTTTCAAGAATAAATTCTCGAAAAAAGTTATCGAGATCTCGTACTGCCCCCTTAAATCCTTCGATATAAATGGGATAAACGAGAGTGAAATAAAATGTTATTTCCTTTCCTACTGTTTTTTTTTCTCCCGTAATAAAAGATCGAACGGTAAATATAAATCATATTCGGACAATAGTCATGAACGTGTCATATAGAAAAAAAGTCGACTAAATTGTCGATTTTTCGAACGGAAACGTTAACTTGTACGTTATTGGCAGTCTGATACGTTAAAAAAAAATTAAAAACTCAAATTATCACAGATCGATCTCAATCAATATTCGTTTTTCAATACACGATATTTCGAATATTTGGAACAAAATGTCTTTTCTTTGAACGCCCTTTGAATCGAACCGTAAAAACACCAAAAATAGTGTGCAAAAAATCCAGGCAAGTACATTCACATGCAACGTATTCCCGAATTGTCTATCTCCAAAAAAAGTCGCAAAATAAATCTTTGACGCTTCTATACTCTTCTACATACTCTCCTCGGTTATCGGATCTATTCTGGATCTGGCAACCCGCATGGAAATTTATAATATGCGCTTCATATATTATAATTATATTACATTTGCAATTAAATCATATGCAAAAAATGTGCAATGAATTCAGACAAGTACATTCACATGCAACGTATTCCCGAATTGTCTATCTCCAAAAAAAAGTCGCTAAATAATCGCATATGTTGTATTATGTAATGAGCACATGGACTTTATAACTCTGCCGACATTCGGTGACCCGTTATTCTCGAGATCGATAAATTGAACGTTTTGTGATTGAAATATAACTTCAGAACTAATATGATAGTTAGGTTCCTGAGAAATTTCCGACTTGAAGAATCAAGAATTATGATTGTGAAGTTTGCATCGTTGTAATCCAACAGAATGTTCGATAAACTTATTTTTCTTGTCAAGATCCTTCGTTCAGAAGATCGATAAAAGACGTTTCGTGATTGAGAAAAATATAGCTCAAAACGTATTATGTTACATAGGTTCGTGAGGAATTCCCGACTTCAAGAATCGCATGGTCGCAGTGATGTTTCCTGGTAGGAATAATGAATTGTAGATCAATGAAAAATAAGAAAGTAATCAGAAACAGGTGATTAATTCAATATCTAGATGAAGACGTCACGATTCAAGACTAAGCGTTAATCCACCGGTGTACTTGTCAGGCCCATCACTTTTCATTCAAATTTCTCAATGTTAAAAAAAACTGTCGTTGATTTCCGTTGAATAACCCAAATTATTCTCCTCAAAGGAGCAGAAATAATGTTATTAGAAACTTGGTGCTTCGATAGCTCTGTACCATTACTACACTACGGCCAATTTGGTCAAAGATCACTAATCCTACTACTAATGATTCGAAAGTGACATACAACTTCAGTCGTCTGACGATTCCGATTGCGAAAAATATTGGTCGAAAAAGCGTTGATCAAAACAACGAAAATTAAAAATGAAAATTAGATTGCCAGAGAATGTGTATAGATAGAATTTCTTTGTTTTTTGCATTCGATAAGAAAAAAAAATATTTGTGCATTCAAGATCAGCCCAAAGTCATCTAGTAGTCTTTTTAATTTTTTTTTATTATTAATTTATAAATTAAATAATATAAATATTATTAAATCGTGTTTTCACGTTATGGGTACATTCCTTTATTGACAAATCATTGTTGTACTTGATTGAGAAATTTGAATGAAAAGTGATGGGCCGGACAAGTACACTGGTGGATTAACGCTTAGTCTTGAATCGTGACGTCTTCATCTAGATAGATTCTGATGGATGGTTGAAGGTTTATAAGTTTGTAAGCTCATTGTTTACAGCATACAAATAAATAATGTTAAATGTTAATTGTTACATATTAATATAAAACTGCAAAAACACCAACAATGGTGTGTAAAAATTCCAGACAAGGATATGCACATGGGACACACTGCCGACCATTGTCTATCTCCAAAAGAGGTCACAAAATAATCGCATATTTTTTCGTATAAGCCAAGTACTTTCTCAATATAGACCTTATCAATCTACCGATACCTGATGATACTATGTTCTGGAGAATGATAAAAGACGATTCGCGATTTTTTTTTATTTGAACATTTCGCGATTGATAAATATACAGCTCCAAACGTAATATGCTAGATAGGTTTGGGAGGAAATCCCGACTTCAAAAATCACATGTTGATTGCGGCAAGGTAATACCAAATATTGCCAAAAAATAGTAATGTTTGCTGCAAGGAATAATCAATTGTAGATAAATGTAAAATAAGGAAGCAACAAGTTGCCATTATACGTCAATATCATAGGATTAGTATAAGTGATATATGACAACTTGAGACGTCTGACGATTGCGAGAGCAAAAAATGTTGGTTGAAAAAAGTTTCGAAAAATCAAAATCGTAGCATCATCAAATAGGATAGCCAAAGTACGTCTATAGCTAAAATTTCTCCGTTTTTTTTAACCCTTTTAGTGCCGGAGGCCGATATATCGGCTCTTGCTGCACTGGCGAGAAGTGCCAGAGCCGATATATCGGTCCGCCCCTTATAGCGCTTTACTATTCGCATTGCGGGAGAACTCTATCTCAAAATAAATTTATAACACGTTATAAATGGTCTAATTTCATTACGAGAGAATTAAAAAAATGGTTTTTCGTTTTAACTCTTTGTGGACCACGACTTTGTCTTATCGCTCGGAGTTAACGGAATCTAACATAAACACTGATGGTCGCCGCTCAGGCGACATATATCGGAAATGCAAAGTATATACTTTGTAATAAATGTTCTATATAAGATTATGATGAAAAGGTGACTGTTTGTATGCGCAAATACGTTTTGTAAGAAAGAACTGGACTTTTACTGTCAGTACGATCTTTTATACCTTTTATACTATTTTATTTATATAATTTTCAATGAATATAGAAAAACTAGTGTCATTGTTTTGTTCTCTATTTCGTCCTTAACATACGGCTTTTTGATTTATGTAAATATTGTTTCTGGTTTGGTTTTTATGAGCATTTTCCCAAACCCTAGTAAAACCGTAAAAAATTCGGCCGTTTATTCTCGCATAGGCACCGCTTTTTCGCCCGGCACTAAAAGGGTTAATCGTTAAGGGTTAATAAAGGTAAATCAAGCTGTTTGATGTACAGAGAGTCGTGGTAACAGTACGTTGAGATGTCGGTAAGGCGGTAAATGTACTTGTCTTCAGTCACTACCGATATACTCTTCGAGCACACGTAACCAATTCAAAATCGAGGATACCGCCGCTAGCGGTGATATTACGTAAATTCTTCGCTGATAGTAGCGCCACTTGCAGTGAGTTGGCGAGCTAATATATTTGCAATTTTTACATAACCGTAGCATTAAAGAAGTCGCGCCCTGAACTGTAAAACTTTTCCGTTACTACGACGCATATCGAGGATCTAACGCAAAATCATTCTGTAAACATTGTTTACGTTAAAAAATAAAAAATGTACACCACGTAATTAAAATAGTAGCTTTCTCCGAAAAGTATTTTTCTCAAATAGTGTGAAAAATAAAAGTAAAATTTTCTAAAAAAAAAATCGAACTTGGCGTGCATGGTTAAGAAAAAGAAGTTCCATGTTCTTAATATCACCGTAATTTATACAGTTCTCACTGATTTTATAACCCTCGGGATAAAATTACGCGAATTATTTTCCTGTACACAAATAAACTTATTCCGCTCATTATCCACGTTTGAAAATATTTTCTTTGCACTGAGCCATTCGGTGAATGGTTTAGTGGACGGTAGAAAGTAGCAATGGGTATAAAATATGTTTTCTATCATTACAATCATAACACTGTCACTGCTATACTTTACAAGAAATGTATTTTCTTTTAACTCATTCTGGTCCGAAGTACACTGTATTTTGCGGTCACCTCGAAACTTCCATTTAAAAATAAACGAGTGAAAAGAGATCGTAAGACGTACCAGTTTCTTTTCAGTATAAGCTGGATATGAGAAATTTAACTTCGTTACTTTAATACCGAGATTGTTTGGACTGACTGAAGACTGACTGCCTTCTCATATATATGGACCTTTCCATGACCTGCATCATCACACCCCACTATTATCTCATCGTGGTTCGAGAGTTTCTTGAGAAGGGGAAGAAAGTGTAAAACAGTAATGTTTTAATTACTAAAAGGAAGAAACAAAAAATAATATAAATTGGTAAGACAAAGAAAAAGCCATGAAATTTTATCGTGATATAATTATTACAGAAGATAAAGAACGATTATTTTGATTTTTAAAACTAAAGTAACTGAAACGAAAAAAAAACTGCGAATATACTTCACAGTCTTTAGTATTATTTGTAAACGATGCATTACATATTTTGTTATGTATGAAGTAATTGTTATAAATATGTTACATGAAAATATTTCACTGAGCAATCTACTTGCTGCGATATCATCGGTCGCCGGCCGCACAGATTCAAGTGCACAACCTTCATTCAAATATGCGCAACACAAAGCTGCTTGTACTGCCACTTTAAACTGCTATTAATCGTAATGGTACTACACAACGCAATTTTACGGCATCAACGTTGTTATCATCCCGTTGTTATCACTGCATAAATACGAGAAAAAAGTTCTATCGAACTTGCAACATCATCGAACAATGCGCTTGACCTCAAATATTGGTATAATTTATTATAAACACCGTCGAGGGCTTCCTTCAACTCTATTGTTATTTTCTTTGTTGGGAAATTTTGTTTTTTTCTTATTCGATTAAACATAATTACCAACGACTCATATAGCTGAGTCAGAAACTACGCGTAAATACTCGCGTGCATATATCGTTGGCCGGTAACATACCTTGGAGAAGGCCTTGAGACAGAACCATCGAAGATTCAATTTTATTTATAAGAGAAGAAAAGCCTTCACCATGCCACGGATTATTTATGATATTACTGGTTATTTCCTTACGACAATTAAAAGTCTGTTCCAGTGAAAATAAGACACTTAAAAGAATAAATGGTTGAAAAAAAAATGTTTAATTTTCAGCATTATAATGGACTTTAACCTCAAGAGCAATAAAGTGGTAAAATAAAACAAAATATAGAAGAAATTTTAGAAAGTGCTTAAAACTCATTTTTTCATCACATGACGGAAGGTAATGCGTAATGTTGTGTATTCTTTACAGCAGACATTGTTCGGAAGGTTATTGTGAGGAATCGACATTTTCGATATTTTATTATTGACAAATCCTATAATAGGTATAATCATATTGATTGTTAACTTATTTCTCGCGGTGTCGTCCCAATTTACTGTATACACGTAGGCTTATAAAGCATACATAATATACGATTTTGAAGTTTATATCGTTGGAATCCGACGAAATGTACAAGTTTCTTCTTTAACGTCAATATTCTACGTTTAGCCAAATATTTGTCAGCAATTCTTTGAAAGTATGACACTTTTGAAAAAAAATGAAAAATGTCATGAAAATTCAGAAAAATAGAGTGTAAAAACTTGTGGAAATTCGATTTTTCGTTGAGGTCCAACCTTGCGAACTTCAAAATCCACATAATATAACTATGTAATTTATTGTTGCTTCGTGGTTTCGATCTGCTAAAGCGATGATGAACAAAGAGTCTATTTGCTATATTTTCCACATATTCAATGTTTGTCCATGCTATCCCCGTTTTTGAATTAAAAATTTGCACCGTAGAGAACCTCAACACAAAACATAATTTGGCAAGATTATATGTCGAATGTTTCAATACTCTTAAGCGTAGTACGTAAATTTTTGAAAGAAAAGTATTCACAGTCTTTTTCCGAAATGCATACACAACCACGGCTTAAAATGGTAGGACATTTTTTTGAATTTAAGATTTCGGTAAATATCTTAGTATCACGCCACCACCTATAATCAACTTGTAAATTTATGTCGTCATATGTTATGACTAAAAAACATAATAACTACTTAACATAACTATATAAACAGTTTGCCAAAAAAACTTGGGATTCTGGAATGAAGAAATAAATTGTAACCCTTTAAACCCTTATAATCCCATGTCTCATTAAAAATGTGGTTGTTTTTTCGTGAACTTGAAATATTTCGAAGGCCTTGCTCAGAGAAGCAGAACACTCATCGCAAACCGTGATGATACCGATACTGATTTACGAATACTTGGAATCTCGATTATTCCTACACATATCAATGTGTATATATTGAGATGTATTGTATTGTGATACGAATAGGAATTGTATTGTGATACGAATAGGTATTGTATTGTGATACGAATAGGAATTGTATTGTGATACGAATAGGAATTGTATTGTGATGCGAATAAGAATTGTATTGTGATGCGAATAGGAATTGTATTGTGATACGAATAGGAATTGTATTGTGATACGAATAGGAATTGTATTGTGATACGAATAGGAATTGTATTGCGATGCGAATAGGAATTGTATTGCGATACGAATAGGAATTGTATTGTGATACGAATAGGAATTGTATTGAGATACGAATAGGCATTGTATTGTGATACGAATAGGAATTGTATTGTGATACGAATAGGAATTGTATTGTGATACGAATAGGAATTGTATTGTGATACGAATAGGAATTGTATTGTGATACGAATAGGAATTGTATTGTGATACAAATAGGCATTGTATTGTGATACGAATAGGAATTGTATTGTGATACGAATAGGAATTGTATTGTGATATGTTTATTTTGCTTCTATTCGTGTTCTACAAAACATTGACGTCGACTGGGTACTTTATTTCCTTCTTCTATTTTGTTGCCGAGTAAATGCCAAGATCTTTTTCAATTTATAAAAAAATTTTTTTTTCAGAAAACAGGTCATACGCCAACACAACATGACTATAGTTACGATGTTTTTTAGTCACAACCTACCTCCAAAAAAATGTACAAGTCGATTATAGGTGGTGGCACGATACTAAATATTTACCAAGATCTCTACCAAGTAAGCATCGCGAATAATAATAATCAGTCGCAGAGGCCGGAATTTTTCAACGGAAAGATTTTTTTTTTTTGCAAAAAGCCTTGAAAGATCGTGAATTGTTCAAGAAGTTGATCTTTTATAATGAAACCATGTTCTCTTAGAGAACCGGCAGTGGCTCATCCACAATTAACGTAATAATGCCGCGATGGTTTCAGTCAGATATTAGTTGTAATGTTTTCTCATTCAAACGAATTATTTAACGTCAAATACGAGTATTATACAGGTGACGGACTTCCGAAGACCTTCAAGACGATAAAAAATCCTTATAATGTTCTTGTCGTAAACAGAAGGAACGTTTTGGCCGAGTCCAAAAATGAATGGGATGTATAGACATCGAACTGTTAAGAAGAACACTGAGGAAGTCGCTTTTAAAGGTGCTGGCAAGTTGACCGACAAGGTAATTTCTGATCTGACTATCTACTACGGTTTGGCAATAAGTAAACGCCCCGATTCAGTGGAGGACGTGAAAAATACCGTGTTAGCTGTATTATGGTAAAATACAGCTCACACGGCATTTTTCATGTCCTCCACATTCCAAACGATGAAAAGCCGCAGGTACATGTGGCGCGTGGCGAAGCTTATGGCACTCTAAATCATTTGAAAAGAATAATGTGAAAAAATACAACTACTGGTTATGTTCGAAATATTAACGGCTCCACAAATTTTTATTTGAAGATATCTAAGCTCAAGACATCTTTCGATGTATTAGATTCGACTAATTGTAAATTCATTAAAAAATATTGTCAGCAAATTTTTGGACAAAATATTGAGATCTTAATTTTAAAAAATATGGTATAAATCCAAATGATGTGACCACGAAGTTCTCACGAGCTACTTTCATGGGTTGTTGGTATATTACTATATACTATAATTACTACATTCATGTATTACTATATAATACTACACTACTGTACGGTACCGTATTGTATTGTACTTGTTCTTTTTTTTATTTTTTAGATCGGCTTTCAAGACTCAGTACTTACATCCCGGAACCGACAACTGACGCAAAAATTGTAACACCATCGAGAAATTCTTCGGAGTTCTGTTTACGAACGAGTTCAAAAATCGCATAACGTGGTACACCATGAAAGGCCAGAGTTCGCAAAACGCGTCAGATGTGGTCTGTGTAATCAGAAAACAAAACACCAGTGCCCGGTATGTGAGAAGGCAATATGCAACATGCACCGAATGTATTTGTGTGTCGGTTGCGGTAAGTTTGAATAATCTTATGTTATACAAGGAAAATCATGCAAAAAATAAACGTTTTTTATGAATAATTTGTCGGAGGAGTTGTTTTATCCCATTTTTCACTACTCAAATGCTCAAATTCAAACCTTCGGATAAATATACTTTTTGGCAGTTGGTTGACGCTATATTTTTTCCGTATTTGCAAACCTTCCTCTTGAAGAGTTCCGAAGGATGTTTCCTTTATTGAAATAAAAAAGAATACGATGATTTTTTTCGCGTAAGTACGCATTTTCAACGTATGCCCCACTTTGAACGAATGTTTTGGCACTTAATTTTCGTTTTCGTCCAAAAATAAATTTAGAGCCATAAAATATGGCTAATATACTACAAAAAACGTATCCAGGAAGAAAACGGAGAAATGCACATTTACTGAAATACAACGATTTGAAAAACACCTTGGGTCACATTGATCCAGTATGCACTTATACGTCGGTGGCGGAGGTGTGCGGAGTCGAAGGGTTAAGTTTTTCGATGGTGCTATTGTCGCAAATAAAGAGTACACCAAAATACTTTTACAACAATTGGAATTCTTAAACTTTCAAGCAGTGTACTTGTGTGTAAATAACAAAAGGTAATTATACGAAGGTGGGGCACCACTTTGCATTGCTAAATTCAAGTGCGTGCGTCGGTGCCAGGATTTCTGGCAAAAGAATACTTTTTTTCCAAAGCTTCACTTCGTGAACCGGCGGTATGTCCAATGGAGAACAAATCAGATGAAAATCAGTGTTGGCCTTTACCGACTAAATTTTCAATCAGTTAATTTTATAATTTGACTAATTCCAACCGGATCCAATTCATTTAAGTTAATCGCGACATCGCAACAATGCTGTTTACAAATTGAAACGCAATCGCTATTAATGCAAAAAAACGGTGTGTGTACGTAAGCCCACGATAGAAGGAAAACTTTTAAAACAGACGGTAAAAATCAGGTTTGAGAGTAATTATTAGAGTTGCATCATCATTTAATTCACACATTAGTCTATCGAGCACGCAATCGTATGCTTTCGTATGTTTTTTTGCGACGTTTTACAGTTTGCGTGCGTAAATCACAGTCACATAAGATAAGTTGATATTTCTAGTAATCCAAGTCATGCTGTGTTTACAGCAAATCAAAGTGTTCATGAACCGAAGTAATGTACGGTACGATTGTATGATAAATCATATCATAGCATTGGGAGAAGACATTTTTTCAAGCTATCTTTATCGAGTGCTCGTATAAAGAACTGAAAGCGACAACATTTTTCGATCGACTCGTTTCGTACCGAGGCCCACGCCTCATAGGGTCAGCTCAACCATCGAGGTACTAGAGTGTCGTAAACTTGACTCAAATAACATTTATAAAAAGTCATGGAGTTTTCCGAGGAATGTACGCTCCCTTAGACTGTGGGATGTAATTTTTTGTGGACGAAGGCTTTTGTCTTCGGGGACTTGCGATTGAGACATACACAGACGTACACAATTCTACACAATTCTACACAATATTCTACACAATTATTTAAGTATTCAGAAAGTAAAAAATTACAAATAATGATTGCTACTTACCTCTTGTAACTAAAAACAAACCGATAATTAATTAAAATCTCGATTACCAATTAAAATATAATGATTGCTAATTATAGAGATAATCAATAAATAATATATTGTTATAATGCATTATAATTTTCTATTAAAACAATCATTTCTAATTGCTGACTACAATAATAATCATTCATTAAAATATTAAATATTAAAATATTACAAATTTGAGTCGAATTTCCGATTCCTTGTTGAGTTTTTATACAAATTTACGTTTGAACGTCTTCTATTACTAAATACATAAACATGTAATAATTGAAATATATCTCTCTAACAGGCTTGCTTCAACGAAGTCAGTATAAGTCTGGTTTTGTTACTTGCGCCTCGTATTTCTATCTTTCTCTTGCTTATGCACAGCCACTCATTCCTCTATTCAGTCGTCCCGTTCGAACTCACTCAAAGTATATCTTTACATTCGTTCATTTTTTGCACGCTTACCCTTGGCTATAGAAGTTTCATTTCAAAAATCATTATTCGTTAATCATTAATTTGACAGCAACTTAACAATAAAAAATTACGACTTAATTTTTGCATAATGCTTCTTAAAGTTTCACATTTTCCATAAGTAAAAATAGTTAATCATAAATCTGGAATACTTGGGGAATACAATAGAATTGGTAACCGTTTCGTTGTTTTTGTAATTACTGTTATAGTCAATATATACCATAACTCATTCATAGTGTCAAATAGGTTAATTCATTAATTGCATCTTCCACCATGTCTCGATTGAAAGAGTCAGAATGATCGAGGTTTTTTTAAATGTATTCCACATCACTATAGTACTTATGTCTATCGCTGAGCAAAGTTTAACTAAAGGGAATTATCATCACGGTGAAAAATTCTTATGATTGATGCGTGTTTGATTTGTCCGCGAAACCAAACTGAAATAATTGTATTTTGTATATCAAGATTAATGATTACAGCTTACGATAAAAAATCATGATAATTTTAGCAACACTGCTGTTAAAATTATCTCCAATTGATTTTAATCATTAAACATGCTTCATTATCGGATCATCAATCGGATTAACTTTTTGCTAACACTGATACGAACAGTTTATTTTCTTTCGAAGAGGTTTGCTGGAGATTGCAAAATAAATGATTATCCTTCCAAAAATTCTCGAAAAGTCACGCATGAATGTCTAAACAGTCAGGGTTTAACATTATCATATCAACAAAAAAATTACTGAACTGGTCATATCACGATGAAAACAATAACAGCAGTTTAAGGAAAAAACAATTCAATGTTTTACTTACGAAAAGAGAGGAGTGTTTTTGTACGAATCAAGCCTTGGCACAGAAGCACGATAATACAGGTAATTTTTCGCGAGTGCACGTGACATTCTGATATTTGAACCTCGTGCTTGTGTTGTCTGCAAGTCACTCGTTTTCCTGCCTTATCTTGTCGCAGACCCCACCACTGTCGTTTTGTGCGGTCGCGCTGAAAAACTTGCTTGTTGCGCGTATACTATGTATGTACAAGTGTGCAAAAAATCATGTGACATTTCGGTTATCAAATCGAGAGAAGACGAGGATCGTGGAAAAGTCGATTGATAAAAAAATGGCAATTGTATTTGAAGAACGAACGGGCGACTCAATAATAGCCCGAAATATTTATGAATAACAATTTTTAAGACTTCGGAAAAAGATTAATAAGTTTCCGAGGGTCCGTAATAATTGGTCCAGTTATTTTGTTGGGCTTTAATTAATTTCATGGTTTCTTGTGGTACTTACGACTACTGGAAAAGAACGATTGCAGCATCTCAAAACAATTTTTATCTATCTATTATGGTCTATTTAAATTTGAACGCCTCATATACGATATGAGCATGAGTGTGCGTTTACGTTTATGCACGCGATTAGTCAGGCTGCTAAAATACAGTAAAACGAATGACGAGTATCTCCGTTTCTCCTTTTAAAACTTTCGTATGAGGCATTTGCAATAATATGAATCAATTCAATAACCTACCAGATGAATAAAATATATCATTTTCCGTTAAAAAATGCAATTCTGAAAAAATTACATTGGACAAAATAACGTTTGGAATAATAAACTCATAAACGTTTAAAAAATCATTATAATGATTTCATTTCTTATCGCGTATACTAAACTTTATGAAGAGGTACTTCAGCTCTTCGAAGGCCTTTGAGGTATGCAAAGAAAATGAATTTTCGAAAGTCACTGCGGTTAAAACGATGATGTTTTTATGAGTCACTAATGTACATATGCGTATGCTTGTGAGATTTGTATTGTTTACATATGTTAATCATTTCGCCTCTCGCCGATCATGCTGATTATTTCTGATTATTAAATTAACGTATTTGACACTATGAAGATATTTTGGCATATATTCGCTGTATCGGTAATGATAACAATACCCTTATTAAATATGTTCGTAATTCATACGCGATTTTGTTAGCTGTAGTTTCTTTTCCATAATTACTGTAATATCACAATTAATGGAAGCAAAAGTCAAAATATTCTATTTATATTATTGGAAATATCTTTTGTTATATGATTGAAACGAAATTGGCGCTAATTTAAATGATCCAATTCCAATTTCGATGTGTAATTAATCTGTTTTTCAATTACAACAAAAAATATAAAAGCACGTGGTTGGATTGCCGAACAATTCTTTATGTAACAAAACGTCTTCTCTAAAACTTTCTCATTGTTTTTAAGAATGTGCAGAATTAAAAGAACGTAAAAAAGTCATGTTTTCCCAATTTTAACACTAGATTTACCGGACCACCTATATTGACTTCAGACTTCAGACAAACTCGCCTCTTTCTTTTTTCGTGTTTTTCTTTTTCCCTTCAACGTCTCACCGGTAAAACAAGATCTCTTCGGTTACGTGAAATGGATGTTAACGCTAGATTTACCAGCTATTTAAATATACCTTTGGCAGAAATAGGTATTTTTGAGTAGCTGGTAAATCTAGTGTTAACAAACCTTGCCGCGATTTTGAGAGTATTGGACCATGACCATGGAGAATGATCATGCTTGTACATTTTTGTAATTAAAAAGCTCGAAAAACATCGTTATAATCGTTTTGAGCGTTCAAGATGAGATATCATATTCATCTTAACGTGCACAAAGGTGATTTTCTTTTGAATCATCAACATCATTAGCAGAAGGCAATCTCACAACACCCTCACACTAAAAAAAAAGAGGAAGAAAGGGAGAACGAATGAGCAAGAATGTCTGCCGAGCAAACATGTCACGAAAAGGTATCGACGAGAAATTCAAGAGACAAAATTTACAGTATATGTATACACAGTTGGATATTCATCGACCTTCTGTGCCTCCGTGAAATTGACGAAAAAAACATTTTACATTAACGAGTTTTGAAAATAATCTTCTTTTTATGTATATTTTCGATTATTTATATAATAATCAGATTGAGAGAATGTATGAAACAATAAAAAGTTTAGTAATAATTGACCAACTCGATGTTGTTTTTAATTTTATTAATATACTACACAGATACATAATATATGTTGTTTCTTTTCATACAGTACAGTTACACAACCTTCAGCAAATACAATTCAAAAATATACACGTTGCGATACCCTTCGCTCCGTTATGATCATTTTTACTATTATTGTTACCATAGAAATACCAATTGAAAATAAAATAATTGTTATTCGTACATATCCTATATAGTATATATCGTATACATAAGTATGGAATTCATGGATCGTATTTGTTTGTTTTTTTATCATTCCTGTGTTACAAGGTTGCACATAATTATTCATTGTGTTTATCGGATGCAAACGAAAAAGTTTATACAACATTGAAAAATATAATTAGCTTCGGTCGTTCATACGTAAATGGAAAGAAATGATGAAAAAACATGTGCATAAATATAAATCTTGTCTGCGGAAATTCAATGTCCTTGTTACTCTACTGTGTCACCATGGCTTCTGTACTTATGACAATGTCATCTTTTGCGCGTCTCTAATGTCAGAGGTCTGAGAAATAAAAGAAGACACGTGAGGAAAAAGGAGAAAAGGGGAAATGAATATAAACGTAAGTGACCAGCTCTCGGGATACTTCTATCTTTGCTTACTTCGTGTAACGTAACCATAAATAGTAGCCGCGATCATCGTGCACCTCCATTTGTTCAGACTCCACGTAACTGACGGTCGTACGTCTCTCAAAAAGTTGATGCAACGTTGAAACATATACATAAATTCAACATATTGAATTTATTTATAGTGCGCACGGTTTACAATTACTTAAATGATCATTTTCAATAACAATAAATCGGAAAGACCGAGAATAAAATTTTAACAAAAAAGAAAACAGAAAAATAAATATTGAAAAAAAGCAATTGTCGGTGAAAGTTATTCCGAACATATTATATTTTCCACCAGAAAAGAATAAAAGTTTCACATTCGTAAGGAACCATGTGGATTCTATTAGTTGTCTTGTTTGGAGTTTCTGTGGCTGAGGATACGGAACCAGTGTCAAACGAAAGAACCCTTCATGTGAGGAGTCTTCCCGGTTATCCTGGAGTAAGAAGTGACTTATACGAAGTCCATCTGGAGCCATATTATTTCGTGAGCTTGAAAAATACTCATTGACATTTGTAAAAAACGTTAATAAAGGAAAAAAAATAATAAATTAGACGATTTGTTGGCATTTCTTTTTTCAATTAACAATCAAAAATGAAATGTTTTTCACGAGATCGTTATTTTTTTTACAATTGCATAAGAAAATTAACAAATTAATAATTGATATGAATTCGACAGTTTTTTTGACAATAAATATTTTTTTGAGTTTTTCAATTCAACCCATTAACGCCGCAGAGAATACATTTTTTGGACGATGTTTGAGCTTCAAACTCAATAAGAAAATTGAAGTGAATTGAAGAGACAACTATGCGTACTTCAGTGTTTTCGGATGTGTTCAAATTTCATTTTGACGGCTCTAAAAAACAATATGGCGGATTTTATGTGAGAAAGTACCGAGCAATAGGAAACATTCAAAATAAATATGAGTCCGCTCGGCTGCACGGAATCAAATACTTTCTCCAGATCGATGAGCAAGGCCCCAACTAGCTTAACATTGAGAAGATATCGATTGATGTCTGACGAGAATTTGTTGATAGAGTGGACTGTGGAACGTTAAGTTTTGAATCAAAGTTGATTATCCGGGATGATTTTATGTTCCTCTGTATGTTCAAGGCGTCGAATTTTTATTAGTTTTTCGAAGATTTTACTGATGTTGATTGGGAGGCTTATTGGCCGATGGCTCGCTGGGTCACTTGTGTCCTTCCACTTCTTTTTATTGGCAGTAACTTTGCTTTCTTCTATCGTTCGGGAGACTACGAGTGGTTAAAACAGTTGTTGAAAATCACAGAGTAATCTATCATCATACAGGAGGGGAGGTGCTTTAAAACTATCATTGGAATATTGTGGAGACCGCGCGAGGTTTTGTCCTTCGCGTTCTTGAATAGAAGTTCAACTAACAATAAGTGATGTAAGTGACGGGTTATTAGCATGCCGTTTAGTTGCCGTACCTTTGTTGGAATATCTCGGGAATTGATGGCTTCAAAACATTTGCTGATAACATCCAATTTAGTTGAAGGCTGGGAAAAAATATATTTGGTATCTTTTTCGATTAGTTGACAGTTTAAGACTTCCGCCTTGAGGAGCATATCGTTATTTGTGAGTATTGTTAGCGTATCAAGCTTTGGTGGTTCTCTGTATCTAAAGTTTCTGTTAATTGATGGAAAAAACTTTGTTGAATCTCTATAATTCATACTTCTTGCTTTAGCACTCCAGTAACGGGTTCTGTTTTTTGAATTGTTTGTGTAATTGCAGGTTACCCAGTTTTATACGCGTTTCAATGGACCAGCTGGTCCATGAGTAGGGAGTATTGACCTTGAAATATTCTGAAATGAAGAAGGTTTTTATAATGTGTAGTTTTTTGATTCTACTATTAACATATTTTAAGCAACTTTCTTTGGGATCTGGTTCGGCTTTAGGCATTGTTGATGATGAGTTGATGGTTTCTACGGTGGACTTTTCGATGTTCAAAATGTGTTTGATAATTTCGGGTATTGATAAATGTCTGTTCTAGGAATCGATAGAGTATTCTTATTAGTAAGGTGAGCATGACTTATACTCATTAGTAAGGTGAGTCAAAAGGTTAATATTCAGTTTAACAGCTGATTGTTCTAACATTTTGTTTTTTAATGAGTTTGCATAACTAATTTAGGAGAAACCGATTTTTTTGGATATTAGAATTGCAGTAACAGCCCGGTTTCTAGAATTTGGTCTGCCTGTTCTGATGAATGAATAAGGTGTAGGTGTAGGAAATGATTTATATGACATTTTTTCGATTTGACCTTGAAATGACCTTGAACCTGACCGGATACAAAACATTTGAATTGTATTAAGTATTCGAATTCAGCGACTCCAAAAACGTTAAAAGCCACTTTCAGTTATAGTGATATGTTCTGCATTGTAATGTGCTCCTGAAAGGGTTAACTCGGCAGTTTTACTTTCTGGAGTCAATTGTACTATGAAATGAAATTTGCTTCTATCGAATTTATCAAAGATGTATTTTTGTAATCTGTTTAACTTCGAGGTTAGGAAGGTTTTTGCTTACGAAAGGGCAGGTGTGATCTTTGATCTTTCACTTTGAAAGAATTTTTCGAGATTACTTGTACCCGTAATTCTCACAAACCCCTTCAACTTTTTTTTGAACGCTGCCTGTGACGGGCTCTCGGAAGAGTTATTATCCGAACGTCGCTCGTTCATTGTATCTGTAAAGAATCACGCGGCAGAAAAGCGTGCGATACTTCGTATATTATCCTGTGATTATTTGAGATTATTTTGGTGATATAAACGGATAGGAGATAGCATTAGAGCCAATACTCTGATATTGATTAGACCGGTTGCGAGATTATGGGTAATCTGTTTCATCCCCAAAGATTGATTCGTAATCTGGTTTGTAATCATCCACAACGGGCTTTAGATGTGCTAGCTACAACGGTCGAAGCCGCACCGTCATTGTAATATGCTAGGTTGGCCGAGCGGTCTAAGGCGCCAGATTTAAGCTCTGGTTCCCATCTGGGAGCGTGGGTTCGAACCCCACACTTAGCAATACATTTTTTTTAAATATTTTTTTTCTTTTAGCTCACGATGTATTCACGATAAAATGACTAAATATCGATATTTCTTGTGATTTAAGAATGTGTGACACGTATAGTCAACAAAACTGTAATACAGTAAAAAATATGAAAAAAATTATTATTTACAAATTATTACAAAATGTTGAAATAAGTTTGTTGCGGATATTCAAAAAAACCTCGTCACATAAAATTAATTCGTTTATTCCTTTGAAAAGCGCAAAATTTCAAAAAGATTTGCCATCTTTTGAAATCTACATTATCATTGTTAAAAAATTATTAAAAATCGACAATTATTCATCCCCGTCGTGTGTAAAGATTTCGCATTACTCGTGAAAATTTCGATCGATTTAACAAGCGGTTTCGTTAACACGGTCCTAACAAAATTTTTTTTATGAAATATCAAAATTTCGACAAGATGTTGAAAAAGTGACAGGTATTTGAAAAAATCAACGAACTTATATAGTGTGAAAAGAAAATGAGTTTTCCAAATATTTTCTGAAACATTTTTTCTTTCAACACTTTCTCAGTAACTTTTTAATATCACTATTATAAAAAATTATTGTTTTCGGTATTTTAGATACGATAGATTTTTTTTTCATATTTTTACAGTATTGTCAAGTACACGAAGTACTCCTTGTATATTTAGTTTTTGTTGAGACTTGTGTTGAAGTCCTGTGTCAGACATCTGCACCTCGTTTTATCCTCCGATATTTGTATATCTGGCTTTATGCATCCTCAATGGTTTGAAAAAATGTTCTCTCCAGCCAATCGATATTACCGCAGTTGCCGAAGTTAAAGCTCTGAACGACGAAGGTATGCCGGTGGATGGCCCTCGAGGGATTATGACTCTCCAACAAATGCCAAACGGCGTTAGAATATCCGGTAGTGTATCCGGTCTCAGTCCAGGCAAGCATGGCTTTCACGTTCATGAAAAGGGCGATCTCAGAAAAGGCTGTACATCAGCTGGAGCTCACTTCAACCCATACTTGGTAAGGCAAACAATTTCGACTTCTCATCGAACTCAAAATCAAACTTTTTTTGGCTCAAAACCTTTTCCACTTATTATTTAGAGAAAAAGATTTGAATCAATGTAAATAAAAGTAACAGAAATAACATCAACATTTAACACGATTTGTTTTATCGAAACTAATGATATTTTCTTTTATTTGCACAGAGTGTGCACGGTTCTCCCCATGATCCACTTCGACATGTGGGAGATTTAGGCAATATTGAGGCCAGCGCTGATGGCGTGGCGAATGTTGAAATTATAGATCATTATTTAACCTTCTCCGGTGTTCGAGGAGTTATTGGAAGAGCACTGGTTGTCCATGAAAAACCAGATGATCTTGGACGCGCTGGTACGGAGGACAGCTTGACAACTGGTTCTGCTGGTGCTCGTTTGGCTTGTGGTGTTATAAGTTATGCCTAACTATTCAGTCACAAAACACGTTATGCTGGCGGATCAAAAAGCTATACGAACGCCAATCCACAGTTTATTATGGTATTCTAAGAAATTAATTAATAAAGCGTGTAAATCAATAAGTAAATTGATTAATAAAGCGTTTACAGCATGGACACGAAAGTACAGCTACGAATTGAAGATTGAGCATGGAAATTATTCGAAATTTCGTGCTATTCATTTATTACACCACGGAATCGAAATGAAAAATGGCGACGTATAACAATGATACACGCATCAAATTTGTAACACAAAATCAGAAAGAAAAATAACACTTGGTGTTTATCACTCGATACACACTTTTATACTCTTTTATCATACCAATGCTCATAATTATAAAATTTCAACATCTCATAAATTGCGTCATTACATTGCCCGGTTGTGAAGCCGAGAGTTACATCAGCTTTATTTTTTCTTGTATAGTTGTATGTTACCAGAGGACCAAAAATCTTCCAGGCTTCTGGAAAAATCTTCTAGGATCTTTTTTACTCATATAATTTAAAGATGCATTGGACGAACAGCCATTTAATAAAAAGTACTACAAAGTGATATATTCAAGTGTTTTGCGCACTGCCATGAAATCCGATAAATTTCAAACATACACAATGTAAACCACATTTCACTTTGTAATATTAAATTGGAAGTTATTTAATAAACTATTTAAAACAACCGATGTTTGGTAAGTATTGGTATACCAATGCTGATGATTATAAAATTTCAACATCTCATAAATTGCGTCATTAGAATGCAGAGGGACAAAAGTGACGTTTGCCCTGTTGTGAAGCCGAGAGTTACATCAGTTTTATTTTTTCTTGGATAGTTGTATGTTACCAGAGGACCAAAAAACTTCCAGGCAATGGCATACAGCCCTAGGATCTTTTTTACTCATATTAATTTAAAGATGCATTGGACGAACAGCCATTTAATAAAAAGTACTACAAAGCGATGTATTCAAGCGTTTTACGCACTGCCATGAAAATCCGATAAATTTCAAACATACGCAAAATGTAAACCACATTTCACTTTGTAATATAAAATTGGAAGTTATTTAATAAACTATATAAAACAACCGATGTTTGGTAAGTATTGATACCGAATCCATATACCGAATGGATTCGTCGACTGTATTTCGAAATTTCTGAACAAATTTCGATTGAACAATGAAAGATTTATATAAATGTTTCAAATTCAACAATTCCCCTTCATGTATCAAAAAATTCTTTTTTTTAGTAGCTATTAACTAGCAACCCGGCATCCCGATTACAATTTAGTAGTACATCAATTTGACGCAGCGTTTATGAGCTGGTCAATGTGTCACTAGCGCCCGAAAAGCGATCTTTATTAATCGATTAGGAAAGGTCGCCATTTTTTCAATGCGCTACAGTTCCGTACCTTTTTTTGGAAAATATTCTGAGCGTGATGAAACCCGCATCAAATTCTATGTAGTTTCAGAACTTTACTTGAATTCGAAGAAAGATACCGCCAGGTGACTGAATTTTATACCGATTCGACAAAAAAATCAATATAAAAACTTTGATAGAATCGCATGTCAACATTAATACTACCACGATAGTCCCGTTCAAAAATTTGTTATATTTTCAGACTTTGATGATTGAAAATCGGTTACAAAATGTGCTAAAACGTTGAAATCCGTTTTCCAAAATATATATTTGGAGCATTTGATAATTATTACGACGAAACATAATAAAAAACAATACAAAAAAGTATGTAGCATGCCCGCACGGTATTTTTTCATGATTTTCAGACGTTTAGCGTCCAAATCTTAGTGGTGAAAGATGATGAATCTTTTCTCATCACCATTGTAAATTCCACATCTATCTTCCCACACGGAGAAAAATCCCCCTGTTCAAATTACTACACTCCACCGGTAAAACCATTACGGTCAGGGATATCATAATTCTGGTTACAATCGTAGGTGGGTACATTTTCAAATACGTACGCAAAAGTAAAAACTAGAATAAAATTATAGCTATTCGGAGTAATCTCATACAGGTAGATTGTACAGATTTCCTATGACCATATACACACCGTATAGTTTTAGGAACTCGACAGACGAGATCGCAAGTTTTACCAGTCAGTTGATTAGTTCTACCACGCAGCACTAGAATCGTATTCTTTCTCCGTCGGTAAGACTACGGTAAGATTGATACGCTTTGCGCACTACTCTCGCGTGGTCTACGAAGCTTCGATTGTAGCGCCCGTTGTCCGGGGAATCACCGAATACGTGGTAAATCGTATCGTTTTTTTTCGATACGGTTACCAGTCGGTTTGTCCAATCTGCCCGCTGCAATCGGCTTCAATAAATATTACGAGTCAAAAACGTATTTGTTACGAATTTGGCGGGGAAATCGCCGGCATTTGTTATACCACATTTCGCGGGCACAGGGTACCCAAGTGTATGAATGATTTGACCGGTGACTTCTGTAATTAATACTGCGTGTCAAAACGAGTTCCGTGAAAACCAAGAAATCGAGGCATCATGTCCGAGTATTTCGGAGGCACAGTGCTCGGTGACTGCAACCTAGTACATAACGACAGGAGTGATGTGCCAGATTTTTTACAGTCCTTTATAGAACTGGGACCAGGTAAGGGATTTTGTGAAACGTAACGCATTATGAATATTTTGAGTTGTATTGTGCCTTGTGATAACAAATTATTAAAAATGTACCATGCATATATACATGTACCTGCAATAAAATTATAAAATGTATAACTACGTATTTAATATTCATTTGTGCCTATCTTCCTTTTTATAATTAATATTTACAGCGATTACAGCAGCTGTTTCCAAAGTTTCTACACGGAGAAAAATAAGTTGTTCAAAATACCGGAATCCAGGTCGCTTTTACCAAACTGACTAGTGCGTATATGGATAGAGTGCCTGTGTGGTATTCCTTACTTCATTGACCTTGTAAATTCAGTAAACGAAGTTTGGTTTGCTAATCTAGTCCTAAGCGTTAGAATTATTGTAAAATGTGGTATTTTTTCCCAGTTATATAGTAAAGTTACCAGTCAAAATTGTAAGTATGATTATTGCTGCCGAAGATAAATACCGGACAGTAACGAATAAACGATCAAACAGTCCGGTAAATCGAATAGCCTAGACCGACTCCGCGACTGAGAGCTTGACAAATAATTTTAACTACATAGGCTAGTAAATTTATCTTCGGCAGCAATAATCATACTTACAATCTTGACTGGTAACTGTACTATATAACCGGGAAAAAATACCACATGTTACAATAATTCTAACGCTTAGGAGTAGATTAACAAACCAAACTTCGTTTACTGAATTTACAAGGTCAATTTAGTAAGGAATACCGCACAGGCACTCTATCCATATACGCACTAGTCAGTTTGGTAAAAGCAACCTGGATTCCAATATTTTGAACAACTTATTTTTCTCCGTGCATAGTTTTTCGTGCTGCCTTAATGTTTGGTTATCGTATCAAGAATTACTGAAATTTTCGTCGTTCAACATTTTTCTTTTTTTCTGAAAAAACAGCTTCGCTCCCGTAAGTTTATTCTTATGCCTTTCCATCATATTGCGCACCACGAAAAATATTGAATTGCATTTTTGTCCGAGTTCTGCATTTTGAAATACTAAGTAGGAAAACTGAAGTGATGAAATTCTTGATTTAAAACTGAACGTACAAAAATGATCACAAAATTGCGATTTTTTTTCAATTAAATCTGAACACCAAAGAATATGAACCACAGTGGTGAAACATTTATTATAATACCAAATTCGAACTTTTCAAAAAACAAGAATGTTATCGCGATGGATCGAAAAAAATCTGATTTTTATAAGCAAAATTACTTATTTTGCAGATTCGGACGGTTCTGCTGTTAAATTGTGCTCAACTGTTCGGTGAAATAACAATTTTTTATCGTCTGCAATCGTACGTGTGCAATCCTGCAATTTTGTCTCGTTCAATTCGTCGATTGCCTGTAACATTTTTGTCACGACTTCCGGTGGTGACCGTCGTTTCATGCAAGGAGCGTCAGGCCTGTGCTGCACATCCTCGTGCTGTCTCGTTGGCACAGGTAAATCAAACATCTGTGGTTGAAAGTACACTAGAGAGGGTAAAAAAAGAAATGAACAAAAAATATTTCATTGAAAATTCAAACGTTCGTGGCGTTTAATAACCAAAAGCAGAATACGAAGATGCGTTTTGAAAACGGAGGAAATGAATCCGTGAAATGCTGTTTTTTCGTACCATGGAGTAATGACATTTTTATAAGTACATGTGGAAGAAATTTTTTAATTGTCTTAGTCACGGATGGCAGTTTTTCTTAAATCGTCAAAAAACCACCGAAAGGCGAAACGGACATTCTGAAGCTCGATTGATCACAAAGATTAAAGGATTTTTCGAAAACTATATTTCCCCGCTGCAAAACTAATAAAGTATCATAGAAAAACATGAATAATCTACCAGTGTGTCATAAGGGTTTAATTTCTTTAAATCTGAGAATGGTCCGAAGATTTTTCTATTTTCTATTTGTTATTAAATAAAAATTAATTCACCGGGTACGTCCTCAATATCGTAATCAGGGATATCGTCCAAGTCATCGACAACCCGATTATTACGAGCGCATCTCATGACGAAATTCATGCATTCAACTATCAGTCTCTGCGATGCTCTCCACATAATAAATCACCAACATTTTGATTAAATAATTGACGAAATGTCGATCGATTAAGTTGATGAATATATAATATAGTATTTTTTCCAAAAGTCTTGTAAATCCGTTAAAACGTTATGCACATAGACATGTCATTATTTTCACTTGACACGTACATTTTAATGACAGATTTGTTTCGTGAACAAAATTGGAACTGCTTGAAAGAGGGCGCTGCTGTTATCGGAAGGTGTACTATATTCTATATTCACGCAATTACAAATTGTACGAGCTATTCAATTTCACATTTCGTTTTCGGCTTATCTTTCCCGAATCGATAGACATTATTCTTATACAAATTTTTCTTCAACCCGAAATATACGGTAAAGTAATAGAATGGTAAAAGATAACTAATCATAATAATCATGTGTCATTAATTACTTGGCGCATATATCTGAATTCACCAAAATCACAATTACAGGAGCTCATACACCTCTGCAAATACTTGTAATCAGTCATTTCCCCATATTTTACCATTCAAAATCGATCCCGCCGACGCATTTGCAGCGCATCCAAAGCGCATCCTTCGCACAAGCACCACTTTAGTCAATTGAGCGATGGCGTCATTGGCGGGATAACCGTCTTTTCAACTCTTTTCCCTGGCCTTTCCTCTTTTCTCATTTCACACTCGAAATCGCTTATCATATCTCGTACACACGAGAATTACCATGGTGAATATTTTGAAAAGTATTTAACATTTGGTGAAAGCACAGTATATAAAACGACAGCCGATCTTTTTAGTAGAACAAACCCTGCAATTGAAACACGCCAGAGTAAATCTATCAAGACCAGGGAAATGGCGGGTGATGGAACTGCGGACGAAAGTATGGAAATTGACGTTTTACCGTCAGTGAGTGGGAATAAAATACGAAAAGAAGAAAGATCTACGAAATCATTAAATTTGCCATGGCAAGTCGATCCCCATAAAAATACCTATGCTTTTCAAACATGTATGGCAACTTGTGATAATCAGCTTTGAGGTTATGTACACAATACGTGTAGATCCATTTTGTAAAAAGTTTTTAAATATTTCTCGAATCGAATGTACAATATAGCATTGATATTCAAGCTGTTTATTATTTTCTTAAACCCTTAAAAGAATATTCAAAACAAAATTGCTACGTCCTTTACTGCTTAAAACACACGAGGAACTCGCTAAACTACAAGTGAAAAATAATTCTAGAAGATTCTCGTTTTCAGTACCTCTGGTACAAATAAAACAAATTACCGAATTTGCAACATCGCGATAAAATGAAATTCTCAATTTATTTGGTTTTTTAAAAGCTCGGAAGTGAATTGAATGAGTGGAAACACAAATTCCAAATAATTCATTGTCGATTAGAGATTCTATAGAAAAATTATGATATAAACAGGATTGAAAAGTATCGACCGCAAGCTTTCTCCGATATCGTGGGCAATGAAGATACCGTCGATAGGCTCTCTCTGTTTGCACGAACGGGCAATGCGCCGAATATCATTATCGCGGGTCCTCCCGGCGTGGGTAAAACTACAACTATTCTGTGTCTGGCCCGTATACTTTTGGGTCCTGCATTCAAAGACTCGGTTCTTGAACTTAATGCCTCTAACGACAGAGGCATCGACGTTGTTCGTAACAAAATCAAAATGTTTGCTCAAAAAAAGGTACGTAACTTGGTGTACCGTAAAAATAAAAATACCATTTTGTATGCACATACAGCGAAATTAGATGAGCCCAAATAGTACATCCGAACTCCTCGAAATGGGTAAATTAAAACAAAGTTTTGCTTTTTCACTATCAGAAACATACGAAAGATGATCAAAATACTAATAATTGGGAAAAGATTATAAAATCCAATTTCGATGTACATGAGACCATTTTCTATGTAACAAATATTCCGCAACAAATTGTTTGAAGAGAAATGTCCATGGAGAAATAGCAATATTTACTTTGCCATCGATTATCAATCATTCCAGTCTGAGTGAAAGAAACATTTTTTTTTTCATATACGGCAAATTGTTTTGGATAATATTCAATTTCAGTTATTTACTTTAGAACAGAGGATTTGTATAAAATTTTCAAAAAAAGTATTCTGAATGGAATTTGTGCTTATCTATCGCACACGCAAAGCCTTGCATAGATATGACTTTGAATAGAATGTGATGAAATATCCAGAAATCAAATGATCTTTGAAGACTCCTGTGTTTCGTTATATTTTAAAAAATCCCTTTTAAAATTAGGTGAATCTGCCGCAAAACAGACACAAGATAATAATTCTTGATGAAGCTGACAGTATGACCGATGGTGCGCAACAAGCGCTCAGACGTACAATGGAAATTTACAGTAACACAACAAGATTTGCACTGGCTTGCAACAACAGCGAAAAAATTATCGAACCGCTACAGTCAAGATGTGCAATGTTGCGATACGGCAAGCTGTCCGATGCTCAGATACTGGCCAAAGTGATTGAGGTTTGCAGAAAAGAAAATGTGAGTATTATCCTAACAATGAATTTTTGTGTAGTAAAAATAATGTTATAATTTCGAATTGCTACATTATGGTCTAATTAGCGATAGAATTAACCCTCTTGTGCAGACCCAATTTTTACCACGTTGTTACAAACCCAGGGTACCCGCCACTAGTTTTTCTTAATTCCTGAGTTTGAATATGACCGAAATCGTTCGAAATCAATTTGCTTTATTAAATAAACATCAATAGAAACTATGTAAGCCATTTTCATGATCACTAACCCGCTACAGCTTCCATGAAAAGATATAGAAGTAGGTAGGGTCTCCGAGTGCCACACAGGTCACACAGTCAATTCTGTCAAAATTTAAGTAGTGAGGACATTAAGCTAATTAGTGCCCTGGCTAATTTGCCTCAAACATCATTGTAATTGATTATTAATTAACCCTTGGTACTACTCAAAGATCAAATATTCATCAAAGATGTTAATTAATTTTTGAATCACAATATCATGTTTCATCTAGTGGGTATCTGGATACCCGGGTGTACCCGCTAAGGATATGTACTTTAACGTCATTTACTGTAGGTTCAACAAATTTAAAAAAATTTACCGTCGTGTTAGCTTCAACAAAAGTTGAATAATAAGACTCAAGGCTAATATTTGAAGGCTCAAGTCGACATTCCAATGTTTTTTCAAGTTGTAAGTAAAAATATGACGCGGTGGACACCGAGTACCTGGGTGTGTGAGTAAGGGTTAAATATTAGGAAAGAAAAAAGTTTCACTGTTGTCTCTTTTTATTGATTTGGTTAGAATAATCTATTGACTATCGTCTGAGTGACATTTTAAGGGTGGCCAGCCCCTTTTATTTTCCACCCCGTGGAGATGACTGGACGAGTCGCGGGTGATTTTTAAACGAATTTTTCTGAACTTTTCGATAAAAAATACGGCGTTCATCGGAAAATGATAAGTTTCCCACGTGACAGGAAATAATAGATGACAACCCTCGCAAATCGACGATTAGAAAGCTGTTAGAAAAACAACAAACAGATGCTGCGGTTTTCGCATTATCAAGAAAAATAATGGCAACAACTTTAGTAGGCCAACTCCTGTTTTGAAGAAAAAGGCATATGTATTCTCCAAATTACAAATCCACCGCAATTTTGATCTAAAACTCAAAAGATCCACACTATAACACCAAAAAATGTGGATGTACTTCATGCACATATTAAATGTTTTTTTTGTAATTCGGTTCTATTCTCGCTTTTTCCCAAGCCATTGGTATGGAAATACTGTTCATAGACTGATATACTTTTTCATTTCGTTCAAAGGTTTCGTACACGGATGACGGTTTAGAGGCAGTGGTATTTACCGCTCAAGGTGATATGAGACAAGCTCTCAACAATTTGCAGTCAACTCACAACGGTTTTGGCCATGTCAACAGTGAAAACGTATTCAAAGTTTGCGATCAACCCCATCCGCTTGCGATACGAGAGATGCTCGAAAAATGTTGCGAGGGCGACTTTACCTCGTCTTGTCAAACGATGCAACATCTCTGGATGATGGGCTATTCGGCTGAAGACCTGATAGGCAATATATTTCGCGTCTGCAAGAATTTACAAATTAATGAGGACCTCAAGCTCGTTTTTATCAAGGTAATATCTCTTGATACGTATTATTTAAAAACATCGGTACCCAAAAAAAGTAGACAGTACTTTTGACCAAATCCATATATTTCTATATATATATTTCTTCTGTGCGTGTGTTTGTCACTAAACTCCTCCTAAACGGCTGAACCGATTTTAATGAAATTTGTTGTGTGTGTTCAAGGGGATTCGAGAATGGTCTAGATTTACAATTCGGTCCAATTCAAATTGTTTATTCAATTAATTTTCGAGTTATAAAGACGTGTGTACGGGACAACGTCCGACGGGTCCACTGGTATTTCTATGTATTTCGACGCGATGCATCCGAATTTTAAGTCAGTTCAGCTCATACACCCTTGCAATTTTGAGTAAATGACGAAAAACCGCTAAAAATGAAAAAAAAACGCAATTTTGAGCACTTGAGAATTGTTATTGCCTTAAGGTAGTTCCATCGTTTTATCGTTTTCTTAAGATTTTGTTGAAAGTTTGGATACATATTCTTTGATGTCATATGTACGTGTGTAATAAATTTTGGAATGTTTTACCACGTGGAAGTTGAGATATTTATTGGTGAAAATCACAATTTTCGGTAGTCTCTCATAAGAGCGCGGGTTAAAAGTTGCATTTTCATCAATAAATATCTTGGCTACTACATTTTTATCTAACATCAAAGAAGTTTTCTTTAGTTTTTCAAAAAAATCTTGAGAAACAAATTTTCGCAATTTTTGTAATTATGCAGCAAGCACACATTACCTTGGATGACCTTGTATTTGGAGCATGCTGTTCTGTAGTCGATTTGCAATAACATTTTTTCTTATTTAACTCAAGCCCGCAAACCATTTTGTATGTGAGAAAAACTGAAAAATAATTTTTCGATTTGAATGAAACGATAGAATTACGTTAAATTACGCATCAGCTTGACTTATATCAGCATGTATGCATATCACAAATGCATGCTGAATGCATGATTTTTATGTAATTTGACGCGCTGAATCCGCATCCGGCGTCATTTTTAGTTTATACACCTTCAAATCTTTGAGTAAATGGCGGAAAACCGCTAAAAATTAGAAAAAATTGCAGTTATTAGTATGAACAAATTTTTATTGGCCTGGATCAGGTATTTTTTTTTATTTTGGTTGTTTGAATCATATTTTCTTTATTTTCTGTGGATGCTGAAAGAGATGCAAGAGTGATAAAGAAGATATGAGAAAATAACTTTATTGGTATCACATCGTTCTTCTCGTAAAACGAACTCTTTTTTTCTTCAAATGTTCGATGCAGCGGGTTTCTCTTTCTCTTATTATTTTGTTTCTTTACATCTCTCCTCAATGTCCAGCAAAAATCCACCGTCGTGTTGACACTCCACCTCCCTTGATATCGGCTCTCCAGTTCACTTATGTCTTAATCCCATCGTTCTCCTTATTCTTCACTCTAATTTTTATAATTTTTAGCGGTTTTCCGCCATTTACTCAAAGTTTTCAAAGCGTATAAGCTAAACTGCCCGAAAACTCGGATGCATCAGGTTGAAGTGCATAGAAATAGATGGGTTTGCCTAAAAGTACTGTCCACTTTTTTTTGTGTGTCGGTGTAATCAATTAATTATTTTATATAACGCAACCACGTTTTCCTCGCTTTTTCGAGCGTGTTTACAGTACCTAAAGTAGGTGTTTTGACAACTATCATAGTGGATTAGTGGTGGGGGATACGAGGAGCAGCACTTTTAGTGACTAGGAGTTACAAGTGCGCTTTTACGTACTCTGCGCATGCGCTTTGCTCACGCAGCCGTTCATTATTGTACGCTGTTGTGGAGCATAACTGCTGCCATCACTTGCTTGTACATTTAATATCTACTTTTGTTTTCTATGGGGGGGCTTCGCCCCCCCCAACCCCCAAGGGCGGGCCTCGCCCCTTCACCCCTTCATCCCCTCCCCGTCAGCCCACGCGTTCCGCGTTACATGCCTTCAACGTGCAATTGGTGCGATACGTATTGAACGCTAATATCATTCCGAAACGATATTTTATTTTACCAGGTATTCTCCATTGAATATTCGTATCTTACAAAACTCGGAAACGTGGTTTTCTTATATAAAGTATCGTGTGTACCTCGGAGGCAGGGCCTTTTAACGCCTCGCGCGATGTTTTCAGTACGAGTCGTACTGAAAACATCGCGTTCGGCGTTAAAAGACCCACTTTGCCTCCTTGATACACAATGTACTATTAATGAATGACTGATTACTACAATATTTACCATTAAGAATAAATAGCTATTCTACTGTTTATTTTTAACCATCATGGTGATCCGTGTGAAAGATGGTCAATTGGTTGCCGGACATTATATTATGTATACTTAATTGTAAATATAACTGATATAACATTTAGGTAATTAGTACGTATTGTTTATTTAATGATCAAATTAATTTCAATAAATGTAATACACAATTTTGAGAGAAAATTTTAGATAACAATTTGGCATGAGTATTATGTATTCGACACGCTCGAAGTATATTGCATTTAAAATGAAGGAAAATTATATATCTACAAGCCCAAATTGTTTTTGACACAATCATCTTTCATGATTTCTCTCGAGGCCAATTTTTTAAACAGAATAATTTGTGAAATTCTGCATATTTTTTTATCTAAAAAATCGTTTTTCAATTTTTCGTATTATTATTATTCCAAAGGAAATTGGAATAACGCATCTGGGAATCATCGAGGGGATGAACTCTCTTCTGCAATTGGACAGTCTCCTCGCTCGTCTCTGTCGTAGGGCTGCTGACAAATAATATTATTTGTCTGTTTTTCGTATAAATAAGTGATACGTTTTCTTTTTTTTCTCTCAGATTACAATAAAGCTATTTATACATTTGTAACCAAAGTCTTTTGCTGTTTCTCGACCGTTCCCTCAAATTTTTAAGGAGGTCGTCTTGATAGCACCGAGTCATTCAAAATTCTGATAATTAATAAACGCAAATTTTGCGTGAAACCGAAAATTTCGTTTTCGAGGTTTCGGGAGTATAACACATCGCCTTGAAATATTGAGAAAGAATACCTAATTTTAGAAAATCTTGTCTCGTTGGATAGGGTGTGGTACGGTTTGTAAATGCTATCGGAATATGGAATTTTGCATGTCGAAATTCTTTAAATCTTCGGTGGTAACCTATATTTATCTCGATTCCATTGAGCACTAAAGTGTTTTCCGTAAAGCATATCTGAACCTGGAAGGTTCATCTCACGGTGACGCGCTTAAATAACCGCGGACAAAAAACCAAGACACAAAATAACCGAACAATATCCGACTTTATAATTCGTAAATATTTACTTGAACTCTGGTTTGAATTTTGCCGCTGTAACACGCGGAGCGTATCGTGAAGTCAATGAGCGTCTCAAAAATACGGTGCTTGCTTATAAACCGAAAAATATCATAGAACATTTGAGAAATATCGCTTGCAATTTGAAATTGTAATCGGTTTCCTACGTAATTGTATCGTTCTTCAGGGATTTATCAATTGTATCTGTAAATTTATGTGTGCGGATTTTATGATTAAGAATTATATTGAATAGTATTGTTTTCGGTCATGGGGTTATTTTGTCTGCTGGTTATTTTGTTGCGGAATCTCATCTCGTATCGTGTTGCACAAGACAACCTCCTTAAGGATCAATAAATAAATTCTATACTTTCACATCATCATAATCTTAAAAAAAAGGAAAAATTGCAAATTAATTAATTGATTGCCAAAAAATTATTTCTGAAATATATTCCATAAGCTTACATATACATCAAATAAAGTAAAATCACTAATTGCACTTTGTACATTTCGCTTGTCACGAGATATGAAAAACGGTGATAATTTTTTGAAGTTTATTCAAAATTCAGTGTTGTTACAAAGAATTCTTGTAAAGAGTCCTTACGATAAAAAATGATATCATCTCGAAAACGATATTTCCCGCAATTAACCGATGGACGTTTTTGTCGGAAAGAAAATCACGCAATTCGATCGTTTTATAATTGGAATTTGGTGATTTTCGTGATTCGTCAACACAAATCATATTTTCGTGAATCGTACTCGCGCTCGAAAATTGAGTCGCCGAGCTCGGTGAACCCCGACTCCTTTTCTCGGCTTTTTTTCATGGTACATCGAAAAGCAGAGTCGAGCCGATGGGATTTGTCTGCTTCGCTGACGCAGTACATGGACTCGGTTCATTAGCAATGTATTTTCCAATGGGACCTGCGTAGTTTAAAACGCGGTAATGACAATGCGCCGAAATGGTGGAAATGGCAATATTTCAGCACCATTTTTCCATGGGTACAGACGTAAGATGGGGTCGGGGCTTAGGTGACGGCCATCGCAGTGCGCTCTGACACGATTCCGCTCTAGAGGGCGTTCTTGGTGGCGGTTGGAGCGAATTGTTACTCGCACCCGACTGATGTTCAGGAATCTGGCGATCGTCGTGATGATTTTTGTCAAGATCGGAGCGTCCGTTCTTTTCAACGGTCGGTGGATCGCCGCGATGATTACGCTTCGTAGGTTTCCTATGATTCTCGTGAAGCGGCGCTGCCGGCGGTGCGCTCTCGACCGACTGAAGACTCGCTGCGCGATGTAACGACAAGCGAAGCGGCTTTTTCGGTGGAGCTAGACGAGTTTTTGAGTTGGTCTCGTGATAACTCTGTATACCGGAAGTCTCGGAGTACTCGGAGGCGCGCGATTGGTTGTTGTCCTAAAAAATCGAATGGGCGAAAATAATTGAACCGTTATGATTTAACGGAAGATTTCTGAGCGATGTATTTAGTCTTTCGCTCTCCCTGACGCTTGCGCTTACCTGCAGTCGATAATACGTTGGTTCAGAGTCGAATTCCAGCGACTGCAGCGCCTGAGAGCTCCGTCGACTCCTGTTCACTTGTTCCATAGTATTTTCGAGTCGCGACGAGCGTCTTCGTTGAGATTGCAGGTTAATCTGCTGACAATCCAAGCTCGCGGTCGAACGAGTCAACTGAAAAGTCGTTGCCGCAACGTTTTTGCTTTGCCGACTACGAGATTTCCCGATCGCGCTGTCCGACGAAAAATCGAGCGAGTTCATCGGACCACGCGAATCGTTATTCAATAAACTTCTCGTTTGATCGCCGGAACGATATTTCATTGGCAAACTTTGTCTCACGTCGGAAGAATTTCGCGGATTCAGTCCCGGTAAATTAGCCACGAGCGCTGTAACCTGCGGCCCTTTTTGAAAAACCTGAATGAAATATTTTTGTTATTATCATTACGGTAATAGTGTACTTGCTTTTATTTCACGATAAATTCATTAAAAACTAAAATATTGGAAACAAATTCAACGATGATGAATTTTTGGCTTATGGAATTGTGAAAAGGATTATTTCGAATACCTGAACTTGTTCTTGACGACTCGGTGGTGTCTCAACAACGGTAATTTCGGGTCTGGCCGGTGCCAAAAGATCTCGAACCTGTTCCTCGAGATATCCGATTCTGTGAGTTAGCCTGAGATTATCAGATCTCAACGTACGAAGGGCAGCGAGTGATTCGCTCTTGCGCAGAACGACTATTTGCGCAGCGTCCGGTGCGACAGCGAGAAGTCTGGCAAGATCGTTCCTACTAGCGCCAACAACGATTTTTCCGTTCACCTCTAATATCCTGTTAAATGATCATGGTTGATCAAGAACAATGAATCTTACATTTTTTCATTTATTCCAAATAAAAAAATTGAAATTGAAATTCTACGAAATTGCAGTTAATCGATATGGCAAAAACGTTTCCTAACAATGACCCGGAGTAACAAGGAAAACTAATGTTCGATGATATCAACGACTTAGTCCACGAATACAATAATGAAGAAAATGAATTTTTTATTAATAACCAAGCGTATGTGATATTTTCATAATCGATGCCAAAATTACGACAGTAGTTCGGTATTTTTTTACGCTACGCATTTTTTATAAAATAAAAAATTCTTATTTATCGCGACGTTGTCAAAGGAGAACACATTTTTCTGTTGCTGCAGAACAAACGGTTTAAAGTACAAAGTTTAAAGAAATAAGACATATTGAAGGAGGCGAGTAAGCTCGCGGGGGCGGCGCTAGGTGGCGAATGGGAATAATATCTCTGTTCTCACGCGCTAAATAGCCTTCCTAGGTGTAAATGAACAACCGTTCTGAGGAATAATAATTTTTTCGATCGAATGGTCTTCATTGTAATAACCTCGTGATTATAATCGAGTAAATTTCAAATTTTATTAGACGCCGTTTCCAATTACTTAAAAAAAAATATTAGGTGACAAAATAATATCTTTTCCATTAATATTGCTATATTTTATATCACCTGTGTATACAGAATTACCCATCGGGAGTGGCAATCCCCTTTTATTTTTTACCTGGTAGCAATAATCGAACGGATCGTGGGTGCTTTTTGAAGGAAATTT
Organism: Heteropelma amictum; assembly: GCA_959613375.1. NCBI lineage: Eukaryota > Metazoa > Arthropoda > Insecta > Hymenoptera > Ichneumonidae > Heteropelma > Heteropelma amictum. The sequence continues at coordinate 11,445,185 of OY390722.1, read as the reverse complement.
CATGAACTCTTGCAAAAAGAAATACGGCATGTACCTGCTGGAAATTATAGGTTTTGATGCATAAAAATGGGCAAATTGAAAAAAAAAACGGAGAAATGCTATTCGATTCGTAAGAGCAAAACGGCTATGCGAGGAACATTAAATTAGTACGAACTCTGTCAAAAAAGCAGACGACGCGACAAAACACTACGTCCCGTTCGTTCGATTCCATCATTCTCCTTATTTCAATTTGAATTTTCTCGAAAATATGGACTTTCGATCATTATCTTTCCTTCAGTGTGTAGCGACCAAAAAATCAATTTTTTATCTAAAGAATTCGTAAAATTTCCGTCAAAAAGCAACTGTGATCTATTCAAGTATCGCTACTGGGTGCAAGATAAAAGGGAGTGGCCACTCCCGATGGATAACTCTGCATATAGATAATACATAATTTATTACTATTATTTCAATCCCGGTATGTCAGGGATTATCAGGGTGTGCTGAAATCGGATGACGATAACGCACAGTTAGATAGTGGGTCAAAATGTGTATAAACATTTGTTCATCCGACAAAGCCCCGTTAACCCTTTCAGGCATACTATGGGCCATATATGTATGTCGCACTCATTTTTCTGTTGTTATTACGGTATATGGTTTTAATGTATAATAAAATAATTAAAACCGTGATTCAGGGAGTACATGCATAAATATAATATTTAAGATTTTTTTTCTCGAAAACTATAAACTTTTGGAAAAAATTGCAAAGGACAAAAAATGGTTAGAATTCGTCTAAGATTACGTTGGAATTTTTTCAGAATTTTTAAAGATTTTTTTTTTAATTTTCAAAAAACTCAGGTAACAAATTTTCCAAAATGTCACCAAAAAAATCTGAAAAAATTCCATTGTATTTTTCGATGAATTCTAAATACTTTTATTCTTAGCAATTTTTTGTAAAAGCTTATAGTCCATGAGCGAATTTTTTTTTCCCAACCCGCCTATCTTTAAGAATAGGAATTAGAACCACCTTTCTACTTGTAGAAAGAAGTGTATAGTGCCGGTTTCATATTGATTTTTAAGATTAAAAATATGCTGTAGTCGAAAAAATCGCACCTTTCGACAAAAAATTGTGTATAACTTTCCGAGAATTGATGCTAGAGACATGATAATAGCATATTCTGAAAGAGCACAAAATTTTACGTCGGACATAGTGCTCCAGATATTTTTTTTATGCCAATAGTATGAAAAAAAAATTGATGAAAAGTCATGTAAAATTTCGGCCATTTGGGCGCTAATGGGTTAACAAGTAATTTAACAAGCGTTAAATTACTATAAGTCAAGAGTTTTCTCTTTGGAGTCACTCTGCAAGGCCCACCATCGCGAAAGTCAACCTAAACATTGACCTATTACCGAGATGCATGCATCACCTCGCCTAAGAGGAACTCTAGGTGTCGAATGACCTGGACAACCTGGACAATGCAGCAGATTCCCGGAGAAGACACACCATCTTGCCTCGGAAGAGAGCAAGGAACTTTGGTTTTGTTGGGACTGTGTCTCAGGTCCGGAAGCCCCACCATCCGGACCGAGATCAAGGGACTTTGACTCAAGACACCGTCAATACAACATCGCGAGTTATAACTTCGACCCCTATGAGCAAACTGTTATTGTGAAAGTCATAAAGACATTCTGGTTCACATGATTATGATTGATTATACAATTACACCACTGTTAATAACGCTTCATTTACGTTTTGTATTAACTAAGTCCAAACACTTACTGTTTTGTGGACTCTACACCATCATCTACTAAAATAATTGAAAAAATTTTTTACACTGTGAAAACAAAAAGCTCTCTTTAGATCGGAAAAAAGTGGCGACTCACTGCGTTTGAATATTGCAATTGTTCTTAGGGTATATTGTTGAAGAAAGAATGAAAAAGAAAAAAACGCGTTCATGTGTATGAGTGCACTTCGCGTTATAAGAGGTCATGTGAAGCTGCAGTTGGCAATTAGCGGGGGCAGGCCGCGAACTTCCGCAGCTTATTGTGTGTTTCATCAGTTACTAGAGAACATATTAATCTCTGACAAACAAAACGGCTTATTAATTTTCTTTTTATCTAGCAAAATGACCAAGTTACGCCGTTTCGTCTGTTTTTACTTTGATTGACTGAGTCTTTATGTGGTGTGAGTTTCACGGTACAGAGACTCGCGAGAGAACGCGAATGCCAAGATTGGCCCATTGTTCTTCACGATACACACTGCCATAGCAGCTCACCAGATTTTAGCTTCGTGTGTTTACCACGGTGTGATTCTTATCCCTTGTATCTTTCTTCTTCCTTTCCCCCCCCCCCCCTCTCTCTCTCTCTCTCTCTCTCTCTCTCTCTCTCTCTCTCTCTCTTTCTATATATATTATGGTAATCACTCATATTTCTGATGTACGCTAAATGCGTAAATAGTAACGATTGTGCGTTACCCGAGAGAAACAACTGCATTTAGCACTTGCAATGGGACTGGGTCGAAGAACATCAAAAAAATTAACTCACACTACTTTTTCTGGATTTTCGGTTTCGCTTTATCAACAATCTACCATGCCGATACTATAACCCATTTCACCCTGAAATGCCCAACATTTTTGTTTTTGTTCATCCAGTGTTTTCTTTGGGAAAAAATCGCTGAATCATTCTGGAAATACGTTTTTCATGATAGTATTTTGTGCTCTGTCGAAATCCGGCGCCAAATATGGCCGCTTGAGTAGAAAAAAATCTTAAATTTTAGAAATATTTTTTTAACTCGTCGTATTTTTCAGCAAGAAACCGTGTTCGGATCGTGCTGTGTGTCTGGCGGCATACACAGTTGTACCCAAAAATAGAATGATTGGTAACTCGAAATTCAACAGGGCGGCTTCAAGTTGGCGGTTTTTGCTTTTAATTTATGAATTTTCATAATTTTTTCTTGTAATTCATTAGCGAATCATTTTTTCGAGAACATTCAATTTTTTTATGCGGTAATTGCGGAAGAAGTCATTCCATACCTGTCCCCTTTGCACAAGCCCGAATCCTCGACAGCCCAATCAACGTAAAGACCTGCAGCACCATCTCGTGGCCCAGCTCCGAAACGCGGGCTCTTCGGATCGGCACTTACTTCCACGGCGTGTACCGTCATTTGTGTGCAACCGGAAATGCAGCTACAAAACAATAGAATTTCATTATATCAACATAATTTTTTTCAATCGAATGCTGAAAACGTGCTTTTCATAGGTTGTGAAGAAGGTAAGCGCGTGCTGCTGGGAATACAAATTTACCAGTCGGATAGAAAAAAAATAATGATCTTATTATTTTTAACTCGTCTCATGATTGATCGTAAATTCTGGTATATATTGTATATTTTAATATTCCCACGAAGTTTCGTATATTTTTTTGTTTTTCTTGTCCAAATCCGAATCAACAAATGTTTCGTTGTTATGCTCTATGCGTCGTGGATTTTTTCATTCTCATTTCCTATCTTCGGATAAATACCTGAATATCGTGTCGTTTTTCTGTTTCTCTTGGGTTTCTGCCAACTCCAAGGCAGCCTGAAGAGACCTGCTTTCCTCGCGAAGAGTAAGAAGCTCTAGTTCCTCCCGCCCGAGACGATATTCTAATTCGGCCTGTTGAATTCTCACGTCTATGTTGCTAAATAAACGAAAAAAAACCATTTTTTTTCGTCACAAATATAATTACTAAACGTACCTGATAATGATGAAAAAAAATGTTTCTTATACATCCAATAATAATGCTATTTTTATCTGTGGTGTTTATATAATATAAGCGTATTAATATTCGTAATAAAATTCGATGATTTTCAATAATAACAACAAATAGTTGACAAAAAAATTGTAATTGTTACAAAATAACGGAAAAAAATATTCCCATACCGGGAATCGAACCCGGGCCTTCTGGGTGAAAGCCAGATATCCTAACCACTAGACAATATGGGAGGAGATAATACGAGTGCGATTTTAGTAGGTTAGATACTTCAAGCCGTCATTGATAATATTATTCCTACTTACTCCGTGATGTCGAGTCGTTCCAGAGCAAATTTGAGATTCTTTATCGCTAATCGCTTGTTATCAGCATCACGTTGTAATCTCTGAAGACGTTCATCCGTTGCTTTTTTGTCAGCTTCAGTCAATGGCGGCCCCCCGTTTCTCAAAGCCAATCGATTACTCAGCGTGTTACAAAGTTGTCCCTTCAGCCTATGATTAATACGCGATAATTACGACCGTGAAAAAAGAAAATTTGACATGTAGAAGAGACCGGGGAACGACATTTACCCTGGGCGGTAATAAATTCCTGTAGCTTTAATCTATTAAGTCGTTATTTTTTAAAATATATTTAGAACATATTTGTGATCGTTTAACGCAAATACTGATTAAAATAAAATACCGGGGCACGTCGACTCTCCACCCAAAAAATTGTGAAAAGAACATTTTCTTGCAAATTATTTTTTCATATGACTTGCACTGAAACTGCGAGTTCCAATGCCTGTTTAGCCAGCCGAAACGAGTGTTTCCTGCCGAGCGTTTTCTGCCCTAGGGCTGAAAATATATTCAGTTTCTGACTTTATTTGATCCCGGCCAGAATTGCATCTGTTTCTTATAAAGCTCGCAATATTCACGCCATTCAAAACATCGATTAATTTAATTTTGCGTTGCACTATCGGTCGAAAATTGTCTCGTTTCGAAACCCTCAGCTTTAATACAGATTATATGAAAAATGTATTGTGTGTCACGGGGGAAAAACCCGATTTCAGACGAGTATGAAGGTGCCTGTCCGAGTCGAAGACGAGAGCTGGCGAGTCTGAAATCGGGTTTCGTCCCTAGCCACACCGATACTATTATTGGTTTTATAACAGTAATATTTAAGTATTTACTACTTGAATTAAAAAAGTTGTTTGTTTAATGTGGAAAAGCCACTAATAATGTATTAAACACAAAAAAAAATATTATTTTCTACAGAATATTCGTTTCAACAAATTTGGAGCGGGCCGACATGGTCTGGGTACTTATTCACATCACGCTGGAATTTTGAAATTACACATCAATTTTCTGAAAACTTGCCAATAAAAAAAGATATGTATCCTTCACGAACTTCTTTGGAGGGCCATCAGGCCCCGATCTCCCCTACGTTACAACTGGCTTAAAGTAAAATAATCATATGACTAACGTCTGAATAATGTTTTCCTTGTCACGAAGGGCAACTCTAAGGGCATCCACTTCCTTGTAACCATCACGATTACGATGACCCGCTGGTGAGGTCATACCTCCGGATAGGCTGCCGCCTTTCTTCCTTCGCGGAGTCGTAGACAGTGAAACCTCGATACTCGCCATCTAAATGTCCACGTAACAAGTAATCATAATAATGACGGTTTCAAAATGGCTGAAAAGAGTTCGCTGTTAGTTATACCATTCCCATGATTTATTTTTATCTGTGAGATTTTTTGTGATGAACAATTGATAATTTGCCCTGGAAAAATAATGTAACGGTAACTATAATCTATATCATATGGACAATTTTCAAGGTAACTGATTCAACATTTAAGGTCGTAACTTCAATATTTCTTAGCGAACATTTTTTCGCCTCATCAGTCCTGAAATACGATGTATTCCTTATTTATCTGAGACGATCTTTCGATCCTCCCGCCATTATGAAAACACTCTCCTCTCTTATTGTCAGTGGTCCAACCATGTAACCTACTCCTCGTCGCTTTCTATCTTTCTGTGTCCTTTCCATTTCGTCCTTCCTCTTTGCTCATGATCTTGAAGTTCAAGAGATGTGTACAAAGAGGAAAATTGAGGGGGTGGGACAAGAGAAGAAATTCACATAGAAGAAGGTGAAGAAAGATTATGCCACTACAAAACATATCCGTATTACAGTCCTGGCATAATATAATATCTCCTTGGATCCTATCCCTCTCTCTTTCTTTCGATCCTCTCCTCCGCCTCCATGTTGCTTATTATCGGAGGCTTAAACGAATTTCTTGCACAAAGACAAAAGAAGAACTAAAGAGAAGGAGAAAGAGAGGGAGAAAGAACAAAGAAAAAGCAGGAACAAGGGAAAAGGAGTGAAGAGGGAGAGAGAGAGAGAGAGAGAGGAAGAATAGAAGATGGACGCATAGATTATACCACAAAAATTCAAAAATTGTATTCATATATACCTTTCGCATCAACCTTTTTTCGGTCTTATCTCTCCCTTGATCGCCTCTATGTTATTCCTTTCCCTTTCTCTTGCAAGTAGAAACTTATTCGAACAAATCGAAAAGCAGGATAATTAGATGAATAATTAGACGCCTTGAACCATACTTTCTTCATATTGAAATAGTCCCAAAAATATCAACGTTCCATTTTAATTAGAATGAAACTAACGCGAAGGAATATTCACAATTTTTCAATCTTTTTTTTTTCAGTAAACGCAAGCTCCGTCGCTATCTTTTTAACATTTCAAAAAATTGTCTTCCAGACTCGCTGTCAGCGTATTTATAATCCAAATTCAAAACTTTAAAAAGTAAAAAATGTACACCAAGTAATAAAAATAGTAGTTTCGTCGAAAAGTATTTTTTTCAAATAGTCTAAAAAATAAAAATAACATTTCCCAAAAAAAAATTAAACTTGGCGTGCATGGTTAAGAAAAAGAGGTTCCATGCACGCCAAGTTTCATTCTTTTTTTGGAGAATGTTATTTTCATTTTTCACACCAAGTTCCCAGTAGTTTGTGATATGTAAAAATTATTAAATTATTAAAAATTATTTAGAGGAGACAATATAAGTCTTCCAAGAGCATTCTCACACTATCTCGAATTGGTAGTATAATCTCGATACAGTACAAAAACTGCAAACCGCAACGCGAATCTTCCGGAGCACGTTCGAGTAAAATTTTCAGTCAAGTTGCATCACTCCAAATGAAATTCCCTTTGTGCAATGAAGAAAATGAGCGAAAATATTTAAACGACATTCGCGAGAAAATGGAAGAATGGAAGATTGATGCCGAAGGGAACTCGTTGAGGGAAAAGAAAGACACGAATATATTTGAAAGCGATGATGCAGTTTTATTCACTCTGCTGGAATAGCTTTTACATAGTTCATTCGTTATTTATTTCGTATCACAATTTCATTGGTAAACGTTATTCCGATATGTCATTTAACAACGACATCCCTCTCGTTTCAGCTGCGCTGCTTAATTCATTTTTTCATGTTTTATCTTTTATTTCATTCTGTAGCGTTCATTATTCTTGATTTTTTCGTTGGATATGGTTTCGCTGATTCCGGATTAACATCTTTTATCGGCGCTCGTGATGGAGCTCATGTTATTCTCTCCTCTTCATCCGTCCTGCTGCTGCTTGTTTAAGGTTTTCCAATTTTAACGTTTTTTTGCGCTTTTTGTAGCGTTTATTCGCTTCTCTGTGCTTCGCCCGTCTCTCCTCTGCTTTTTCCGGGTTTTCCGATTCTAACATTTTTTGGCGCTCTGCTAAGCGTTTATTTGCTTCTCTCTTCTTCGCCCGTCTCTCCGCTGCTTTTTCCGGGTTTTCCGATTCTAACATTTTTTGGCGCATTCTCTTTCGCTCATATATCTCTTTCGACTTCGCCCGTCCCTCCGCTGCTTTTTCCGGGTTTTCCGATTCCAACATTTTTTGGCGCTCTAGTGAGCGTTTATTCGTTTCTCTCCGCTTCGCACGTCTCTTCGCTGCTTTTTCCGGGTTTTCCGATTCCAACATTTTTTGGCGCTCTGCTAAGCGTTTATTCGATTCTCTCTTCTTCGCCCGTCTCTCCGCTGCTTTTTCCGGGTTTTCCGATTCTAACATTTTTTGGCGCTCTCTGTAGTGTTTACAGGCTTTTCTGTTCTTCGCCCGTTTCTCCCCTGCTTTTTCCGGGTTTTCCGATTCTAACTTTTTTTGACGCTCACTGCAGTGTACAAAATACTCTCTATTTTTCGCCCGTCTCTTCGTTAATTTACTCAGGGTTTCTGTTTCCAAATGTTTTTGGCGCTTTGCCGTTTTTTTTTCTACAATAAACACAACGCTTTCCATCGACCCATCTTCTTCCTTTATTGCTCTTTGGACTTCTGTAGTTAAATATGATATCTGATTGTATTGTCGACTTCCGGGTGCGTTGGTCGACTCTTCGGCGATGATGAAGATAACACCCTCCATGGTGGGGGTTTCTTCTTTTACCAGCCTTACGAACTCTCCGGGGGAAAACGGCATCGCTTCGTCCCATTGATCGTCCGATGTCTCATTCGCCTCTTCCTTTACAATGGCGAGGACACTCTCCGATGTTTCCCCTTCTGCCACCCTTGTAAGTTCCATCCTCGAAGCATCGGTATCACCCGTTGATGAGGATTCTCGAAATAGCTCGTTACATGTCCTTACCTGCCTTGAAACGCGTCTCTTGAACGGCCTCTCAGCATCCTGATAGTAGGCCAGAACCGATATTTACATGAGCATTGATCATGATTGGGAGTTACGCTTTCATCACAAACAACATTTGAATTTTCATTTTTTAAATATTTACCTCTTGTACTGAAAATCGCGTTTCCCGGAACTCTTGACTGGTTCCCCTGAATCCCTGGTGCGCTGGATAAACTATCACAATACCGAGGACGATTAAATAAATAACAACGACAAAATGGTACCTCGACATATCTACAATCAAGAATAGTTTTCAACTGTTCTCGGCTGAGACTCGCGTAAGACTGAATTTCAATATCTTCACGAAATATCGAAGAAGGAAAATGAGTCGAGTGGCGATAAAGACGAAAAGATGGCTTTCAACTGCGTGGATGACGTCCATCAGACTTCACTATTTATACCTTTATATTTTTGAATGTTCGATTGTAAAATGTTATCTCAACATGTGTGACAATGAGATAAGCAAATTTATATAACAAAAGTATTCATTTGCGCGATAGGTTATTTTATGTTTCTACGTAATCGATAAATTTCATCAACGTCTGTATCTATCCAGTTACACGACAAAATTATCGATTTTTTGAGGAAGCATATTTACTTTTCACTCGCTGTGTTTTTCACTCACCCAGTTCTTTGCACGTGTCGACATTACGCAACGACTAGTGGTACTTTGATAATATTTCTACCGATGCTAATGAGTAAAGCTGCACAAATAGTCGATATTTCATGAAGAAAAAAGTTTCTGCGTAAAAGAACGATAAGAACATACGTGATCGATATATAACGTTGAAGAATAATGAAAAATCGATACACTTGTAGCGTACGAAATGAATTTTTCAAAAACACGTAGTAAAGAATAACAACCATCTGAAAGTTCGAGCGGGCCTTATTTTTCTCGATTACGTTGGACAACTTTTATATATTCCACCGTCTACAACACGGTTACACCCTTGACATTGACATTCCAAATTTTTTAAAAATAAATGTCTTTTCAAACCTCTCTAATATTATCAATGTATATATTAAAAAGTAAAAAATGTACACCATGTAATAAAAATAGTAGTTTTATTTATTTTGCACACTATTTGAAAAAAATACTTTTCGACGAGAACTACTATGTTTATAACTTGGTGTACATTTTTTACTCTTTAATGTTTTAAATGTGGATTGCACTTCTTTTTGTAGAAAACCACCGAATTTAATGATGTAAGTAAAAAAAACAAAAAAAATCTTCAAGCGTTAAGACTTTGACATCGGAAAAGGTTGAAATACTTTGACATTCAGCATTTACGCTTTAATTTTTCGGTGTTTTGCCTACTTCGTGACATGACGAATGTGATATATATATTATTTTGAAATTTAGTAGAGAAAAACCTAGCTCTAGATTATGAGTTTGTTCATATCCACTGACCAAAACGTGCTTTAACTAGGCTCAATGGAAAGAAAAAAATCACAATTAATCGGTAAAATGTAATAACATTTTCGATTAGGGGAACGGTTTTGGAATAATGTGATATAAATTCTTGGTTGACAGCTGGAAGCCCATTTTCCTGTATAATATCCGTGGCAGGTCTCTGACCTCAGGTCACAACATTTTTTGTTATTACTTGGTGTCGAGACGCTGCCGCGTCTCTTGATCTCTTGATATTCCATTTTTTCTTTTCGCACGTCCACATTAAAATGACACTTTTAACATTTTTTTAACACTCCAAGCTCTTGAGGCTTTTTTCGCTTCAAAAGCTTTCTCAAGAATCTCATTGCGATCACTGGAGCGTCTTATGGTGATATATGTATACATGTTTCCAGCTAGAACTTATAACGAGTCCCGGATACTTTGGCGTCGTTGGCCGCGCCGGAAGCTCAAGAGCAAAAGACTCCGAGAGACCCTTCTCGGTTATGTACACGCACCAGTTCGACTTTTTTCGCTCTCTCTCTCTCTTTCTCTCTATCGCTCTTTTTCCTCAAGTACGGTTGTAAAATAAACGAGTAGAACCATGCGAGAAAGTATAGAAACAATGGGAAACCATCACGATTCTTTTCTTTCCCGTGCGCGCGTACAATCGTTGCGGTACAGAAAGGTTTTGTTTTACCGTTAATTTCTTTATTACCGTACTCTTCAGACTGACAAGAATCCCTCAAAACGTGTTAACCGCTTCAGCTGGAATTCTCTACTCAAACATTTGCTCGTTTGTCGCAAAAAAAAACACAGTTTTCAACGTAGATTTTTCGACATGAGGCCGCAAAAATCACGTGACTTGGTCTTCTGAATGATCGAAACCTCAAAAATAAAATATTTCAATATCGATTGTCGTTATTTTCCGTAGAAATCTGAATGATATATTATGTTTTAACACGAAACTTTTTATACTTGTTCGTATAAATATAAAAAGTGTTATTTTGCTGCATGGTAGACAGTGAGCTAAATAGTTTAAATTCTTTAAACTGCGTTTCGAGATTACTCGACGAGGAGACGTTACCGGGTATTTCGATACCCAAAAACGCGATTGTATAAGTTTTGTTGCACTTTAATTTCAGTTCAGCAATATGATTTATATCGAGAATAATCGAGGATACTTTTTGTTCTTAATAGAACATTATTTTTCAAAATTAATTCATGACTCATGTTTTATCGTATTCTGCCCAAAATGTTTGCTTATTCCCGTACGTCGACATTGCCTATGGTGGAAAAAAATCTCACGGATGTTTGCTTACGAATGAGAAGAAAAAAAAATCCCGTTTACGCATTCGGCTGTTCTCATCGATGTGGTCATCAGACTCTCGCTGTCTTCTCGAATTTCGCGGTCAGTTACGGTGTTCGTTGTTTTTAATATCGTCAGGATATCCGGTTTATGAATCTCATCAAATAAAAAAATGGTCAGTGCCGATATTCATTCAACTTTTGTTCAAGTTCTAGAAGAGCAGCATATGAAGATAAAAAATATCAACAATATGCATAAAATAAGAAATATGAATTACTATCTGTTGAAGTATCGTTACTGGCACATCTCGTGGGACTAGACCAAAAATGTTTGCTTTTCGATTTTTACAAAGATTTATGCCGGAATATAAATAATCGCAATGGAATTAATAAAACGGATGTGAGATTCACAAAAAAAATTGTAGAACCAAATTTATTCAAAAAAGATGTATTACGTGAGATAATAATAATAAAATATAAGGAAGTTTGAGACCGAGTTTCATGCCGCGAAGAACCCTCCATTTCGGCAAAGGTCAGTGACTCCTCGTAAGTCCGGCGCGGAGCAAACTCGAAGGTCGAATCCTCGTTTTTCGGTTCTTTAGTCTGCCGTTCGTCGAATGAACCACGAACGGGCAGATGTATATAAAGGGCATATGCACCCAAATTGAGCGAGTTGAAAAAAAAATCATATTTTTTTTTTTTAATATTTATCCGCATGAATTGAAGGTTCATCTTACAAGCCTTTCACGTGCATCGTTTTTTTGTCACGATTGTCTTGAATATCCGAAACTAAACGGTCGATTTTTCCAAAAAATCTGTAATATATTTATTTATAATTCATTATCCCCGACCCTACCCTCTAAATTTTACACAATTTCTAAGAAAACACTTTTGTTGAGACAACCACCTTAAACGATAGGTGTGTCTTTGTGCTTAAATTTACTGCACTTCCGGATTACGACAGCCAGACGAACATATTTCCAAATATCTGGCACCTGTCGCGCATTACCGCTGAATATGATAGTATATGTGATTTTTTTTATCGAGTGGATGCATCTGCACGTTTCGGACAGCGTTTAAGAGAGTGTACGTAGCGCAGACAGGATAAAGAAATATTGAAAAAATATTAGTTAGGAAAAAATACAATTGAATCAGAAAAAAATGGAAGATCACGTTACGCCGTTGGAAGAGGGCCTATGTATGTGTGTATATGTTTGTATGGTCAGGGATGATTTTAATGTTACAAGAACGATAAAATGGAACGAAGAATCAACGAAATGTTGGAGTCAAACTTTCATGGTACCTTTCGACCGAAGGCCAGCGAAACGAAAACTTCAAGAGATTCCCCTCTCGATGTTTCAGTTCACCAGCATCTGCATGTAAATCACTGGCTGAACAGGAACCAGCGGAAAGAAGAAGAACAAGCCTGACGTCGACAAAAAAGTAAAAAAGGGCCAACATTTTGTGGCATCGGGTCACCCCGTTTGCCTGAAGTGTTTTCCTTTTTTCTTTATCGAAATTCATGCACGTATCGAGAATTTATATTAATAGGATTTTGAAAAATGGTACCATGCAGCCATTTGATGTTTATTTTTCTTCGAAAACGCTGCTTGGCAATTGTTAATACATGGCATTTATAAAAGAATAATAAATGTCACTTATAAATATTTTCGGCTGAATGCGAACAGAGTGGCGAAAAATAGTTTCTTGACTTTATGAAAGAAATAAAGACAATTGATATTCACAACTAATCTTCGTCGTTATCCTCATTAATCGTTAATACAGTTTCTTGGATCATTAAAAATTCAACTCATAATTACTACTGGTTTAACAATTTTTGACAAAGACCGAACATATGATAACTTACATCTCGGCATATCAGTGCAAAGACAACGTTAATTTATTAAGAAACTAACGGATTGTTAATGAAGCAATTCTTCCGCAACATTTTCAGAATTAAAGCATTTCCGAAACTGATGACTTGAAAAACAAGCGATGTGGCAGTATACTTGTACTTTCGGCGGAAACTTATTATCTAATTTTTTATCAACAGAACATGCTTTTGTTCTTTTAATATATTGTTATCCCTCTAGTACATACAATATGGATTTATTGATTATAAAAAATCATCATTTGTATTATTTTTTAGTAATAAAATAGTAGAAATTCGTTTAAACACAAAAAGTTTTCTACAAGAATTAGGTTTAAATTTTTTTTACAACGTATACTAAATCAAAAAATTTGAAAACATTCCTGGGTATAAAAAAAATACAAAAGACATTTCCTGTTTAAATTTTTCGATTTGATGTCTTAAAAAAACGCGGTTAAAAAAATGATTTTAATTTCATTTATTTTTGTTTTAATTCGCTTTGTATTTGCGAATCTGAAATAAACATTTATTTTACCTCTTCGACTCTCAACTATTTGAGAAAAAATCACCGTTCGATCACTTTTATTTTTACTATCAAAATAAAGATGAAAACGGAAAAAGAGGTTTTTTGAAATAACTTAAAGACTGTCTAAGAGCTAATAATTGGGGTGGGGCGGGGGGATTGCTTCCCTATGATACCAAAATGATCCCCAAACTATCGATGAGAAGCGCTGCGGGACCAGATTCGGCCTGCTTATCTGGCTATGCTCTTTCCGGAGGAAATGGTATCTGGAGATTTATTGGGTCGTCGATTTTAAGTTTAATTAAAAAACATAAAGGAGGGAAAAACAAGAAATAGCAGTTCTAAAATAGCTTATCAGGAAATACAGAGCATAATATATTCGCATACAATAAAAACGACATTTGCTAATTTTCAAATTTTAGAAAAGAGCAAAGAGGGAAACAGGTTTACAAATTTACAATCATCCAACCCTAATGTTCGTTGAAGACTATATTTGTGTCCATAGTTTTTTTGAAGTCACATTAATGCGGTTACCTTGGTTTTCTTAGTTTTTTCAACCCAAACCAAATTTCGGTCAAAGATATTTTTTTTAATAAAATTTCATGCTTCGAAAATTTCATTGCAAATGTCAAACGTGTATTGGTAAACTTTGTTTCATTTCTTCGTAGGAAAACTTTCCATGTGTATTTTCCGCCCTTAGAGAAAACTGTATTTAGTGTGACTTTACCTTGGCTTCGAGGGTCTCCAGTTGCGCCATTCTCGGTTCGAGAAATTGTTGCTGAGATTCAACTCCTGTATGAAGTGCAGTCTGAAACGAACGAAATAAACATCAGGCCTGAAAATAATTTCAATAATGTCGTACGTCATGATAATATCATGAATCACCATTTCACTGAGTATAGTCAAACCAATATCTAAGGAAACTACTCGGGCCACTTATGTATTGAATAGAAATCATTAGCAGTCAAAAATAGGATAGTCGTAAAATAGGATAGGCACTTTGCACATGAGTGTCACGAAAACACAATTGGAAACAACATATTGACGGAAAATGTAATTCCAAGAGCTTTAGATTGCATAACGTGTCATTAAACCGTCATTTTTATATTCACGGCAGTAGAACATCGACCAGTCTCCTGAAAAAATGACTACGAACCGGCTACACAACTGTCGAAGGACACCATGGGTAATATGAAAGTGGAAGGAAACCTCCCATAAAACATAAACACTCGGAATAAATTGTATATGTTTTGTCATCAAGCTGTTAATTTCACTTTTTCTGCGACAATTACAATTAATTTTTCTGCGAACATTGTGTAATTTCGGGCATATTTGTCATGTTGTCATCCCAAGTAACAAATTGATCACAAAACGCTGATGTCTACGTATATTATATTGCGGGTACCTCAATTCACAAGGTGACTTCTGGCACGTGAGTATGCTTGAAATCGTTAGTTCATATAGCCTAAAACTCGTATTTGAAAGAAAAATGTTCAAAAGCCCGTTTCCATGTCTTTAACATGGGACTTTCCGCATTTTTTAGATCTCAATTTTCTCTTCACTTTTTCATGTACAAAGTTTAAAGAAAGTGTTGATTCTACTTCGATTGTGATCATTTTAGATCGACAAATTTTTATATCGGTGAAAATGTTATCGAAATATTTTAGGCACCAATATAAAAATTTGTCCGTCTAAAAGGATCATAGTCGCAGCAGAAACAACAATTTTCAAAATATTTAATGAATATAATAAGAGAGAATTAAACTAAAATCTAAAAATCTTTGTTTGGCTATAAAATAATGATTCAAGTCATACCCAGATAAAAAAATTCACCTTCGGTCATAACAGACACCTGTACATGTTAATGTACGGTCAGAGAAGGCGGTTTTACGTCGAACTACCTATGCATATTTATTTTTCCATCTGCCCTATTCTCTTGGTTAGTTTTTGCTTCCGAATCGTTTGTATGAGCGTCCAAAAGATCGCGCCTTTTCTGTAATCTCGTCGAGGCTTATAGAGGCGTTTATAACAATGCGTAGACCATTATACAAGGTATATTACCCTACTGTGTGGTATATTTGATTTCTCTTCCTTTCCTGATTTTTGTCGAGACATCGTGTTACTTCCCCTCGGATTCTGCGTTCTATCTATAAGAAGCCTTCCACGCTTGTATTCTACACCGTTTATTCTCCCCTTCCATGTTGCCTTTATTTCTTTTTCTTTCGTCTGCGAAGTTCAACGTGTCTCGGGCAAGAGATAATGACGAAGGAAAAGGTATATATACGGTTGTGATGCTAGTGGGCAGATTTTGCTGGCGGGCAGGGCCCATTTCGCATCCAGTATTCCAGCACCAGTCCTTTTTTCTACAAATTCATTCTTCGAGATTCATTTTATAATTCTGCTTGTTATTATTTATGCTAGAGAAGTCCTTTTAAAATGACTTGCGAAATGTTTCATGTATTCTACAAATCTCGGTATTTCGGTTTAACATTAATTTTTCCATCTTGATACATTTTTTATTGTAGAAAATGTGGTGAATCAAAGAACGTACTAATTGTCTATATTAAAAATGTTATTTCACCGCAAAAGTTCCAAGTTCGACACTCGTTGATGAGTGCCACTCTGTTCTGGTCGTTCAAAATTTAGCTCGAAAAAAAATTAAACTCAATTATAAAACCTCACGCTACACTGCGCAATCAATTTTCTCTACAATAAAAAATATGTGCGCGTAAAGCATTGATCTTAACTCGGGTATGCAAAAATTCAATGAAAAAAGAAGAAGAAAAAAGAACTGCCGATATTACATATCATGCTTAAACACCTTTTTCACCCTGTCTGCTAATTTGAGAATGAAAAAAAGGGAATCTATTTGTTCGTTGCGCTCAGGGGTAAGAAGCAGACATTCTTCTCAGAAATATTTGGCAGTTAATACTCCAAAGGCATAAAAAAATAGACACCATTTTTTTTTCTATTTAAGAGGAGTTTTATGGCTCAACGTATGGGAACGTAACAACCTACCTCAAACGACCAAATGCTTGCGTGCAAACGAATGGAGCAGTTTTGATACACCCTTCCTCTTATAACCTATACATGTATTTGTATACATATATGTTCATAATACATACGGGTTATTCCATGTGAAGAAGGCGATCTACTTGATCTAACGGAAACATGCAGATTTCGTCAGCGAAATAATTTTTTTTCAATAAAATATGCTGTACATGAAAGAAATGAACATTGCTGTACTTTCCAACTACCCTTATACTTTTATTTTTGTTTACCTGAAAAAGAACGTTATCAATATGAGCCTAAAGAAAAACAGATGTTTATAGCCTTTACGACTGATAAAACTGATGAAACGTCAAATAATCCATCCAATAAAGTACAAAAATATCATCCAATTGCATTCTCCAATAAATCATCGATAAATACCACTTTGTGAAGTATTCACAGCAATGCTTCTGTCAACTTATTAATATGCCGAATTAATTGTTTCTCATATGACGTGAAATTGTCTGTGTAGGACTGAAATTGAATAAAAAATCCGACAAAATCACAGTTTTTTGAACGTGGATACCGAACCTTTTCCGAGGGACCGTTGCAATCGTGAGGACTAAAGTTTTATAGAACCTTACCCTCACCTAGGCTCACCTTCGTGGCTCGAGGTCCTCCGATCTCTTTTTATAATTCCTATAGTGTCCATTAACTACTTATAATAATGAAAAAACGCTGATGATGAAAACTACGAAACCAATCAATTGAGTATCAATGAAAACAATATTACATTCATAAAACATAATGATTATTATTATTATGAATAAAATTACAACCTAATTGTAATAATTCAATTAATAGTTATTAAATGCTAGCTGTACACATCTATCTGCATTTTTTAATTAAAGAATATACGTATATATATATCGCGAATATGCGTAAAGAAATTTTGAAAACTCGTCTGCGATAAATTCATTTTCAGAAGACTTTCAACTTTGACCAGTACCGGAGAACAGTGGAAGAATTACTTAAATTCGTTTTTCTTTTGAGACCATGGGGTAGGGAAGCAATTGATAAAAATTGTACGAGTGTTAAGGAGATATATTACTACGCAAGAGATGTAAAAACATTGCGATTTATGAGAAATTTGTACGCGTATTCGACATTCAAAAAAATATATTTGCATGTCTTCAATTCTGCAAAACCCATCGCGATAGGTGTCACATTCCTCCCCTTCGACTATGTAGATACTGGATACGGTTACATCTTACGAAACGTGCAGAGAAGAAAATAAAATAAAGTAAACACAAAACCCGTGATATAGCAGAAGAGAGAAAAGGAATTTCGAAGTATGCGAGAGTTTTGTTGCGTCGTGAAAGATCGGCGGAGGTAGTTTTTTTTACCAGTAACGTAGAAATCCTGAGGCTTGTGGGAAGAGGACTGCGGAAAAACGGTAGCATCAATGCTGGACAATATAATAAAAAAAATCCTTTGCTATTGAATAACAAAGAGAAAGTCCGAAGCTTGCCAAAAAACAAATTATCTGCTACATTGAAGTTGGACGTAGTTTAATCTTGAAATGACACGTTTCGTGCGGGGAGGCGAAAATATCACAAAAAAAAAATGTAGCACATATGGTGCCAAAATTCTGGTGCTA
This sequence comes from Heteropelma amictum, assembly GCA_959613375.1. NCBI lineage: Eukaryota > Metazoa > Arthropoda > Insecta > Hymenoptera > Ichneumonidae > Heteropelma > Heteropelma amictum. The sequence goes on along the minus strand of OY390722.1, from coordinate 11,427,028 downwards.
GAGGTGGCCACTTTGTATTTTCATGAGGCCGCTTCGCGAAACGAAAAATTCAACGACCACTGTACATCGGTATCTCGCGTTTCAAAAACAATTACTCTATCACCGGTATAAAAGGTGTATTTAAGATTTTTTAATGCGGCACGGAGGTAGAAAACCATTATTAGTGCGATAATCGTATCGATGGTGGTTGCGAACTTTTTTTTAGTCTCGGTTCAACATCAACGTCCAAGAAATGAGAAATAGGATTATGTCTGAACATTGATTCCATGGCAATTACGGTAATTACTAATGTCAAAGTCAAATACCTTTGAAAGATACGGCTGTTCTGAAGTCCAGAGTTGATAATTATGTTTTTTTTGACAGTCATCATAGTTGTAAGAAACATAGAAATATTTTAAACATTTTGAGTTTCATTTTTTCGATTAAAATATGATAAAGTACATTTATTAATCTTTCGATTCTAATTTCGTCTTTCTATGATTATAATAATAATAATTAATGGCAAAAGTTCTTTGTACAAAGCTCGGAGCTAATGAAGGGACGCGAGAGATATCAGCTATGCCCTAATCATGCTACCCTGGGTCACTGTGCGTGAACCGTGGCAAAAGTAAGCTAAAACAAGCCACGAGAGTGGCGAAGGAGGAGAAATAAAATTCGCATAAGCCTTTACTGATCCTTACAGAGTCTTTTCTTCAGCATTATTAATTATTCAACGTATTTTTTTTTTTTTTACCTCCACACAAGCCCGCACGAACAAAGTAATTTATAAAAGCCTAGCTGACACAGGGTTTGAAAGATTGACCTTGTTTTTAATGTGAGAAAAGTGATCAAGCAATCTCAACGCATCGATTTCTAAGGAATATATAGCCATTTTTTCATTGGCTATTGATTTATAAATATTGATAATAAATAGTTATTTATCGTAATAGCATTAATTAGTCTGAACCCTGGTGATTTCAATTTTCCCCATAATGAATATTGAATTTTTACGTTCGTTGACTTTTGTGGTCCTAACTTTATTCCTTATGGATAATTATTGTCAACGTTTGGAATATATTTCTTTAGAACGGAATGAAAATTTGAAAAAAATTGTTAGATGATTGTACATCGTTGAAAAAATATTTTTTTTCCCCATTGTACAGATATTTCGAATCTCGCATAAAAATATGTTCATCACTTTTTCTCCGAGACCTGTACATGAAACTGAGCAGAGGGCACTTTAACGAAACATTTGCATTTGAGGGTTACCCATTAATCGAGTGAAAAACAGAAGGAAAAAGAGTTTGAAAAAAAATTAGACGTCGAAGAATATCGAAAACCAGTTTTGTCCCAACGTGTTATGTTGCTCGACTCCGTTTCTCATTCGTTAATCGTCGTTCCCCGTGCGATCGTATACCACATACATACGCATTATACAGGCCACTTCTAGTTTACGGTAACTTTTATTGAGTAAGAGGAATGCAATTTTATAAATTAATTTTTAGTTCAAGCAATTAATCATTGCTCGGAGACCCACAAAAAACCCAAATCGATCTTTTTTAAAATCCTGTCGAGGCGATTTGTCCTCGTCAAGTTTTTACAGGAGCGCATTAAAGGTATTCCGAAACTTTATTTAAAAAATTGCCAGCTTCTCGTTGACCATTTGTCGCTTCCAAAAATATTAAGCGTAAGGTGTTCATTTATCGACCCTTAAGGGCTGATGATATTTAAAAGTTGTAATTCTTTCGCCATAAATCCAAGCTTCAGAGAAAACTTACAAGAATACGGCCTGTTTCGAAACTTGGCATTCGCATGGAATTTTTAGAAACGCAAAAACTCTTCGCGTAGAACACCTAATGGATATGCCCATGTACGTTGTGAATATGGCTCTGGGGATGCATTCATTTGTGGGCACGATTATGTGGGAGTCTCAGAAGGTTGAGTGCTGCACACCAGTGGATCACAGGCGTGAGGCTGGCCGAGAGGAATACATTATGTGCACCGATATAGTACGTAAAGCGAATTTTGCCCGAAGCATCGAGAAGAACTTTTCTCATACGGTATCTATTTCTGTATGCGTGTTTCAAGCGTAAGCAGGGAAAAAGTCTCCGGCGCGTTTGCGAAAGGCGCACGAGCCTCGTCGTTCTCTCAACGTACAGAAATCCACGAGTCATTCCGAGCGGAATGGATGGTATTATATTATCGGGTGATCCGGATCAAATTGTTCGCCGATCCCTGGCGGATTTGCCAACCACGATTTCGTGATAGGTATATGTTTTGGACAAATGACATACCAGAAAATCGTAGTTTCCGTGGTTTGCAAACCAGAAAAACTACGATTTTCTGGTATGTTATTTGTCCAAAACATACCTACAATAACATACCACAAAATCGTAGTTTTTCTGGTATGCAAACCACGGAAACTACGATTTTCTGGTATGACATTTGTCCAAAACATACCTACAATAACATACCACAAAATCGTATTTTTTCTGGTATGCAAACCACGGAAACTACGATTTTCTGGTATGTCATTTGTCCAAAACATACCTACCACGAAATCGTGGTTGGCAAATCCGCCAGGGATACTGGAATACTTGGGCTGCTCAAGTCTATACAATTATTTGTAATGATATCCATGGGGCATTAATGAGTTATCGACATTTTTCTAACTCAAAAACGGGCTAAATAGACGTGCATGTAAGTATTCTGAATTGAGAGGTACCAGCGTACGAGTATACAGGATGATTTGTGGAATAAAGAACTGTCCAAATCCTTTTCGATTGAAAATTTAATCATGAAGGTGATTTTAGTGTATTTTGCAATTACCGTTTTTAATTTAAAGACACGAAGGCATGCACCGAAAGTGTGTGACCTACGAGTATGAGGGAAATTGTGTAGCCGAGAGTGTGACGATACTCGACAGTTCTCCAGAGGCGTGAGACAACTCGATCGTTGCATCATAGTCGGAGATCGCAAACACAACTTTTGACATTTTGAAAACAGCGAAACATAACAATCGACATATGTCACCGTTCCTGTTTTTCGTTTTTCTCAGACTTTGAAGAAATCGAAAAGTCCAATTTCCTTTCGAACTCTCCAGTTTCAGAAAACTGTAAACAATATTTAAAAAGAATCCTTCCGATAAAAGTTGATGGACTCCGGAAGTTGATCCTTGATCGAAAAAATATCGCACGATTGTTGTCGTTTTATTCGTTCCCTGCTTGGTCGGTAAAAAAATTACCGGGTTTTGACGGATTAAATTACATAAAACTCGTTCGGGACAACTCGCTGCACACTGTATACACGGTGCAAGTTTCTCGCGTCTCGCAGCACAAGAAACTCACTCAGTAGACACGCACCTTTAAGGCATCTTCTCACTTTAAGCGCCTCAAAAATAGGCTGTTTTTGCGATTTTTTTTCGAGGATTTTTGCTTAAAATTATGGGATAAAACGGATCCTATGTAATAAACACATCTTTCAAGTACATGAAAAAATTTTTTTTTAATTTTTTTAAACAATTATTATAATACATCAGTAGCATCGAAAAACCCGTGTAAAAATGTTATGGTCGTGGCTTGTTGATGGTATCTCCGAGACGGGTCGTCTGAAACAAAAAAATAAAACTGTTTTAGATTCAGTATGTCAGTGGCTACAGCGCATATCATCAGATTTTTGATATTCGCGAAAATAACAAAATGGCGCACGTTTTTCGAAAAAGTAAAAAAAAACCACGATTTTTTTGCAGTTTTTTGTAAAAAAAAAATTCTTAAAATCAAAATTTCAAAAATCTGATGATATGCGCTATAGCCATAACTATGAAGCATATGTCATTCAAATTTCATGACAATCGGCCGGATAGTTTCCGAAATTTCATCAACAAAGCACCGAAAAACCTTGTTTTGAGATAACTGCGTTTAAAGTTTTGGTTGCAGAAAAATCATGAAAAAACCTTACCTCGGGTTAATCAGCGATGCCTGCTCCATACAATGGACCTTCCGATTCTTCGTAGAAGGTGTGTTCGTCCAAAATAGCTTCCCTTCGTCTCGACCTAGTCTCTTTTGAAGCGTTAGAGCTGCGGCGGTTCCCTACGCGTACGCGATCACTGTCGCGTTTCTCGGCGTATTGAACGGCGATAGGGCCTAGTTTGACACCCATCACCTCCAAAATTTTTAAAACAGGTTGTAGCCCTTCGTTATAAATGCATGCCGCTGTTTGGCAAGCAATTTCCACGGTTTTTCTTCCCGTAATGAGTTAATATATTTTTCTCCGCAATCACAAGTCACACAAATTTTGAAACCGAGTCCTCGCTGACCGTACTTTGTAAAAGAAACATCTTTGTTACAAACTTTACACTTCACATATTGTTGTAATGTAGAAAAAACAAGAAAAAACTGAATAATACTATATCCAGCCGTTGGATCGATGTGTACATCGAAACTTGTATCGTCCGATTTTTTTAATTTTGCTGCACTCGCACTAGCATGACTCGTATCTGCTTCAGACTGGTGTGGAAGCACTCCACGAAATTTTCTTTTTTTAGATTTCGAACTTGGACGTCGCCACGTGGCACTTTGTTGCGAAGTCTTTTTATCCATTATAACAATCCTGAGCGCAGAGATGTTGCCGTTACGAAGTTTCAAATTAGACTGATGAAATAACAGTTTAGCATCGTTGCCGAGTGATTTTCTTTTGAAAAATGCACGTGTTAAGGTCTTATTACATGAGTATAGACCCGAAAACAGAATATACCTAAGCAAGGGGTACTACATTAACAAAAGAACACGGCTATTCAATTGTATAGAGTCAGATATACAGGGACCGTCCGAGCGGCGTGAAAGGGATCGCCGGGTACTCTCAGGTAGTCACCTAACGGTCGCCAAAAAATGTAGTTAGACTCGTCCGATCTTTATGAAATTTCGAGATGACATTTTTGAAGATATGTACTTTCAAAATTTAAAAAAAAAAAAAAATCGATTTTTTTAAATTTCCAAAGTGAGAAGACGCCTTAAGAGTACAATACAATAAGTATGTATTATTTTTCCAGGGGGCGCTGGGTCGTCCCTAAGAACGAGCGTTGTTGGCAATATGCTCTCAACATTACCGACAGAGCATAGGCTTTTCCTTGTATTTTTTATGACATTCAAGTTGATTATTTTAATTGTATACATGGATTAGAAAAATTGTCGCATCATTAAACATCTTATATGATATAAACAATATCAATAATTGATCATCGATGATATAGATTTGTCAAAATTGGACAGGATTTCATCGACTATTTCTCTATTCTTTTAATCGAATTATTGAAATTGTATGAAGGTAATGTTTATAATAAAGTTTTATCGACCGCTCGTTTTCATCATCTAGGTTATAACGTATAAATGAAACAGCAAAAGGTCGACAAATTGTGAAAATCGTTATGTCGGAGTGAAAAAATCGTTCGATATTCGTGCATAAGTATAACAGTGCCGATGTAAAATTTGAGGGTGGCCCCTCGACCTCTTATTGTGTCGATGAATTGCATGCAATTCAATGAGCCCTTGTATAGTTGAAACGCAACGACGGCACGAGCTTTACAGATGATAATATACGTATATACCAAAAAAAGCAAAGAATGAAGAAGAGACAGAGGGAAGATTGGTAAGGAGGGAAGGCGAGACTCGACCTGATTCGAGAACCAAAAGAAGCTGTGAGAAAAGAGACTAAAAAGCCCTGTCTCCTGTTTTTTTCCAGTAGAGTGGAATAAGGCGGAGTAACGAGAAATTGGGGTCAAAAGGGTCAAACTTGACTCGACTCGACATAATTCGATTATTCAAAATTATTTACGGCGAAATTATTATTTACATCGAGAAAAAAATGAAAAACAGAATTAGCACTCGATAATTTGAAAGCTGCCGAAATATTGATCATTGAGAAGGAACGTTTTTTTCCAATTATTAATGTGAATAAATAATTTACCAATGAAACTGAGCGTTGTTGAATTTTCAATCCAAGATCTTCTCTCTCGTCTCCGCAGTCTGTGGTGTAGTACAGGACACTTTTTTTAGATCCCCTGAAACAAACACCTGACGTTCCATTAATAAATTTCATTTTATTTCGCACGCGATTAACTAATCATACAGTGTACCATGATGTATTCATATTTTTTTGCGATAAAAACAAGCGCGGAGTTGTGGAAAGCAAGAAATACAAGTTCCAAGTTAATGATACAATGCGAAAACCATCAATTATTCGATGATAAATCAGTTTGGTTCGGCTCTTACTCCGTAACGAGCAATTAAATTCGTATGAGCGATTGCTCGGTTTTTATACCGTATAGTATATGGGCTGTTCAGCTATAAATGGCCACTTCAACACTATTTTCCATTAATTTTTTTTCTTGTAGCATCGCGAATATACCGCTGGATCATCAGAAGTAAATCACTGATACCTGACAGACTGAAAAAATATTCGAACAAGATTTTTTTAATTTTCGTTTGAAAATCCCTTTACACTCCTATTATATCAGCGTTAATTAATCAAAAATATAAAGAACAACATTGCATTTGGCCAGGATGCATCAATTGAGCGTCGTTAATGTAAATTCGACCAAGGTCTGGTATAGACTATTTATTAATGAGTACAGCATTTTTCTCATTTCAGACTATTAAGCTATTTAAACAAAAGGCTCCCCCATCATGAGTATACTCTTCTCCGTCACTTTTGGAGCGTTGCATAGCAGTCGAAAAGATATTACAGGACAGTGGCCTATAATGAAAAAACAGGGCTCTACGATTGCAGCGAAAGACAAAACTGGAGCAATGCGAAAACTTTTTCGGCGAGTTCTTCCGATTATTAACGTGTTCTACTCGCGATTTGCCAACAAAAAACGAAACATTTTTGCCCACTCACAGTAGCAATTAGAAAGCTCACTCAGTAACGAATTATCATGTGTTTTCTTTGTATTTAAAAAATGTATGTGTGTGAAGTTAGCCCAGCCATTTTGTTTTTGTCAAAAAACGAAAATTGTGATGAATTGTACTCGGTTTGTGCTGATAGTTATACCGGAAACAAAATTAAAAAATGTTGTCAAATAAAAAGGTTATGGAGAATCGAAAAAATAAAAAAATAACCCAGCCGTTTTTTCCAATTTCAAAAACGAAAGTTGTGCTAGATTGTGCTCGATTTGAGCCGAGTTGTGCCGCAAACAGGAAAAAAAAATTTAATAAACAAAAAAGTTGTAAAGAAAAGTCCATTTTTCTTTCAACTTGGCATAACTTTTTTTTTCAAAATCGGACGAAATGGCTTGGGCAACTATTTTTTTATTATTTCATTTGTCCCTAACTTTTTTGTTTATCAACATCTTTTTATTCTGTTTGCGGCACAAGCGAGCACAAAGCAAGCACGATTCTGTACAACTTTGATTTTTATAAGGAAACAGATGGTGCGGGAAAAACATGGAATTTTACCTATAACTTTATTGTTTATTGACATTTTTTTATTTTGCTTGCGAAAAAACTCAGCACAAACCGAAGGAAATTCAACTCGATTTTCGTTTTTTGAAAAAACAAACAAAATGGCTGGGCTGACTTTTGTCCATCTAAATAGTCATCGTCCCTCAAGGTAGTTCTATCGATACATTCAAATCGAAAAATTGTTTTTCAGTTTTTCTCACATACAAAATAGTTTGCGGGCTTAAGTTTAATAAGAAAAGTTGCTGCAAATCGACTAAATAACAGCATACTCCAAATTTAAGGTCATCCAAGGTAATATGTGCTTGCTGTATAATTACAAAAATTGCGAAAATTTTTTTCTCAAGATTTTTTTGAAAAACTGAAGAGAACTTTTTCGATACTGCATAAAAATGTATGCAAAGTTTTAGAAGGCTTCATCAAGTGAAAGCCAAGATATTTATCGATGAAAATGCAACTTTTGGGGCACGGTTTTATGAGAGACTACCGAAAATTGTGATTTTTACCAATAAATATCTCAGCTTCCGTGTGGTAAAACCTTCCAAAATTTGTTACACACGTGCATATGACATCAAAGAATATGTATCCAAATTTTCAGCAAAATCTTAAGAAAACGAAAAAACGATAGAGCTACCTTAAAGACAAAAATAAAAAAAAGAATTCATCGCACATTCGCGACACTGCCGAATAAAGTATACATCTTCTTACATTCAATCAACTATTGTTGGACTGCACTGATCATATAACCCACAATTTTCATGTACTCAAATGGTATCCTTACTTTCTTTTTCCAACCACTAACTATAATAAAAGTGATCTCTTGAAGTCTCTAGTGTCCTCCCCACCCCTTGAATGAACCGATATCTTTATATGAAACATGAAAAGGATCCTTTGAGATGATGTATACATAATACGTTATAGAATATTAGCACCTCGACTATTCAGTTGCTCATCCTTACGCCTTCCGTCGTGACGTGATAATTGTCAGAATAATTAAACCTTGTATTACGTGATACTTTTCATATTGAAAACTTTGTTTTTTTAAGCTCTATTAATATGATTGTATTTTATCTCATGTAATATTTTGATGCGACTCCGTTTTATTCCTCACCTGAGCGCCTTCCCATTCCGGTTGAATGAGTGGTCCACTCGTAAGGACGAGTCAATGCAGAACTGGCGATGATAGTCGTTCATCTCGACGTGCGTACGTACGACATCTCGTTGCGATTGAACTTCCCCTTATGAAAACAAGCGAACATAAACGATGATTAACGTTAGAGAGTTGAAGTGACTTTAATAAATATTCTTTGGGAGAATGTCTTATAAATAACATATTTCAATAAATCTTGGAATATTACAAAATTCAAATAGCAATACTAATGGAGTTTTCATCAATGAAACAACACAAAAAATAATTCTATGCGCTACAAGTTAAGAAAATATTGTTATAAATATTAATAATAGCATCACAGATTCTAGTAAATATTATTATTATTTGTGTTTTGTTCTTCTGCCAATAAGAACGAAACTATATTCGTGATCGAAATTGAATATAAATATTCATCGAATCTCTCTCGAATCCTTTTCGTTGCTACTGATAAACTTTTTTTTTTCTAATTCTAAGGAAAATGTCTTCAAATAAAAAGCGTTGCTCGTCACGATTTCTGTCCCATGGTTGCTAGTAAGATCCAGATAGGTTTTTTTCATTGATGAAACATTTTTTTATATAAATGTGTATTCATATTGAAATAATACATATTCTAATAATTCAGCAGCAAATGCAAAGATTAATTAAATGAAATATATATTAATGATTGAAAAACGTCTGTAAAGCAATGTCATAACTGCTACACCGCGGAACCTTCCTTTTTCTACGACGGGCCACACAGAAATTTCTCATTTTTTGTTGATTTAAATCAATCTGTCAAGTCTATAGACTCTATTTAAGGACGTGGACAAGTACAACCCCAACAAAACCGAAATAGAGAATAAGAATTTCGCATAATCAGCAATGCTATAACAATAATCTGAAATAACTCAATCGTATATTAAGACATTGAAGGGCAATAATTTTAAATAATAACAATACCGAAAAGTTTAAAGAAATTGTTGAAAAAAAAGTTCGAAAACAATTGTCAGGTGACGTCACCCTTTGTTTTCAATACACTTGAAACTTTCGACATTTTTTCGATGTTTTATTTTCTTCAGCATAAAGAAAAAAAAATTTCATGATTTGTAATTTCTCATATGCAACGATTTGTCATTACTTGTAAGAAACTTCTGATCCACTTAATTAAGGGGCTCATATGATCTTAAACAAATTTGAAAAATGAATTCTTAAAACTTTCCTATTCAAAGTTTTATCACCATATCGTCACTCGAACATAGTGATTCACTGATTAAAAATGTTGGTACATATTAGAAAAAGCGAGATGTCGACTTTGAACCTACAGTATATTCCGTTTATTTTTAAGCGTGTCAATTTTCCGAACAACGATAATGGTGCAACTCAACATACATTAAAAAAGTCAGGAATCGATAAATACAAACGCAAAAAATATTTTGCGTGGTACTAATTGTCAAAAGGCACCTTCTGTACGCAAAAATATGATCTACATTTCTGAATTCTCCACTATTGTACTATCTATCCAAACCGATCTGCTTTCCAGTTTATTGTATACCAAAAAAAACATGGAGGTAAATAGGAGTGTACTTTCTGATGGTCGTTTAAGCCAAATCTTTGGGATACTTCAGTACGATTAATTAACATGCGAATACTCGGAGTATTTTGGCTTCGAACGGCCCATAAGGCGTACACTTCGACGTCACTCTTAGCGTTGCTTATTCCAATTATGCAGGAATTATATGGGTATCCTACAATTTTCAATGTATACACATATTATGTCAACATTTTTTTGGCATATCTGAACAAATAGTCTCCCATTCTCAGCTAAAAGACTGTAGCCTCATTCGGGAATTAAAGCAATGTTATATATGGGCATGCACACGCAGTAATGTACTTTTGTTTACGCATCTTGTGCAGATATTTGTTTCCAGTAAATTTAAACACCATGTTATTATATTCTGAACAATTGCACTGTTAAATTAATTCATGTGTTATTCAGGTGTAATAATATATGCGAATGCATATACGTATAGTACACGCGTTTTCTATAAACGTACGCGTACGGTTATGGTTTATGCACTTCTCGTTCCACTGTGAATAGGTGGGATATAATTTATGGTGAATGTAGTATGGTGGCTACTTTGCCAGCAAGAAGATTCGAGGCGCCAGGGCGTTTCGAGTTTTACGTACCCACGCGACTCAATTGTCCAACCACATTCGCGTCGAACAATATTAACAAACGCGTGTATACGTGTGCGTAAAATTTCTTACAATAATGTATGTTTATATATATATATATATATTTCTGAAACGGGCAATATTTTTTACTTGCATTAAGCAAACGTGGACAATAGTCAAATGATTTGCATGAGTTATGCACGAGAAAGTTTCTTCTATCCTACACCCACGACACGTCTATTACATAAATCGAAATCAATAAACACAAGTCAAATCAATTAAATAACGTTAATTAAAAATAATAAACGAGAAACTGACGTCATCGTCGACATGTAGATAGATTTCTAAGACGAGTGTAAATAACGAATGTACGGTGTATTTTATCAAATATCTACATAATCGCTATTAGCATTATACAGTTATGATTCAAATCCGGTCGATGACAAATCCCGGATTATTATTAATATTACCATTCGCTAGCCACGTTAACCGTTCCCGGAGTTGTTTTCCGCTAACAGTAAAAATCAGTGTACCTTTAACCCTTTGCGGCACAGTGGCATTCCACAATGCCACCATTTTTGATCCGCTTCTTTACGATTTTAAACTAGTTTTTATTCGATTTACCCAGGTTTTATCGTAATTTTATGATCTTTATATGTCAGAGGATCGAAGTTTATGTTCAAATGGGTTTTTGTTTTTTGAATTTGATTATACAAATGAAAAATTTCCAACAGTACTTTTTTTTAGAAAAAAATCAATTTTTAAGAAAGTTCTAAGAGTATCCTTATGATTTTTCATACCCGAAGGTTTTCGGGGTCACTGATTACGAATCTATCATCAAATTTGTGAAATTCAAAATAGCGGATACAATATGGCGTATGTAAATTTGGAAAATTTTTGAATTTCTCTGAAAACTGGTATACAGGAGTGCCATATTGAGTCCGGCATTTTGAATTTTGGTAATCTGATAACAGGTTCGTAATCAGCGACCTCAAAAACCGGTATATACTAATTTTCATGAGAATTCGTTGACTACAAAAATGTGTACCGCGAAAAACGTGGTTTCTTATTAGGAAGTGTATAAAACTTTAAGAGCAGATTCAGGACTGATCGTCTGGATTCGGAAATATCTTTTATCAAATACATTACAATCTTGTATGGGTTTCTTGTAAGGATGAGTGATAAAACCTTCAACATTTTCGCCGATATTTTCGAAACTTTTTTAAAGATTTGGTCCTGCCAACTCTGGAATTATAAGCGAATATGTACATCACAGACTTTTTTGAAAAATATCTATAATTTTGACTGCTTAATTCGAGCGATTTTTTGTGGTTTAAAATATTACCCTCAATATTTTCCGAACACTGCAAGTCATCCGCAATGTCTGGCAAGGTAAGTTATTGCGGTGACTTACGTGAGATAACTAAATTACAAACACACACTGTAAATGTCAAAATTGAACGCAAAACTTGGAGATAAATAAAATTTTTTCGTTGAAAATTAAAAAAAAATGATTTCGAATTGCCGCAATCGCGAAAAAGCATAGAGCATAATTGTCAGCACAAAAACTATGGCAATAAAGCAACAGCATCAACAGCCAACAGAGCAGCAGCCGTGGTTGTCAGTGAGAACATTTTTTATAGTTGATGCAAAAGAAGGGTTGGAATCTCGCGTACCTGGGGTAGTTGAGAAAAGAAAAGTTGGAGGGGTAAAGGGGAATGAAAAACACAGCTCTACTCTTGGAAAAACTTGAAAGCACTCACAAGTTAGCTGAGCTGGAGTTCGAGAATGTGACTAATTTTTTTGTTATTCAGTCTGTGCAGGTCAAGCTTGACTGTTGCTGCTTTTATGGCGGGACAATTGACGAGAGGTGACAATTGAAAAAATCTTTGCCGATTTGATGCCACTGTTGGAATATTTTAGAATAGTTTGGAATTGGAATATACAAAGTGATGTTTTTTTATAAACAAAAACTTGTAATTTCTTTTGGCAATGACAAAAACAACGTGTATATAATAATGTTTTTTGAAACATTGAAGAGAAGTCGGTGGAAATCAATACTACGATGTGAAAAAATATTCACAATTCTCCGATGATTTTTGTCTTTAATTTTACATCAAAATCACTACCCAAATTGATGGAAATGCAAACACCTGTCATCAATTATTGGGTTTACATATATAACGAGCTGAAGGGTTAAGACAAAGTTATTTTAAATACAGATGCTTAAACACATGGGGGTGTTTTTGAAAATCGATCGCTCACTTACGACGAAACTATCTTGATCTTCTTTTTCTAGTTTTTCCAACGTGAGCGCGAAATATATGATGCTCTATAAACCATCCTTGAAACAGTGCAGTTTAAAATAAACTCTGGTGCAAATTGTACGGACTGCCACTGACAAGTTACAATAAATGTTCAGGTGCGGTGTGCAATTCGCTTTTTAATGAAAAAACCATTTAACACATGAACCCAATATTACTGAATTCGATACACGTCTTGTTCACTGTATATTAAGAAAAAATGACGATACATTTATCATCAATATCTAGTTGCACATGTATAACACAGATGATTCATTCAATGCAGGAAAAGAATTCTGTTCGATCAACAAGCACAACGTATTCCAAGGGGTGATGGAACAGCTGGCGATCGGTTAAGCATATTGCTCCATCGAGCCCTTCAGCAATACTGGCGACATTCATGCACGAGGTGTTCCAAAAATCAATACTAATATTATAAAGTGAAATATATGAGATAAAACTCTGACTTGAAAAATGTACAAACGTACTTTTTTATACAATCCAAGACTCGATGAATTATCAATGAATAATGCTGGTCCAATCAAACACTCTTTCAAACTTTATGTCTAAATAATCTATTATAAATGTTTAACGGTTTAAAAGATGTGCCCAATAACTTTATGAATCAGACTATCGTCACGGATCTTAATTTTTACATCATTGAACTCCATTTCTGAGCCACCCTGTATAAGACTAGAAATATGAAACCGCAAAATTACACATCGATTCGGTGTGTGACTTTTCACATCCAACGAAATTTCAGACTTTCGGGCACGACACATAATTAATTATAAAACTCCCTTTCCGTCTACTCTATGATCTTTATTATTATTCACTTCCGCGCTTGTGATCACAGAGTTTCTGCCGTCCTCCTGTCAATTGATGATTTATCAAAATCTATTTTACCATGTGCCATGTGCCAGCGATAACTTGCGCGGCTCGAGCAATCATGTTTTTTTAAATTCATTTCAAACCATGAAAAAACCGTTGGAAAAAGTCTAATCGCGAGCAAAAAGAACTTGGAAATAACTCGAAAGTATCAGGAAGAGTTTTTGTTTTAAATGATTATAAAAGAAAATTACATTGTACACGTCTACTATATATATGTAGATATTTATTTTATGGAAAATTATTTATTGTGTGAATTTTGAGGAACAAATTTGATTTAAAATTTATGATAATTTCTTTCACAAGAATGATTGCAATTAGATTGCATAAAAATAATACACATGTTCGCGGGATTAAAAGAGCGATTAATGGTAACGTGTGGTGATGGTTAGAATTTATTGATAAAATAATCAAACAATCGAAATTAATAATAGTTGCGAAAAACATTTGCAAGTTGCAGACATCTGGAAATTGTAAATCATCAATTGTAATTCTCCGAGTGTAACCAGCAAATGTTTTCGATTTTTTCTCGTACAAAAGATATATTTAAGCAGTTTTTGGAGCATTCCTACTTTTACTTTCTACTCGATCTCAACGAACAGAAAAAGAAGATTTATTATCTTGTGCAAATTGATCGAAAAAGCAACCAGTAATTTTTCACATACCATTTTCTCTCCCTTCAACACTTGTGTTCATATTTTTTGCTCACGGATAAGTCATAGCTGCAATTCGCAACATGCGGTAGGCTGACGACGAGAAACCAATGAGAATTTAATGATCGTCAATTATCCTGCCGAGTAATGCGCGTAACGATTCTTCCGAAGCATCACTACACTCTACACATACGCAACATTTATCATCCGTCTGAAATGTATTATTTGTTCATTTTTCTATAGGACATTCAATTTCAATTAACCAAAGTCAAATAACGATGGACAATTAATAACGCGATAAACACGAAATTCGATACATCGAAATATAGTGTGACTTTTTGCTTGTATAATCGCATTAAATATCAGTATACGTCATTTTCCAGAATTCACTAAATGTGAATTGAAAAAAAATCATTCCTTCCGAATAATCACAGAATGACCCATATGCGTACGTGAATAATGATTTGTGCAAGCTGTAACTTTCGTATGGTATAGCTTAAGCGTTTAATAATCGGTGGTCGCTGCGAATTGTTGATAAATTTATCTTTTTCCATTTTATTTTCATTTTCATTCTTGTATATACTTTTGATCACTCTCGCTCATGCGCTCGTTTATTTATCTACGTTCATCTGTGTAGGGAAATCGATTTATGGTACTCGCAAATTCGCAAGAAAGCAAGCACATCGTTTATTATAACAAAGAGATGCAAATTGAACCAGTAAATAAATAAATACATACATTCTTTCTATTATTCATTTGTTAATGTTGTAATATTGGTTTATAAAGGTGAAAAAAGTCATGAATTCCGTTAACGAACTCGTCCTTCGAAAAAAAACACGCACTGTTGACTCAAACATCAAACGGATGAATAAAATTGTAATGTAATGTAAGTGCTCGTTTGTAAAACTTACGATATTCAACATTTTATCGTGAAAATGTGCCAATGGACTTCACTCGAAACGGAAACACTCGGTTGTGCCTGGATTGACGATTATAAACATTGCTTCAAAAATCCTTCCAGTCCAATTTCTCATCAAAATAAAGGCATTTCTTTGTCCAGCATTTTTTACAATAATTTGTTACGAATCAATTTTCATCGAAATAAAAAGATTGAAGAAAAAAGAATAACTAAAAATGGCCAAGAGATCGAATCTTGCGACGAGGTGCGCAGAAAACCCGGAACGGTATAAGAAAGGGATCTTCGGAAAATAATACCAATAGGAAAATTCGAAACTTCCGAGCTGTAATACTAAATCGTAGATGGAAAGATATAAGGGCATTAATTGATTCGATGAACGCGACAGATTACGACGAATCATCAAGACGCGTGAGCCTGCGTGTTCAAATCTTTTAGAGTAGATATAGAAGGTATACGTATGGAAATAATATACTAATATGTATATCTGAAATCTTTGCTAAATGTTTAGTGCATTTCATTAAACATTAAAAGCTCCCTTACAATTGATTCAGAAATGGAAAAACAGCCGTACAGTTGGCTATTATGCATTAACGGAACCTCCTCAATAAATATATAGGTCAGTCACACACTTAGCTAATCGATGTATATGTACAGTCATCGCGTGTGTAACGTATTAGCGCAATTTAATATGAGCACAAAACGCATAAGATTTCTGCAGGATAAATGTGAATTCACGAATACTTTCCGGATTAGAATTTCTTCCTGTCTGTCGTGGTATTATTAACGCTAAACTTTGGGACAATCTGTTCCCTTCAAAAATACGATTTTTCTGATCGAACGGATCTTTTATGCGCATGCGACAGTACGTGGATTGCATGAGATTAGGCGCGCGTGTCTGTGAATACGTGCAGTTTACCGATACAAGTAAATCCCCCGAGTATAAAAGGATGTTTGACCCTTATTTTTATTTTTACTTTTAGAAAATTTCATTCCTTTTTTCTCTTCTATCAATTTGTGCGTGTACGGTGGGGAAATAATACACTTCGAAACGGAAATTCGATCTCATATGTGGAATATCAAAAGAGCTCGGACCGTAATCCAAAATGTTGCATAAAGCGCCTTTTCGAATTTTTGTTTATCTCTCTCAGATAGCCGTAAAGTCTCACACCATCATTTGCATCGTTGTATACTTTTGGTAGAAAGTATTTTCATGAATGAAAAATATTATACGATAATTTATTGATTAGGGATTATGAATTATTATTCTGCAAAGTATTTAGCAGGAAATTATTATTTTCCCATGTTTTATTATCACTAGTTTTGGGATCTTCATCCATGTACCTGCTTCCGTTTGCTTTGTATGCATATTATTGAGCAAAGAATTACATTCAAACAGAATTTAATTTTTTTTCTCCAATGGTAACAACTTTTATTATCTATTTCTTTTAACAGAATAATGGCACGCATGTTTTGTGTATTACCATTTCAGATCTTTTAAATACATTTGTTAATTTTAGCAAAAACTAACGTTCCGTAATCAGCGGATTGTTTTCGAACTAGCGTCGTGTCGAAATAGTGAAAATGACTTTTTATGTTTGATCCTTTCAAATACTTTTTGCAAAAACTGTGAAAGACTCATATTTCGAGCTGGCTCTCTTCCTAATCAAGTTATTTAGATCTGTAGGGGGTCCGGGGTCTGTAAGACTGTCAAGAAAAACAACTATCGCTTTTAGTAATCCAACCGATTTCTTTGCACAAAAAGAAAAAAGTTGTGAAATTCAAATATTTATTCCAGTATTCATGTGAAATGTTTTATCGATACATTTACTGTCTTATCGATATATGAATGTATTTATTTCGGTACGTCAATATTATGTAATATTTTTTGCAATTCCTAAAATCGAAATGACGATAGGGAGGTGATGAACTAAGAAAAAAAAAGTAAGGGTAGGGGGCTTAATGCCGGCTGCAGGGTAAGGGCATTGTGAATTCTAGTACATATGAGATCAACTATTCTTGCCACACCACTTTCCCTCCAACCAGCTGGTCATAATTCGATTCAGTGTATGGAGTGAAACATTTTTCTACCTGAACAAACGGTGAAAATTTTTGACCCTTGGGGACTTTTTGAAAATGTCAATAGTCAAGAGCCTCGTGATGCTCGAGTTGCAGAGGTCAACGGACGACGAATGTATCTCGTTCGACAGAAAGATGAAATTCACCAATAAACAACTGGAAAACGAAACGTGAATATTGAATAATGAAAAATAATGAATTTGTCAAGTTCAATTATACAATAATGTATTTTTTTCAAATTATCATGCTAATCGGTAATGCGTGCTATATTGGAATGATGTTTAGTAAAATAATATCGTATCCTTTCGCTCAAAATTTAAAAAAAATTGGACACGTTCTTGAATAATTATATATATATATTTTTTTTTCTTAAAATCAAGATTATCTGATATTTCATACACAGCTATAAAGAACACGTAGCAACGACTACCTAACTGAACAATAAAAAAACAGAGAAATGTAAAATTCGCAGTGCGAGTTAAATATTGTACCGCAGTAATAACATTCAGATCGTGTCATTTTGTTGAAATTATAATTCATAATTAATTTAAAATGTTGTATGTTGCAGTCCAACCTTTTTTCTTTATTCTAGACATCCGCATATGTCAAAAACAAGTAAGGAAAAAAAGGTATTGGAAAAGTCTTTAAATAAATGCTTCCGTTTTGGTGTACCCGACATGTACGAGGTATCTCAAAAATTGATGTCAATGATCGAATCAGATACAAGACGAGATTTTCGGTCGAGAAATATTGCGATATTTTTTTACTTCGCAAACCCATGACTGTTGGCGAAGACAGCATGCGGCTTCTTTAGCGATGAGCTTTGATGATCAACCATCAAAGTTTCTTGAGATCAAAGCATGCTTTTGTGTTCTTGTATTTAGAATTGTGTCCGGAATAACAATTTTTCATCATTGACACAAATTATTGAGACACCCGTTAGATATCGTAGATATTACGGCAAAAGTCTATCCAAAGTGCAATATACGATAATCTATATGCGCATAAATTTAGGCTGCACGCCCTTACTTTTATAGAATTCAATGATGATTGTGAACCGTGTTGTGATAAATCGCACTTTAATATCGTTCGAGCCGGTTCTCAGGATGCTTAATTTCAGTATCATGGTCGGAGCGAAGACCCGGAACATCAGCATATGCAATAGGAAGGAATAAAACTGGTTTTCAACCCTCTGCGTTTAACCCTCTGTCTTCGAAGCCAGGGTAAATTGAAAAGCATTAATTCCAGGGACCAAAAGTCGAAATAATGATTTAAAATCGTATAAATTAAATATTTGACGCTCCTCCGTAGGATTTACGTGTCTACAGCAGCGGTTGTATTCAACTTTGCATACATGTAAATAGTTTCACAATTGGAAGAGGGATGAGACGCCATGTGTATTATTTTTATGCAATCTAATTGCAATCATTCTCGTGAAAGAAATTATCATAAATTCTAAATCAAAGTAGACGTGTACCATGTAATTTTTTTTGCGCAAAACTGGTAATAATATTTCATGTCGAATTTTTCATCGTTCTTTAAGGCTGTCGTCAAACATTTTTTTTATCCAATTATTTTCATCATTCATTTTTTGGTCGACTTGGTACATGTGCAACTTGAGCTTTCTGAAATGCACTTTTGACCTTCGAGGGTTGCAGGATAAGATGATAGTTTAAAAGAAACATTAGGCTGTGAAAAAACACTTTAAAGGGTTAAGAGTGTTCGAACGAAGCACCGCACTGAGTGCTAGCGTTATCTGCAGTTGCATCAGTCTTCACGTGGACCACAGCTCTCTTCTTCTTAGGGTTCCTCCATTATTCATGCTTGCATGAATAATTACAGCAGAATTGCGTGGTGGTCGTATATGCCAGGCGTTTATTCATTTTCTTTTTTATATTCGATCGTTTTTCCTTTATTTGCCTTTCTCCAAACAACCAAAGACGAGTTCGCAAAGTCTTTAATGTATAGGGAAGGTTGTGCTCCAGCTACATTTCTTTTTGGTTTAACAAACGTTAGAAGAAATATCGTTCACGTTCTTATAAACAAACACATACAGATTATATTGATATTAATAATAATGAAGTCCAAAACTTGTATGTCTACATCGTAAGGGTGTCTTATTTTAGAGGTTCAGCGTATCATGGCTTTCATACAAATTAGCTCGAAGCACAACAATAAAGAGAAGTTCTTCAATCGGCGGATTTTAAAGACCACGGAATTGACACTGAAAGAAGAAACGACTAAATTGTACGATTTAAAATTTGATCCAAACATTGACACAACTCGAGACACTTGAAGATAGAACAAGGTGCTGATTCAAAATGGCGGAAACTTGATGTCGGATGAAAACAAAAAACAAGAATCGATCGCATCTTTTTAAAAATGGCGATCCGAATGTTTAAAAATCAGTTCAGTTCGAGGTTTAATCGATATCTTTCAAAACCGTGTAATTAATTTGATATCGAGTAAAAATCGAAAACATTGCTAGTTTTGAATAAATTGCCGTCATTATATCGTCCCGCTTGATTCGTTAAGTTACTAATGATTTGAAACTTTTATTAAATGTTGACGGAATAAATTCTAAATTTTGATGGACTAAACTACAAATAAATAGATAAGAATTTTTTTTCTCTCTTCAAGTTCTCATCTTACAATGTTTTATGCTCGGCACGTTCTGTTCTTTCCTATAATTTATGGCTCCGTAAATTACTGATATACCATAAAATTGCCTAGCGTCACTTGACAATCACGGCTGGCTATTAATTAGAAAGAGATTCATCGAGGTCTGGAATAAAAAATTTTAAACGTCATGATATCATCGAGGAGAAGAAGGATATGGAAAAAGTGTTAACATTAAAGAAATTGATACAGCAAGGGTGAAATTTCACGATTAAATCACTGTGTACAATTTCATGACAAATTCATGAGTTTCGAAAAAATATATCCCGAATGATTGAGTCGTATGTTGAATATATGCACATTATATAATTCTGCAAAATAATATATATATATAATATTCATAATAAATTGTTCATTTTGATATTTGAGGTATTTTTCATTATTATTTGAGATCAACAAAGTATTTGATGTTCTTTACATTGAACTGCAAAACAGAGAGTTGTGCAATCGCTGTGCGAACGATTTCGTGAGATTTTAAATTGCCCCTTTAAATTTTTAAACAAGTGCCGATTTCACGTAGAATATAAGCGCGAGATAAAAGATCAAGTGACGTGGCAATAATTTAATTAATAACAATTTCAAATACGTTGTGGAATAATGTGAATTTAATCTAAAAAATAAACAGCATTTCGATGTCTCGGGGTTGGTCAGTGAATTGGTATGATAGAATTAGCTTCACCCATAAAACATCCCATTCCGTCTTGAATTTGGCGACAGCAAATAATCAATAAATGTCTATATTAAGTACTGAATTCTTGAATTCGTGACGCAATTTCTTGTAAAAGTGCTCTCGCTGATACGTATCAGAGAAAGTCTTAATGAAGATTGTATGTATAATTTGGAACACATAAATTTATTTAAACAAATCACGAAAACAAATACTTATCCCGACTTTATAGCTTGTAAATATTCTGAATTGCAATATTTTTTTTTTCTAATTTGATATCTATATTTCAAAAGTTTGTTGAGTACGCTAGTTGCAAAATATTCGACTATAAGTGACCACAGTAAAGAAGAAACAGGGCGGATTTGGCGTTTAACCACGTGGTATCTCGTTCTCCACGCGTTAATGATTTAACTCCAGCAACATGCTATACAGTATGGCGATTTTGTCAAAACGGCGGGTATATCTCGTGGTAGAAAAAGGAGAAACGATTAAAAGACCGATCGAATGATTGCGATAAATCTTCGCGACACCCTCTCGATTAATCATGATAATTGAGATATTGCGTGAGGATATGCTACAAAACGCGTATAATAATGGTAATAATCAAAGAATTTCATGTATTCCGTTTCCTATGTTCTATCGTATAGATACACATGCATGTCTTCACGTATGACATAATAATTGCCATCGTTTTATCACCAAATTGGTCTATATTTTATTCTTGATTGTTTTTAACCTTCACAGTTACATTAATTATCCTCGTCGTTTATTAGTTGCACAAAATATTTTCTAACGCATCTGCCATTATTTTGTAAAACGATTCGTCACGGCAAAAGTGTAGAATTTTTTAAGGCGGTTCGCGTGAATCTAACAGTGAAACCGAACATTTAAATTTTGAGGCTCGAAGTTTATACAGTTATGGAAAAATAGATCATAAATCTACTCGGGAATTATTTATGGATTCACCGGCTAATTATCGAGAAAAAAATTCACGAGTCTCATTTCGGATTCGTACTCTTTTAACATAGATTTTTCCAACTTTGAGATACCAAAAACAAATATGAGAAAATAAATTATGCTCAGACTACAACACCGTATTTATAAACTCTTGTTACGGTAAAAAACAATTTGAAAATGAAAGGAAAAAATGTCGATTTTTTAATTCTAATCGGTGGTGGTGACGTAGGCGATGCGAAAGATTTTTCGTTTTACGCCTGGACTACGAATTATCTTGGCCCCATTTATTGTTTTACATTTTCGATAATCATCAGATGATCTAAACAAGTAGATACACATATTTTTAATAATAAAAATAATTGGTCCTCATTTTGTTCTTGACCATCTGTCGTTTCATTCAGTCAGAACTTACGCGTGAACCTTCTTCATAATATTCACCAATCTCGTCTTTGGAAAAGGTGTAACAAAAGAGAGAAGTGGAACTGCATTGGGAAAAGAAACGCGAGCACCGCTCCTCCGTGCTTGTTTCATTTCGTGTCAACGCTAGAAGAGCCAGAAAGGTAGGTGGAATGTAGTGAATTATAAATTTCCCACGAGGGATTGTTCTACCGTACACTTTTTTGTCGTTTTCATGTTTTTTGTTCATACAAAAAATGTGGGGTCGTAACACGATGACCATTGTGGAGTGCACGCGATCCGTTTTCTCCGACATAATTTTCGCACAAAGGTTAGAGAGCTGTGAGAACTGTGGCGAAGAATTAAGGGAAAGAATTGTACATCTTGAAACAAACGCAAATGAATTTCATTGAAGTAACTTCAAAAAGAAAATTACGAAAAAGTATTACACTCCGTATTACACTCCGTATTAAAATATCAAAGAATGAATTCTAATAAATACCTAACAAATGCATGAGACTGAACGAAAAACGAATCGAGCTTTTAAAAAATTCGTCCTACTATTTCTATTGACAAAAGGATATCGATAAGAAAGGATGTAAAATGAATTTCAGAAATATCGAACACTGAAATCGGAAGATGATTTAAGAAAGATGAAAAATGTATTGAACACGGACTTGGGAAATAAATTCGACAAAAGTGATGCTTGTGTCAGCGGACCGGAGATTGGTAAAATTGACCAACAGTCAAATAGCACCTGTCGACAGGTGTTGTGGGCGTATAGCGGACGAGGCTGGCCTTTACTTCATGCCGATTCGCTACACTGGCTAAAAACACCTCTTCCTGTTCGGTGAATGTCTTCGGTTCGACTAAGAATCGTTTATTCTTGAGTAAATACGAAGAAAACGTAGTCTTAGAATATATCTTTTTATTTTCGTTTGTATAAGAAATAATGAAAAAAATCATTCACAAAACTATATTGTACAACAACTATTTATTAATTCAAAGGCGATTATTTGATCAATTTACGTGCGCTTGGGTGCGAAAACTGGGTTGTTATGAAGAAAAATATGTAACGTAACGGCGGAAAATAAAACAACGGTTTGTTGTAAAAGAATGTATTAATATCGAGGACCGGAAAAATGTCGATAAAGAAAATAAATGTTATATATATTCTAACTCCCTGGTAAATTTAATTATTTCGTATTTCATATTATTTGGTTATTATTCAGTGGCGATAATTGAATCAAATCTTGTAACGTTGCGGTATGTGAGGGAAATAAATGTATGTTGCATGAAATTACACCGAACTGAATACTAGAAAAACGAACGTTGTTTGAAGAATAATTATGTACGTTATTCTTTAAACACTCGAGCAATTATTGTTCGTTCCTCCTCGGTCAAAAAATCTTCCCTAACGCAGGAGCCAACATTCTTCGCGTGCTTCAACAAGATTTCTTTTCTTGCCTGGAGAATTCGATAACGACGAGCTTCTTCAATTTCCATCTCTCGTCTCAGTTCGCTCTCCAGTCTTTCAATTTCTTCTTGCTTCACGATTTTTCTTTCTTCCATTAAATTCATCAAATCACGTCGATAATTAGTGACTTTTCTAGCTTTGGCCTCTCTCGTCAACTTTTCGATTTTATCGTGCTCCATCAAACGTCTCATCACAGACTCGGAAAATTCTTTGTCAAGCTCGGCCTGACGACGTCTCGATCCAACAGAAAATTCAATCTGTCGCTCAAGACCTTTTATCAATTTTTTTTTCATTTTCTCACGACGCAGTTCTTCGTCTCTCTCATGCAAAACAATCTCCCAAGAAATCTCCTCAGCCACCATGTCACGAATTTTCGAATCTTGAATGATGGATTTTTCAGCCTCCATGTCGATTAAAACTTTGGCTACCCGTTCGATTAGTTTATTCCTCCTGTCTTTTTGCTCGTCGCTGATAATCTTGTACTCTAAAATTCTTTTCTCCATCGCATCCTCATAATTTTTTATCTCTCTCGTTACTTTCATTTCCTCCTCAATTTTCTGTCGCTCTCGTATTTTTTTCATCTCCTCCATAATTATTTTGTCTCTGTTTCTTGTTTCCATCATCCGCTTTTTCATTTCCATTTTCCTCGAAAAATCATACTCCTCAACAATTCTGTCAAATTCCTCGAGCAATTTTCTTTCTCTCCGCGCTTCTATTTCCACTATTTTTTTCAATCTTTCCTTCTCCGATATTTGCTCCTCCAATTCTCTTCTGTAATTCTGTTGTCCCTCGGCAATTTTCTCATTCCTCTCTCTGTCTTCATTAGAGATTATTAAATTTCTCAATTTTTCCAAATTTGCATCGTACTCTGCACGAATTCGAGAAAATTCTCGGTCGGCTTCTTTCTCCTTAATCTGACACTCCAAGATTTTTTTCGTATATGCGTTTCGTAATTCACCCTCGAGCTCGGATAAACTTAAATCCCGACATTTCGACATATTTTTCAAGGGAAATTTTCAGTTGATTTTTTTCAAATTTTCAAACAGAATTTTTCTTGTGTCTCATTATGTCACCAGGTTCGTGCACGAGTTACAGGGAGGCTGAAACAAAAAATTGAAGCAAAAAAAAGTTTGTTCACTCTTTTCATTTTCAATCTAAAATTTATTTCCCCTTTACTTTTCTCCTTGATGGAAGGGCAAATGCAATGACCAACGAAATAACCATCCCTGCCACTCGTGCACAATAATCTCGCTGGTGGGTTAAAAACGAATTGGAAGAGAATTAGAATGCAGGTAAAAATTAATTTTTTTCCTACCTGTATTTTTCGGCACAGTGTATTCTTCCGTGCGCGCGTCGCGTTTCCTCCGTCCCCAGAATCTTGTGGCACGGATATAAACGAACTCTTTTTTAAAAGCAAAAAGACCTCTGTCATTCCTTTTTCAACGCCAATTTCCGTGTCGACATCGAAATTGTATTAAAAAATGTTTTATCCAATTATTTATTAAATCCTTTTTACTTTCTTATTTTCGTTTGGATTATGGGATCATAATCGTTTTTTCCAATGTTTTTTGTAATGTTCTATGTTTACATATTTTAACGATATGATTAATTTTTTAAGACGAACGGTACACGCTGTTACGTTTTATCCTCTGGTTTTTATTTCAAACCGATCGGGTTGCGAATTTATAATAAACGATTAATTTTTTCACCATTGAACTAAAAAAAATGAGTAACGATTTTTTTTAATGTTCCACAATCCCGTCAGTGTAAATGATATTGATATGAGAATGAGGAAAAGTAAAATGTTCTCGTAATGTGTACAGTGCGACGGATCAGGACCGACTAACCGGCTTTCCGCGTGAGGGCACAACCGAAGGAACCTTTTGCCGGTTGCCTCAGGGGGGGACGCTTTTGTTCGAACATCAGACCGCATAACGCTGAAGATCCAGTCGAAACCGTACGCAACGCGAAACCGTGCAGCTCGATTTATGGCGTTAAAGCAGACTTTTCCTTGCTATGCCTGCCACGGGGGTAATGAGAGTCACTTCAGCAAAACTGACGTACGTTATCCCATTCGCGAGCTATTCGTTTTCGTTGTGTGAATTCTCGAATTTCAACCGAATTCTTCAATTCTTTGGCAGAATATAGATAAATAAAGTGATGACTAATTCGAATGAGAGCTGAGTAAAAAAAAATATTAATGCGTTACGCCGATCGTTGGTCACGAAGCTCCTGTGTCAAAAAAGTAATCATTTTTAATCGTGACTTTTACAATTTGATTAAGTGTTATTTGCAAGACACTTCTCTAATTATTTGCCCGAAGTATAGATAGGCGAAAAGTTGATGGCATTTGTTTGCGTAAAAGAGAAACAAGTGGTAATTTATTCAACTGAGTACAGGAAAAAACAATCGTTATCTCACGGTCAGGGAAAATATTACAAATTTTGCAAAATGTCAAATAAAAGAAGTCGTTATCAAATTTTATTCTATATCCCTCTGTGATACTAAAAGTCGTTATCAAAAAGAACCACTTTGGAAAACACGTTACTGTAGATGCCTGTACCTTTATTTAATCACGACGTTACAAGAAACTGTTGAAAAAAAAAAATTTTAATTGTATTTATTTGTTTGTTTCAAGGTTTCGTGGATAAGTCCTACTCACGATAGCAGAAAGAGACGATGTTTCTCGCAAGGGCCTCTGATTCCCCACTTTTGTCGACTATTCCTCTTTTACTTTGCCCATTTATAACCGGAGACATTACACAGCTCTTCTTGTGGTCCCGAAAGAGAGAGAGAGGGAGAGGGAGATGGAAAGAGATTAAATCTCGGCGAAACACAGGATATAATATCCCAAAAAGGTGAGGATACAACGTGAAGTGAGAAAATAAATTACCAAGACCTCTAGGAACTTTTGAGAATTAACACTTTTTTCAACGGTTCACTTCATGTTTGAGAGACTAGGACCCGACGAGCCCGCTGGTTTCCGATTCACGATTATTCATCAAGGAATCTTCAATAACGCAGTTTATATAAGACTAGGGATTAGAGACGCCCGCTCACGCGCGCGACCGGCTGCATTTTCGCGCTACAGCGCTGCATCTTGAATTAAGTATAGACCCCTACAGAACACATTATAATTCGGCATAAGTAGCAAATGGTGAAAAGCAGGAAATTTTTAGATTCACAAATGAAGTACAAATAATAATGATTAATAAATCATAAATAATCTTCATAGATTTTCATGGAGTTGTCGATCGTTCCTCTCATCCGCCGATCGAACGCTGGACCGGAAGTTGTGCTGAAAAATCTGAAACTAAATTTCCGAAAACCGGAAATGAAGCAAATTGCTCAGAGTCGCTTCCTCTGCGAGTGGTTAAATTTTCATCGAGTTGTCGATCGTTCCTCTCGTTCGCCTATCTCACGCTGGACCGGAAGCTGCGCCACGAAAATTCTGAAACTAATTTTCCGAAAACCGGAATAGATGCAAATTGCTCAGAGTCGCTTCCTCTGCGCGTGGTTAAATTTTCATCGAGTTGTCGATCGTTCCTCTCGTTCGCCTATCTCACGCTGGACCGGAAGCTGCGCCACGAAAATTCTGAAACTAATTTTCCGAAAACCGGAATAGATGCAAATTGCTCAGAGTCGCTTCCTCTGCGCGTGGTTAAATTTTCATCGAGTTGTCGATCGTTCCTCTCGTTCGCCTATCTCACGCTGGACCGGAAGCTGCGCCACGAAAATTCTGAAACTAATTTTCCGAAAACCGGAATAGATGCAAATTGCTCAGAGTCGCTTCCTCTGCGCGTGGTTAAATTTTCATCGAGTTGTCGATCGTTTCTCTCGTTCGCCTATCTCACGCTGGACCGGAAGCTGCACCACGAAAATTCTGAAACTAATTTTCCGAAAACCGGAATAGATGCAAATTGCTCAGAGTCGCTTCCTCTGCGCGTGGTTAAATTTTCATCGAGTTGTCGATCGTTCCTCTCGTTCGCCTATCTCACGCTGGACCGGAAGCTGCGCCACGAAAATTCTGAAACTAATTTTCCGAAAACCGGAATAGATGTAAATTGCTCAGAGTCGCTTCCTCTGCGCATGGTTAATTTTTCATCGAGTTGTCGATCGTTCTTCTCATCCGCCGATCGAACGCTGGACCGGAAGTTGTGCTTAAAAAACTGAAACTAAATTTCCGAAAACCGGAAATGAAGCAAATTGCTCAGAGTCGCTTCCTCTGCGCGTGGTTTAATTTTCATGGAGTTGTCGATCGTTCCTCTCGTTCGCCGATCTCACGCTGGACCGGAAGCTGCGCTAACAAAATTCTGAAACTAAATTTCCGAAAACCGGAATAGAAGCAAATTGCTCAGAGTCGCTTCCTCTGCACGTGGTTTAATTTTCATGGAGTTGTCGATCGTTCCTCTCGTTCGCCGATCTCACGCTGGACCGGAAGCTGCGCTAACAAAATTCTGAAACTAAATTTCCGAAAACCGGAATAGAAGCAAATTGCTCAGAGTCGCTTCCTCTGCGCGTGGTTTAATTTTCATGGAGTTGTCGATCGTTCCTCTCATCCGCCGATCGAACGCTGGACCAGAATCTGTGCAAAAATCTGAAACAAAATTTCCGAAAACCGGAAATGAAGCAACTTACTTAGAGTCGCTTCCTCTGCGCGTGGTTAAATTTTGATGGAGTTGTCGATCGTTCTTTTCATCTGCCACTACTTCGAAGGAAAGCGCTTCTCGCGAGATCGTCCGATCGAAGAGTCATTTCTTGTAAATTTTATAAAACATTAATGTGCATGAGAGAAAAATTTTCGCTTGAAAAAATGTGCAAGAAATGCTAGTTTAGTTAATTCACTTTCATTCTCCCGGACTATCTCTCATTTTCTCTCAGTACAATATAAATTGAACTGTGAAATATAGCACTCTTACTTACTTGATATGCATGATTTCTTTTTCACGGAATGAATTATCGTAGAACTATAACCTTTGCTAACCGCAATTAATGTCACAAGTCGACGACTGACAAAAACAGCATAAAAAACCGCGCGAATACAGCCTCGCATGAATTTCGCGAGTACGCTCATCACCGACCAATCACGAAACGAATAAAACGACAACAAAGCATGCGATATTTCGATATTTCGATCATTTCGATTTATATCTCCTCATCAAGTTTTTATTAGAAGGATAAGTATGATTATTGGTATGATTAGTAATAGTATCTATTTTTATCATTAATTCGGGAGACAGTATGTATTTTGTAGTACCGTAAATGTTCACGGACACGATGATGCAAGAACTCAAAGATCGTGTTTACATGCGTGAATTAAAGGAACAAAAAATCGTAAAAACTTCGAGCTCTAATGGAGTGCACTCAAAACACGAAAATAATCCACGCCATCGCTCTGTTTTTTATATTTTTCAAAGAAAATTTCTATTCTATCTGTACTGGGGGGAGGCTGAAACGAAAAATCGGATGAGAAAACATGTTCGCTTGTATTCTTCATTTTACATCGGAAGTTAATTTTTTTGTAATTTTTTGTCAATTGGAAAGTGTATATTCAGTGATGTTATATTCAATGATCAATAATCACCTCTGCCACTCGTGCACAACAATTTCGCTGGTGGGATAAAAAAAAATCGGAAACTTGCAGATAAAAATTCCCTTTAAACCGTCCCGTACTTTATGTCACACAGTATCCATCCGAGAATGTCACGCGTTCGCTCTGTCGTCTTAAAATCCCCGTAACACTGAAATAAAGGAACTTTTTCTTCTTAAAAAGATAGCTCTATTACTTATTTGTTTTTCCATAGCAGTTTTTGATTCGGCATTGCAAATCGTATTTTTAAAATTTATTTTTACGCAATTTTGTATCGAACATATGTTTTGACATTTTTTTTATTATTACCCAGATTGTGAAATCATAATCGTTTTTCCAGTTTCGTATGCAATTGCATCTTTACGTATGTTCGCGTTAAATTTCGTTGATGTTTTTCACTTTGTTTAGAAAAATTAATACACATCGCGTCTATTGATTTTTTATTCACAATTATTCATCAGTGATTCTTTAATGATCCATTTTGTATAAAATTAGTATGATCAGTAACTGTACCGTTTTCATTATTACTTAATTCGGCGCATATATTTTGTAGTACCATAAACGCCTGTGAAGACATCGGTGCAAAAACTTGATATTTTCACTATACAGGGTGAGACAACAACTTTCATCAGTAGAAATATTTCCTCCCATATCGGACTTGGAAAAAAGCTTTTGAAACAAAAGTTGCATAGTTCGCAGGGGGTCATCGAACTGTGGCTGCGAGCTTTATCCGCGTGGAAGCGCTTTGAAGATTTCAAGGTCACCTCTATTTTTTCAAATGGGACCATCATGTTTTTTTTACAGAATGGATTTTTCGGAAAATTGGTGTGCGAACTTTTTTTGGGTTCTTAAATGGAATTCTGAAGAAAAAACATGATGGTCCCATTTGAAAAAATTGAGGTGACCCTGAAATCTTCAAAGCGCCTCCACACGGATAAAGCTCGTAGTCACCATTCGATGACCCCCTGCGAACTATGCAATTTTAACTATGCAAGATCTACTGTAAATAAAGTTCATTTTACATAAAAATAAAGTTCATGTCACTTTTTCATCTTAAAATGACTTTGAACGACTTTGACCCCTTAATGTTTTTTATGCAGTTTGCGATGCTTTACAAGATGGCAGGGAAAAAATGTACCATCCCATTTAAAAAAGTGGAGGTGACCTTCACTGTGCGTCAGCGCCTCCACTGAAATGAAAAGAAATGGTCGCATTTGATGGCCTCTTTCGTACGGTACAACTTTTGTTCGGAACATTTTTTTGTGATGTCGATAATTACAGAGATATTTACTGTGGCAATAGTTAATGCCCCACCCTGTATATATAACATTCGTCATGTCACGAAGTAGGCAAGTCACCGAAAAATCTAAATGTCAAAGTTTTTTAACCCTTTCCAATGTCAAAGTCTCAACGATTTCCCATTGCGCGTAACTTGAAGAGATAAAAGTGAAAAATATTATACTAAGTGAAAAGCGGAAAAAAATGAGAGAGTAGAATTAAATTTCTAACGATGAGATTTTCGCAGAAAAATTCTTTCGATAACATTTTTCGATAAAAATTCTGTGGACAGAAGTTGAAGAAAAAAACACTCTACCGACAAGATTTTGTGATAAAAGTTCCATCGACATTAAGTTTTGAAGACATTTTTTTTAGTTTTTTTTGTTTCATATGGTTAGATTTGTTGGTTTCCTACAAAAAGAAGTGAAATCCACATTTAAAACTTTAAAAAGTAAAAAATGTACACCAAGTCATTAAAATAGTAGCTTTCTTTGAAACGTATTGTTTTCAAATAGTGTGAAATATAAAAGCAACATTCTCCAAAAAAAAAGAGAATCAATCTTGGCGTACATGGAACTTTTTTTTCCTAACCATGCACGTTGAGTTTGATTTTCTATTTTTGGAGAATGTTACTTTTATTTTTCACACTATTTGAAAAAAAATACTTTTCGAAGAAAGCGACTATTTTAATTGTTTAGTGTACATTTTTTACTTTTCCTAATATACAGAAAAGCGGTCCTTGCAAATCAGGTATGAATAAACATTTCGTGAAAATAACAAAACGTGAAAGAGTGAGAGTGCTGTAGATAATATCATGAGCAGTTTTTAAAATATACTTACCGCAAAAATAAAGTTCTAGTTTATTTTTCAAAAATGTATACCTGTACACGTTTTTCTCGTGTTCGTACACTACAAAAGCAAATTTATAAAATACTAAAAAAAATATATTGCAAAAAGTGTTTTCAAAAAAAATGTTGCCCACATCGTTATTCGAATTATCCCGAACGTAAAATCGATATAAAAAAAACTCAAAGTTTTTAATGAAAATGTACACAATCCGCAGTAAAAATTTTAATTGATTTGTACCCTCCTTCCACCCTTCGAGTAGCCAAAATTTTAAATACGAAGAGGAGATGAAAAAGCGGAAAAAATTAAATTGAAAAAAACAGCGAGAACGCAAGAAAGGAAGGAAAGTAGGGAAAGGCCTTGTAATGACGCAGCGCGACCACTCGATGACATACATAGTTCGTACACGCGATCCAACAAATCGATTCGTACCAACTTATTCCGCTCGTTTCACGTCGCGGCACGGTGAACATTTGCGAGGGACACATCGCAAGTCGTATATCGGACTGTTTGATACACGTAAACATGCATATTTATGTTTTCTGTAGCAAGCAGGATGGAAGAGAACCATTGAAATCGAGGATGAATAAACCTTCGAACTGATAATCAATTAAGGTACTTGTCTCAAGACAGTCACTGTAAAATTGTATCTTAAAACCCAATGTGCGAAAGTTTGTCCGAAATGGAAATGGCTCAGGAGTCAGACGTGCGCGCCGACGCGACGTACGTCTAAGCTTAAGTTACCCATTCGACTATTGGCAGCGCTCATTATCGCTTATCTCTGGTGGCCGCTGAAGCAGAACATCGACTATTATACA
Source organism: Heteropelma amictum (assembly GCA_959613375.1). Classification (NCBI taxonomy): domain Eukaryota; kingdom Metazoa; phylum Arthropoda; class Insecta; order Hymenoptera; family Ichneumonidae; genus Heteropelma; species Heteropelma amictum. Next base: position 11,394,744 of record OY390722.1, on the reverse strand, counting down.
TATTTTATGTTATGGATTACGCGTATTATTTTATATCCCTGAAACCAAGTGGTCAAAATAATAGGGACGAAATGCTTGCCAATAGAATTTAACTGATTAATGTGGAAGTAATAAATTAATGGTAAACGAATCGTTGAATTCGGAACTATTCGCGGGAGGTAGTCCTTCACTCCAATGTATATTCACATATATATTGATATTTGTATTGATGAAAGGAGACGATAAAACTTTGATGCAACATTTTTCACTTCAAGGTAGTAGATTCGTCAGTGCATCGACGGACACCCGAATGCGGGACAATGAATACGATTTTCCGATGTATTTCTTCGTTCCAAAACGTCAAATAATCCCACTTATAAAATTGAACCAATCGCTCTTCCTTGAAGCTTCGCAATATTCGTGAGAGCTTTTATAGCTGACCTGGAAATGTCTTCAATCCTTTTTTTCATATACAGGACGTCTCACAACTAAATGACCATAATGTATAGGATCGGACATCGAATGAATTGATAATAAAAAATGTATTCGACTACTTTTCGTCTTGATGCGAGAATGTTTTCGTTGAACACAAGTTGCCGGATACTGGAATTTCTTTTAATCGAAAATTCACTCCTAATGAAACATGATATCGATGATTTTCATGTAGTGGAGCACGCTCTGTATACTTAAACTACCTAGTCTACTGGTGGAAAGAGTTAAAACAATGACCAGAGCCACAAAATTATCATTGGAAGAATGAGGAAGACGTTAGCTCTTCAAATTTGCTCAAAACGGAACGTTGGATTTAACGGAGCAATTTCGTAGGACAAAGTTACTTGCAAAGAAAAAAATGAAGTAGCTAATTTGAAGTCCTATTCAATAAATAAAGGTGTAACATTTTTTGTTCTTATTTATCGTTTTTAATTTATTCGAAGATTTCCCTGCTACTACCGTCTGTTTGAAGCGCTTTTTTCTCTTCTATCACCGTTTATTTAAAGTGCGTTTTTTTTCAACCTTTTCATTTGTATTCATCGTGGTCTAAACCTACGAAAATGTTTTAAATATTTGTACAATTAATCGAATGGAGATTTCACCGTATATATTACTCGAATGCGGTGAAAAAAGAGAAAAAATCATGCAAACGGTTGTCCGAATGAATAAAATTGTACCTGCATCCCTTGCGGGGATCGAACCCGCGACCTTTGGATTAGAAGTCCAACGCGCTATCCTCTGCGCCAAAGGGACCTTGTCGTTGACACGAAAAATGAGTACGTTCGTATGTGTCCAATCACACATTGATTATTTAACATGTACAGTATATGTTAAAACACTAACGATTGTGAGCAGTTACACGAAACAGTTATGAGTTTCATTCTGTTCCCCGATAATTACATAAATTAACGAAGTTTCAGAGAATAATGTATGAACGAAATGCTGCTGCCACGTCTCTAGGTTTACAATGTTTAACTCTACAACGTTTAAAGTACATTGTTTAACTCTACAATCAAATCAACTGCAAATATGTATAAACCGTATAATTTTGCAAAAATCTCGATATTGAGTCGCGCAAATGATTTATGAAAACGGAATAGAAATACCTTCAAATTCGATAATTGTAAAAAAATATTATCACTCCTACTCGTTAAACTAATCTGATGCAGATGTAATTGCTTGAGCACTTGCAATTCTTATTGGACAAGAAAAATAACCGATCATAATCCGAATAATATACATATATTTAACTTCCATACGTGCCTTTCGTACGTACGTGCCTTTCATTAACATGGAATAATTATCGAACAAATATTAATTAAATGAACATATGAGATGCAACTGTGCAAACGATCGTGGCGTAAATGTAATAGCGAAATAAAGACTCTTATCTTTATTTAATTTTATTCTTTTAATCAACATTGTGTTACTTACTTTGACAGTTCTTCGCAACGAAAGTATTATCGATACTGAGACGAAACAAGTATATTGACATTGAGATGAAAAAATTGATCCTCTCATACATCTGTGAATCTGCTGTGAAGTGAGCTTGTTGCGTGTGCACTCACCAAGCTACCTTGCCATTGCTTCGGCGCTGCATTAGCTTCGTGAGTCTATTACTGCATATAAATACAGTACCGCAATGAATACAATGGCCCTGTGTGGTGATTGGTTGGAAGGACAATATTTGCTTCGTTCGGGGCAAAAGAGAGGCTCTTTATTTTCATATACTGCCTTGAGAAAAAGCATTGCGTTAATTGCCAATAAAAATGCTTTAGACTGTGAATTAAAATTACCGTAAAGTCTGTTAAGCCCCTACAAATATGAATCAATAAAACTCACATTTAATATAATGAATTACTGAGCCAGAAAAAAATTAGTCATTATGATTTCAGAAAAAATATTGAGAAATTGAATCCCATTTAATTCACAAATATCTATTCGCAAGAAAACGATAATTTGATGCGAAATAAATTGCGATTTTTTTTTTGGCTTTACCTTTTATTTCAAACACTCGAGTCGTATCATTAATAGCGTGAATTTGAAGCTTGAAATTGGTCGTTTTTGGAAACTTCCGATTGAAAAACACCGAACACTTGATAGTCCTGTCCCTGTCTATCTCAGCAACGTGAATTTCAGTGACAGTTCGCTCGAGTGAGTGAGTTGATGGAGTAGATGGGAAATCATTGTCATGACGTATATCACGATCAATTAAATAGTCGAAAAAATAAAAGGACAATTAAGGCCTGAAAAAATATACTGTGAGAAAAAGAAAACCAGTTTCATAAAACTTTGTTCACCCAATTCAAAACAGGCATCTTTTACCAAGATTACAATTAATTCATACTTCTTAATTAAATAAAACTATTTACGAACAAATTACACAATCAAACCCTATTTTGAACAAATTTAGCTCGGAACAACTTTTGGCCTTTGTGATTATCTCCGAGGCACAGTGATGGTTTAATTGAATTTCATGGTTCGCTACCTGGAGTTCATTAAGTCTTGCTCCCATCTCCACGGCGGACAATTCAATTCCTCGAAAATCTTGGTAAGCACCTTACGTGCAAATCTAAAAATCGGTAAGTTTAAAAAATTCTGATGAAAAAGAAGCTGACTAACGAGGCTGATGGGGAAAACCTACTGCATCATAAGAAGCCATCAGCTATACTGGCGTACAAAAAGCTGGGGTATTTCGTAAACGTCTATGATCCAAACAGTAGCTTCATAGAGAATGATTTTGAAGTTACGATATAGAAGAATTGGACACCGGAATTTTGGTTCAACAAAAATGAAGCGATTTTCATCATCCTCCTTCCGAGCCTTACCTACTTTGACTGTCGTTCAAATCCAGTCGACAAATCAAATCGAGTTGACAATCGATCAAAGTAAGAGCGTTTTCTAATACAAAATACAGAAAGCAGGACAAGAGCGAGACCCTTGTTTCTCGCAATGTATTGTATATCTCATAATCAATCCGGTTCCCGTCCATTTGATCTACGATCCGAGTGTGGTATACGCTCGATGGGCTATCCAACGGCACTTTCCCAGGTGTACGTTAGCCCCAGGCTCATCATCAGTAGGAGAGAGAGAACCATCACCAATGGCAACGCCACCCACGGCTAGCTTTCCTAGAGCCAATACCCCTTGCTCCCTTTACTTCCGCTGGTCCTTGTGTCAAGCAATCCGCGCGCGTTTCCAACCAACCCCCACCTTTGCGACTATCACCAGACTACGTCTCTTCAACCAACCCCCTGACTAAAATGTTCAGTGCCAGCACTTCTGTTGCTCAGTGCGTTTGCGTTCTTAACCTTCTGCTGCTGTTCAGACATATTTGTGGTTTGCTTGACTTCGAAGTATACATTTTTTGACTTATTTCGGAAACGCCCTCAAAGATGAGTTCGTGGTCGTGTTGGTCGCGCGGACGGGTCACTAGAATTTACCATTAATAATCATTCGAGTGGAGCTTTGTCTGGATAGATGTTGGCTCGCAGGCAGCCCAACAGAGCACAACTGTCATGTTGAGGATAAACGTCGAGGGTCGATAATGGATCGACGTTCGTTCAAAGTGCTGAACACGTTCTAAACAAGTGGAATCCTTGTTGGGATCTAGCGGAATAAAGAAATTACTGATGAATTACGAAATAAACGCCTAAACGAGTGATCACTTCTCGGAAATCACTATGTGAGACCCTGTTATTGTGAATCGATCGAACCCTTGTTACCCGTGTCCTTTCGCTACCATGCGTGGCTAAGAAAAAAATCCTTATTCTTCTTCATCAGTTACGTTCGCCGAGACTCAACGTTTCCAAGTTATAAAAGTGTGAAACTTGAAATTTCCGCTGTGTTTGACGAAACATTGGTGAAGTTTCGAATTGCCAAAACATCGATTGTCGAATTTGTGAGAGCTTACTTGTGACGTGCCACTTTCATAAATCTTGTTCGGTATTTTTTTTAAAGACAATCGAGTTTTCGGCTTAAAATGAAAAACGGGGACTATCATGTCTCTGGCTAGTCTGTTTTTTTTTTCGTTTACTTCGATATCCCTTACAGTTTTCTGAGGGAATATGGTTAACCCTGCCGCGAGTGAATTGATTGTGATACATAGTTTGGAGAACATTGAGGGAGCTAAGGAAGAAATGCTACATTTGTGAAGTTTGTATTTCCGAAGAAATTCGAAACTTTTCATTTTTTGGTAAGCTCAAAGTAATAACGGCGGCTGAAATGTTAATAATATTTATAATAATTATACACGCTGTATGCGGTGATGAAATGAAATATTCAAAAAGATTATCGAAAAATTGATCCTCAAAGTGATGATTTTTATCCTGAGCTGAATTAGGGCGGACATATTTTTCTTGGGCATACATTATGCTATTTATAAAACATAATGTCAACTCATTATGTCTGTCGATGATGGAAAGGCATTAGGATATGTCGATCGGATATGAGATTAGAGACACGACTAGAATCCCCAATTTTATTGTCCATTTTCTCCCCACCATTTTCTATTTAGATATTCGGAAACGTAAAAAACAGAAAACACTATGTGGGTTACGGAAATTGTTAAATAATGCATACTGAAACAAAAGATGTGTTAATTTGACGAAAAATGTATAATAAAATAACGTGAAAGCAAAATCACAATTTAGATTAATTCAATAGAAAATTCGTTCATCGAACGTTGATGATAAATCATGTTGATATTTGATAAATAAAGAATAAAAAATGGATGGAAAAATACTTCATTATAAAATGCGAAAAAGTTGAGAAATACTGTTGTTTTTTTTTTGGCAATTTGATTATTGCATATAGATGTGATCTTTATCGAATTTGTATAAAGCTTTTTCTCTACAGACAACCTGAGAGTTAGAGTTAATTGTCTGTGTGTGAAGTTTTTAGTCTTGATCTCGTTTTTATTCTCACGTTTAATCTTCATATTTTTGGATAGAAAGAATTGTTACAAAGTAAGCAGATAGAATTTATGAACGACGGAGCGGCTTCGTCTGCAATAAATATTTAGCAATCCTGCATTATCTTGGAAAAAGTTCCAAAAATGTTAGTACTCACGAATAATAGAACAAGATTATTGTGGTCCATCTGCCAAAAAATTTTTTTTTGCCCTCAACCAGTGGCGAATTTTCTCGCGTTTCTCGCATTCTAACTTTTCAAATAGTTCGAAGGCGGCGTAATAAATTCAACTACATATCGTTTACTCACTATTAATCTTATCTTATCTTACTAATATTATAAATGTGAAAGTTTTTGAGGATAGATGTATGAATGTTTTTTACTCTTTCACGCAAAAACTACTGAACGGATTTTGATGAAACTTTACAGTATTACTGTTTATACATCAGAATAACATGTAGGCTATTATTTATAACGATATTGAGTTAATTGGGCAAATTACTACGATAAATGTCAAGTAAGTCAAGTAAGTGCGGTGCTTAAACCGTTAGAGTTACACGAAAAAAATATATGGTGGAATTGTTTCTCTCAAAAGGATCTAAAAAACCTATACAATCATTTTTTGTTAGAATTCAATTCGTTAGCGTAATACGGTAATAAACAATCGCATGATGGAGCGTGAAAGTGACTACGTCAAATCTCATGCAAAACTGAGGCCAGATAGCACCAAATTAACTATACTAATTATGACGAAAATCTGTATTATCATTTTTGTCATAGTTCAATTTGTTGTTCAAGCGTTTTACGCTTACAAATTGAATTTTTGTCATGGTGTTTCAATATACTTTGTAGAAGCGTATTGCAGTAAGTACAAAAGGTCCAAAAAAGAGATAATAATCGAAGTCACGGATAGAAGCTAGTCATTACTAAATTAATACGGATAAAAATTGAAAATAAGAATATTTTCACCCAATAAAATATGTTATTTGTTTCATCGTGTGCTTTCCATTAAAAATAAAATCTGCGTGTTTAACGAATATAAGAGGCTGTCTTTCCGCGGAGATAATTTCCCAAGACGCGACATAAAATGACCCTATTATCAGACAACGTGTTTCTCACTTCAATTTGCTCGAGGGATAAGACTAATAATAACCCGCGGTGCTAAGGGTGCAAATCAACTTCAACTGTATTTTCCCATCAAGTTACCCATCAGGGACCCAAGACTCGTGAACAAGAATATTATCAAACAATATTGAACAATGTACGATCCTATCGTACTCATTTAAGATGTAGGTTAATTCGGTTTTTACGAAATGACAAGACTCTGTTTCCGACAGGTTCTCTGTTACAAGAATGACAGTTAGAACTGTAATTATATGGCTAGCATTCCTACGATGATCACAGAATTTTTAAAGATTAAAAATATTAAACAACGATGCAACGGGTATTGCTTGAAGTTTTTGTCATGTCATTCATAATTTCTTGATCAATTCCTCCCTATTTGCACTTGACCTTCATTTTTACAACTTCTCTTTCAAGAAAAAAAAATCACATTTTTACATTTTTAGCCATTTTTTTTATAGCAGGACAAACGATTTACAATTCATGAGAGTGCTACACTTGAGAATGTGAAAACTCACCTGAAAAAATGCGTGAAAAAACTGACTCTCTAGGATTGGGTGCATAATAAAATTACGTATTCCTCCACTTGACTAGGGATAAAAATACAAGGGCTAAAGGTACAATTTACTCCTGGAAAACTCCATCTGTGTTTATATAAAAAATGATATAATCTACACTTTTTCGTTAGAAAATAACTGTAAACAAAAAATGCATGTTTGTTAACAATACGACATTAATGCTTTCCATTTACGAGGACCAGGGATGGATACTCGCGCTCACGCGCCCGATCGTCGGCTACGTGATCGCACTGCAGCGCTTTAATGTTTTATTTCATTTAATCTGTCAAAAGTCAGTAACTGTCAAATACTAGTAAAAACAAAACTCACACGCGCATGAGAAAGCAAACGGAATTTTGCCACGGAATTAATTTTTTTACGAATAAATCGACAACAATCGCGCGTTATTTTTTTTATCAATCACCAATCAACGTCCTGACTCCATCAGCTTTTTGTTAGAATGGATAAAAATAATTCCATCATAATCGAGGTCTTGGTACAATTAAACAGTTTGATCCATACTTGTATTTTGTTGTTATTCCCTATTGACATAGTTAATTAACGCCGCCCGCCCTGCAACTCCGCTCACGTCAAATTGTTAAACAACATTGAGTCTTTAAAAGTAGATAAGTTAATGGACAATTATCAGTTATATAGTAGCCAAAGTAAACCCTACGTTTTCTGTAAAAAAACTGCATCCATATCCGGGAAGTACATAGTGCATTCTATCACTTCTCCTTCACGCTCTCAATTATTTTTTTCTTAGATATTTTCAACATACAGGTACACGATGTTTAAAATGTTATTATATGTATAGATTAGACATACATTGGTAGGTTTTATACATGTATTATATTACGTTAACTACATTTTAGCGCAATTTCCAGTTAAATGAAACCAATGTTTCATTTAGTCATTTTTTCTGTATACCTAGTTTTTTTTATTTGCCTTAAAAATGAAAATCTTCGCAAGATATTTTGGAAAGCATGTATAGGCTCTTTGTTAATGATTCTCTCCAACGTGAGAAGAGTGCGGATAAAGCACCAGCTTTATCGCGGTACTTCAAAACGAATGTTGGGTGCGCAAAGGTTTCCCGGGGATTTTAGGTTGCCATTTATGTACCGGTCGATAGACACACTCGATTCAATACTCGAGTGGAGCATAACAAAAGCTACATATTGTTTTCGCTTCTCTCCAGTTGAACGTTTTCTTTACACTACTTTGCCGAGAAACGTGAACATTGATGTCCGAGATAAAAAAAACAAGATATTATTATATTGCGGACAAAAAGATTGGCATGGATGCATTTGAAATAGAAGTACAGTGTGAATACTGAGAAAATGTCAACTTTGAACAGTCAACAGGGAAACTTTCCGAGGGAGAATTTTCGTGCTTCAAATCTCATCAGCTACTACTTCATGCTATTTATTTCATTTTCAAGGTAATTCAATTCTTTACGTAGGTAATGAATTTCTGAGCAAAATGTGAAACAGAGGTGGAAGCAAACTTTTCCTTAGCGGTATGATGTATTTAAATTCGTGCAAAATGGTCTCGAATTATTTTTATTCCAGCATGTATTGGAATATTTCTCAAGTACATTCGTTGAGTTTTTACATTTTTTCAATCTGCTCGTCTTCAACGCTCAATTCCAATTCACCTGATCAAGTAATTAATTTCTTTGAAACTTCAAATACACCTGAAGCAAAATATACGATGCTTAATAAATAGCAAAATTTGCATCCTGGCCAACGCTAATTGTAGGTGCTGAAAAAATATGTTTGAAATAATTTGTTCAGTACTCATCTATGTTTTGTAAGCAAGTGGATATAGGACGCAGTATATTTCGTTTTGTGCTGATGGCCTTAGACAGCCATTTTTCTATCACATTACTGTGCACAAAGTCTAAAATATTCGCATTTAAAATCAATTTATAATAATATCTAGAATTTTTTTCCAAGAACATTGAACGGACGTTTCGATTGTTGTAGCGTTTTTCACGCAAAACATTATTTTTCAGCACGCGGCTGGGTTTTATTAATGACTGTTTTTGCTTTTGATCGTGAGCGAGTTTACCTTGGCCAACTTTGTTCAATCGCCCCTTTATACATTTTCAAAGCGCGTGCATATCGTCTGAATAGATAATTTAGTTTCCTAAACTTTGAATGAAATGTCTTGCGTACGACGTAACGCTCAAGCATACTGCGTACGTGAATTACGATAAACTACTGTAATAAAATACTTGGTCTACATCGGCACACTTATCAGGGCACTAGAAAAATAAAACTTCTTCAAAAAAGCTTGCAATGTCGTTTTACGAGATCGATATTTACAACATGTCAACTTTTACAGTAAATTGCCCAGCAAAAAAATGCATGTCAACAATAAATAAATTGAAAAGAGTATTATTCAATACGCACTTTATTGTTCAAGAGGGTTGTCTGTTTCGCAATGTTCTGTTGTGTTGTGAAAAAAAAAATTCTCAAGTTTTTTTGCTACAACTAAATAATCAGCGGGTCGAGCGATAATGTCACATATTTTTACTGAGCATTTACTGTATTTTCGATGTAAGGTGGTACAAGTGACGAAAGTAGTATTTCGATTAAAAGAAAATTATTGTACATGTGACAAAAATCGATGTCTTCATGACATATATAACGTTTTCAGCCCCAACTATTTTATCTTATGGACTAAAACAAGCTTGTCTCAATTTACCCATCGTATATATCGATTTATTTCGAGTCCCTTGTTTCGCAATTAAGAACGACTGTGAAGATTAATAATAGCCCTTTATTGATCTCTTTAACCAGTTATTATGTAACCCCGTCAATGTTCAATTACGTAACCAATAGAAAAACAACCTAACATACTCGAGACTACGTTCGAACTCCACCACTGCCAACTCCTTCTTACAAACTTATCAAGTATTTTTTTCAGAAAGTGCATTAAAGAAAAGGTTTTTAAATTATAATTCATATCATTTTTGCGAATGCCTGTTTGTAATACATTTTTCTATCCATTGGTTTTCTAGATCAGACATAATTATTTATCAATTTTTAACAATCATTGATTAGCTATTCTAAAAAGAAAATGATTCTCAATTGAGCCATGACGTGACGCCAATTTTGACGTTGTAAAAAAGAGAGGATTCACTTCGTTTTATGCTTGCAGGAGACTTAACATTTTGATCAGACGGGCGAGAAGAGTGTCTACTCTGTACATTCCCGCGTATACTCTAAGACTGATAGACGATCGTCTACTTTATTAAATCTTCTAAGACATAAATCCCTGAGACGTAGAAGTGATGTATTTTGTAAATATCTCACATGATGTTTTTTTACTCTTACCATAACGCATTTGCAAGCTCTTAAAAATGATATGCCCGTTTATAATCATGGCACTAAAAAGATAGAGTGAAAATCTCAAAGATCGAAAGCGGCAAGGCTATAAATATCTGAAAAACACATAAATCTTATGGAGGGTCCGAATACAATAATTTACAAAAGCATATGAATAAGTTGTCGAATCTTAGAAAAAAAACAGATTGTCCGGGAGAAAAAAGGATTTTTGTTTATAACTTCTTTGTTTACTGAAATTTTTCAATTTTTTTTGCGGTGACAACTCGGCACAACTTTGATTTTTAAAATCGGTCAAAATGGCTGGGCTAGCTATCTTTTTATTTTTTCGTTTGTTCATAACTTTCTTATTTATGAAAAGTGTTCAATTCCGCTTGCGGCACAACTCAGCACAAACCGAGCACAATTCAGCATAATTTTCATTTTTTGAAAGAAACAAAATGGCTGGGCTAAATTCACACACATAATGAATCGAGCCTTTTCGAAAAACTTCTCCACGATGTTTTTTTTCAAATATGTTTCACCAAACATTTCAGTTTCCTTCCCTTTTCTTTTTTATTTTTCATGACAAAAAAGTTTCATGCGGAAAAGCAAAATCGCTAATGCAAAGGAAACGATTTGTCTCCAAAAAATGTTCTGGCATCATAATCTTTGTTCCTCGTTTACACGACAGTATCTCTGTCAAGTTTCATCACTATATTTCAATCACGCGTACACGAATAAAGTGTCTCAGCATAGCGAAAGAGTCTTGGAAAGAGAAAGGGAAGGAAAAATATAGCAGGGATTGCCATTTTCTCATTGTTAGATAAAAATGAGCACGAAAAGTGAAGAAAGGGAAAGGAAAAAAGTGCAAAAAAAGATTCATCATCGTCAATATGGCCAACAATTGTGAAGATTCGTGCTATAAACCGTAGGCTACGATGACTATATGTAACCGTTGTATAAAACACTTTTCGATTACACAATCTCGTGCGATGTAGTTCGGCCTGGAAAAAACAATGGTAACAGCATACCCGACGAACCAACAAGAATTCGTGACAAAGGGATCTCTGAAGCTTACAATGCTATAAAATGTTATTTTCCCCATGGGACTAGAGCACATTTTGGTCAACGAGACCGTAAACGATGAAAGGGGGAGAAAAAATCAGCGTTGAATACAGTCTATGCATCGTGAACTATCGTACGAGAAAAGTCATGTATAACTCGTAATCTCTTGAAACCTAAAAATGTATTATTAGTAATTTTCAAAAGGAAAATTAAAATTACATGTCAAAAAAGTGAACATAATAATACAAAAGTTTCATAGTCAACATGATTGAGATAAATCGCTAATTAAAATAATAATGGAATACTAATACTTTAATACTATAATCGATGAATTATAAATGATTCGGAGTTTAATTGAATTTTATCAATGAACATCCATTAATATAATTGTAAGAAAAATCCATATCACGAATCAAGTTTTGACATCAGTTTTCACATGGTATTTTTGTCAACTTTTTTTGAGGAAACGTACATTTTCGGGGTAGTCGGATAAAATATTCTCCTGTTGGAAAACATGACAGCAATCCTTCCGCGAAGGGCCATAATTTATTGATATTGATTTATTGATCCTACACTTGAACAATTTTGCAAACATATCCTCTGTAAAGTCGTGGTAACATAAAATTATTTTTAAAAAACCGACTTCAAAAAACGCCCAAGAAATAAAAAGGAAAAAATAATTGGATATATTTACATATGAATTTCTACTCAAACCTATAATGAAATTTATTTTACAATTCTAGTAGAAGAATCAACTAAACTAAACACCCAATTATAAAATAAACACTTACTTTAATTACTATGCAAGAAACTATTTTAATACTTAACTAATAATACGATTTCTTATTTTTAAAGTACCTTATGATACCGATGCCTCCTATAAATAAACTACTAACTAACCACAGACGTACAGTGCCTTCATTTAATGCCTGGACATACTGGGCATACTTTCATTCAATGCCTGGACCAGGCATTGAATAAAGTGTGTGTACCTATGCGTAACTAAACTAACCTAAACTTTCTAAAGCTTAACCTAAGCTACCTAAGCTAAACTAGAATTATATTTCTACCTTTGGGGGGCACCAACTTCATAAGGTACCTAAAAAATAAGTATACCTTATTTTTTAATAAGTACATTAATTAGTACCGTAAATAAGTACATTACTTGAAAAATAAGTCCCTCATTTTTTAAGGTTTTTTAAGGAATAAAAAAAAATTGTCAAAAGCAAATGCACTGGTCACTATAAAAAAAATTCCAAATCGGTTCAGGCGTCTTCGAGTAATCGGGGAACATACCTAAAAAATAAAAGATTCCGACGAATTGAGAACCTCTTCCTTTTTTTGAGTCGGATAGAAGTCGGATAGCTTTCTGCATGTGATTTTTTTCAAACTTCTAAAATGATTTGTTCCGTAAATAATTGGTTGGAAAGGTATGAAAATGGTGGCATAAGCTGCCGTATAAGTTTCACGATTTTTAAAATCATAATTCCTTTATAAATATTCGGTATCGTGGGTAGACATTTTTGTAGTATGTCGGGATGCACGTTTACTTTATTGCACATAAAAACCCTGTGATCGTAAAATATTCTGCCTAGGACAGAATTTTATCGTTGTCTTTTAGACGATATTCTAATTGGCTGTCTGTGAAACCCTAGTTGCAGTTGTGCTATGGCCACCTCCGATAGGGACTTTATTATTCCAATTCGACATGTATGCATAAAGGCTTATGCATACATAGCATACGTAATTTCGTTCATCGTCAAGACTCAACGGTTCAATGGAGGAAAAACGCGATACAGATAGAGACGATAAAGTAAGTTCCTTGGGTGAGACGGAAAGAGAAGTACTTGACCAGGAGTACAATCAAACTACAGCATCAACAGCACAAGCACCCTTGAAAAAATGCACGATTGGGCCAGTAACGGCGGAACGTCGCCCCAGTTATAATTGCAAGGCTTCCGATGAGAGGCCTGCCGTGAGGGTTAGTACCGGGCCAACGTCGATCTCAGGTTGGAGTAATAAGTTAACGAACAGAGTTGCGTCAGCGTTGGCCTACCGCTACACCGTTACTGGTCCAGTTGTGCATTTTTTTACGTATATTTGCGGAATTACCTTGAAATAATGAAAAAAAATAAAAAATTAGGCTCACGAAATAATTGACATTCATATTCCTTCACCGGAAATGATTTTGCACTAAATTGTAGGAATAAAAATTATTTGCCCCAGCTGGGATTTGAATCCACGATCTATCTGCCTAAGTACCTAACAGTCGCGAACTTTCCAACCAACTTGGGAAATATTTCTGAAAAATGACATATAAGCCACGAAGGATAATACACACCTTTTTTCATTTAATTCGATTGGACATGGGCACTGCCGCAATAGAGGTAATCGATCACGCGACACACACAAGAGCACGTCTCCAAACCTCGCGCACGATAGATTTCTTTTCCGCTATCTTTTGTTAACAAAATCGTTTATTTAATAAATATTGTTCCATATATAAAATTTTGATAAATTTTTTATACTCGCATAAGAATATTCCGTTATCCAAAATGCGAGCACAGTGATTCTCAAAAATAACAATATTGAAGAGTTATTAACAAATAATAGTACAAAAAGTTCTGAAAATATGCAAAAATTAATTTTTCCTCCATGTTGAATCAATTCGTACGTTTTTTTGAATATATTTGAATTTTTTCAAAATTCCGAGATTGGTGGAAAATTCCGACCCACTGAACTAGCGGCATCGTTTATATTGCCGCTCGTTCTATGTTAGTCTATCTATTAAACTAGTTAGTTTATATATTAAACCAAATTCGAAACAAAAAACGAAATTTCAAAACACGGAGAAAACTTTGAAAAAGTTGAAGCGCATTCACACAAAATAAACGATTAAACGTAGTATGAAAAGCAAAGAGTTTTCCAAATATTTTCGGAATTTTTTTTTTCAACAATTCGTTAATAACTGATTAATACGTTCATTATTGAAAATGTTTGTCCTCAGTATCTTGAATATAACTGATTTTTTTCGATTTCTATGACATTGCTAAGTACGCGAAATTCTCAATTAATTTTATTCTTTCTCAAATAATGTACTATTATAATAACGATAACAACAATGCAAATTGACCTATACAACGATAAAAAAAATTGATAACACTAGTCTGCAATTAACAAAATGAAAAATACAAAATGGCATCTCGAGGTCAAAAAATGCGATTGTACATACGGCAATTGCGTGTTGATCGCTCATATATCATTGAAAAATACTTCAATAATATATCGAGACGAGATAAAAGAGCTCGAGGTGATTAATTATCCACAAAATTGCTGTAACTATTCTGGATAAATGTCCATATGTGAAAATTAAAAGTCTGACCATTTGTTTCTGTGGATATAAGGGACAATCTCAAGGCGATGGGGAACAGTCTGAGTACGCTGCAAATCGATACGAATAATTGGCCGGGGCAGCTAGTATATGCTACATACATCCACGTATGCATATATAGTAGAAAACACAACACACGATTGAAAGTGGGGATTGAATATGCACACGAGTTGAGGTTACTACGTTTATATACAGCTAACAATGCCTCGCAATATATTTATTCATGGACATGTACATACTATATGGGGCATTGTAGGTCAAACGAACGCTAGTTTTCAGTTTATATTTTTGATCATTATTTTGCTCTGATTTTCAGTTTCATTCAGATTGCCAGTTATTTCGATAGAAGCAGTTTCATTCATACGAAGAAGATACACAAATTTCGGAACCTTTTTTAACAATTTGTTTGGCAAAAATGAAATCATGGTATCACCAGATAGAATGATCCATATATCCTTTTCTTTGATGCAGAATATTTCTTCCTTTTGTTTCTCTTTATTTTCACTGATTGGGATAATTCCTGTGAAAATTTTGCGGTTAGTCCGTAATTCAATCGATGATTTATTAAAATCATTGTAAAGATTCGTCTTTTCTTCAATTATCAAAAATGTAATGACATTTTAGCGATTAAATATGATTTTGTTCTTTCCATTGGGCCTAGTGAAAGCACGATTTGGTCAGCCGATATTTGCAAACTCATAATTTTGAGCTGATTTATTCTCCATAAAATTTCAAAATAATATATATATCACAATCGTCGTGTCGCGAAGTAGGCGAAACATCGAAAAATCAAAGCGTCAGTGCTGAATGTCAAAGTATTTCAACCTTTTCCGATGTGAAAGTCTTGACGCTTCAAGAATTTTTTCTTTTTGTTTTTTTGTCTTACATCATTAAATTCGGTGGTTTCCTACAAAAAGAAGTGAAATCCACATTTAAAACTTTAAAAGGAAAAAAACGTACACCAAGTAATTAAAATAGTAGTTTTCGTCGAAAAGTATTTTTTTTCAAATAGTGTAAAAAATAAAAATAACATTTTCCAAAAAAAAAAATCAAACTTGGCGTGCATGGAATCTCTCTTTCTTAACCATAACTTTGACTTTAAAAATCATATTTCCATTAATTCACTTATTTTTGACATGTTTTTCTGTATATTAAAAGAAGCTTAACTGTATCTTTTTAGTCCTCAATCTTTTAAAGTTTGTAACCCATAAATTCTCGAAAATTTCAAAAGAGTAGTGGTTTTGTAAAAATATAACTCCTAGGTGTTTCGATTATTTATTCGTTGTTTCGTTCTGAAATACATTTTACACAAAAAAAAGTATTTAAAACATCGTCCTTTATGTTACTTTCATCTTAAGGACATTGTACGGTGACGGTCGAATCTAAATTTTTGTTTTCAGTTTTTCTTACATACAAAATGGTTTGCGAACTCAAGTTCATTAAGAAAAGTTGTTGTAGATTGACGAAAGAACAACATACTTTAAATTTAAATCGTCCGAGGTAAGGTAATATGCATATAATAACCAAAATTTCGAAAAAATTTGACGACAGATTTTTTTAAAAAACTAAATAAAGCTTCTTCGATGTTACATAAAAGCGTATGCAAAGGTTTTAGAGGCTTCACCATTTAGAAATCGAAATATTTAATGCTGAAAATTGGAACTTTTAACACGCGCTCCGAAACTATTGAAAATGGTGATTTTTATAAATAAACTAGCTGACCCGGCAAACGTTGTTTTGCCATATACATTATTTCTAGGAAAATTTATCGTACTGCAATTACTATATTCGATTGCCATCTTGCAACCCTATTGCGGATCTGTGGATGGAACAGAATAATATAAAAATCGCGATTAAAAAACAGGTGTTGATCGTAGAAGGGTGAAAATTTGAAGTTGTATGTATTTTTCAATGCTAAATCATAATAAAATAAAAATAAACAATTTTGTCGAAAAAAAAGTATATATTTAGATGTTGGCTGATTCTCAGACCTATCCGATATGCACAGAAAATTTCATACAAATCGGTCCAGCCGTTTCGGATGAGTTTGGTAACAAACATTGCGACACGAGAATTTTATATATTAGATATCCGGACTTCTACGTGGTGAAACCTCCTCAAATAGCGCAAGCTATTAGATATCACTATTATCTTTGTGTGATGCAAATTTAAAGGAATTCTGTCGATAGAAAATTCTGCATACAACGTCCTTAAACTGAAATTTTGATTTTTTTCAAAAAAGTACACGTTATTTTAGACTTAAAGTTAATTTTTTTGACATTATTATAATTTTCAATCCACTGTTGAATATTTTCTTATAAGCCCGTGCTTTTTTTAATTTCCTAAATAATTTATAAAAATAACATTGGAGTAGGTAGTAGCAGACAATACTATACTATAGTGCCAACCATGAAAATTACTCGAGCCAATTCTTTGAAACAAAGAGCCCACATTTTTCGTTTCTTCAAGTAGTTTTCATGATTTTATCGAATGTGATTTTTTATATTGTAAGACCATTGCAAGGTCTCGCTTTCTGACAGTATTTATATGGTAGTTTTCTCTACGACTACAACATCAATATGTATAAACCTCCGACTCCATGCAAAGCTCTTAAATTCTCCGATAACCAAAAATTCGCAAAGGGACACACAACAATAACAATTAATGATTATAAATAACATTATTTATGCCATTATTGCCATTACTGCCATTACTGCCATTACTGCCATTATTAGACTTCAATTTTCCGTAAGTTCCTTTTGCCTCTGTTGTTGCAAGCAGAACTGATCGAAGTTTACCTGGTTCTGAAAAAATCACCTCCCGCTCGGCGGTCTGATGCACCAATTGACACAAGGCTATTCGGTCACCCATCTCAGTAAGCACCTCACCGCGTTATTACTTTTCTGTGACGACTCGTCACATTGTGATGTGTTTATCGCTGTCAATTTGTTTGTATTTTTATTACAATTATTGAAGGCAGGCCAATTTTCTCCTGTCCTTATTTTTCCGAGAAGTTCAATCAATAGCTGGTTCTTTAGCAGATTAATAAAAATCTATTTTCGTCACTAAGACCTCTAAATACAAATCCAACAGATAGCTGCTTTTAATCGACACAAAAGGTACTGGAATATCATCTGTGAACGTCCTCGTATAGATATTATCCCAGGAATTATTGGCAGACCATGATTGGAGTATTAATGTAGGTATCAAAATTATTAGATAATCAAAGATTCTCTTTAATAAACAGATTTTCCCCCAGAGACAAATATTATCCTTCTGCACTTGAGAATTGTTCAATGTATTTCCATTTGATAATATGGTCTTTTTCCTTCAATATACAACCGTTAGCATTACACTCATAAATATAATATCCATGAGAACAATCCATTATGTAGGCAACTTCGTAATTTTGTTCTTTTCTTTGGGACATCTCAGAACGATTAGTTTGTAATAATCACACTGGACGGCGCTGAAGTGAACATGTATCAGATGTCAGATACAGTATTATCTACAGTCGCTGTCGGATAACTTGATCCGTCGGAAACACGCTGTACAACGGTCAGAGAAAACGATTTTAAAAAGATATGCTTCACATAGTTTTCGAGAAAATATCTCGAAGTATTCCCCGTCATTCATCGTCAGCGACAGCGGTCTCGCGAGTTCTCTTGACTTTTGGCCTTATGGCCATGGGGGATACCTCCCCCACCATCGAAATTTAGAAAAATTCTCAGGCAAAATCTATAAATCGGATTGATTTGAATTTTTTTGTGAGTATTTAGTGACAAAACACGGAGGGACTGACGATTTCGCAATTTCGAAATTGCTCAAAAAAAGTTTTATGCAGAGTGAAAAAGTTTTCAAAATTTCGAAGTTCTAAAATCGTCGGTCCCTCCGGACTATATCGCTAAATACTCACAACCAATTTTAAAGCGACCCGATTTATAGATTTTGCCGAAGAATTTTTCCAAGCTTCGATTTACGGATGTAACACATCGCCTTATATTGCGGAGACAAGTGGATTATGTTCCTCCCGTGTAAGTCACACGCAACTCACTTCTGAGGATTCATACGATTGCTGCGATTTTTTCAAATCCATTCTTAAGACGTCCTCTAATATAACCTTGATGGGTTCGACCGTTTCGACGCTTCATATGTTCAAACTCAAAAACTGATGCTCACTGTAAGTGTGTTGGTCGTCGTCGATAAAAATCCCGGTGATGATCTCCTGTTCCCTGCGAAAATAGGGGTGTCTAGCTTGGAAGATGTTGCCCCTGAGGTGGCTACGTTGTATACTCATCTTTCTCCATTACCCTCGTTCTGACATCGACAGCACTTTGACCATGAATACAAACACACTTCACGACGAAGGTTGATAATCCTCGTTCTACAAAAGAACGGTGGGCATAAAAAAGTATGATTATTTCTTTCGTATTAGCTATCGGTGACGACATTGATCGTTTTATACTAATCAAAAATACTCGTAACCAAACTATTCGGAGAAATTTCTCGCGTTATCTTTTTTTTTATGATAAATGATTGACGTTTTCTTGCTCCTACGAAAGAGTGGTAAATTAAACAAATAGTGTTTGTTCGAACAAATTGTCTTCTGATAATTCTGTCGCCATCAATCGTTAAAAAATATCGCAACCGGTGAATCCATGGTTGGTGAACATTCGAGCAAAGAACGGTAGTGATTAATCAAATGATGTTTGTTTGAATAAATATTCTCCCTCTCGATGTCTTCAAAATTCATCGCCGAAGAGTGCACCAGTTACTGAATCTATTAGCAATAATGGTTGCCACGGTTTCTTGCTTAACACAAAAGCGCTATAACGAAACACACTACCGCTCCCTCTCTGTCATAAAACCCGAGACGAAATTTAACTGCGACATTGACCCTTAAACTGTACGTTCAAAATATGCGTTGTAGGGTCAAAACGGGCGCAAAGCAATGTACACTGAAAGTATGCTGCCGCGTTACAATACGTTCGTAATTTCCATTTTTGTTATTCGCAGTACGAAAATAGGGTTAGATTCAAACCGTTCTTTAGCATTCTATAAAGCCCTTGCAGGTATATTTGTATATAATATGTACATATGCCTCGCGCGGAAGTTTAAGGAGGCTGGCTACACTCGCCAAAATGATAAGAATTAGTTGAAATTTTGGGTATATACGTCAGTAAAAAACACGTTTTTGTGCAAAATTTCAAGTCGATCGTATGCATAGGTGTTCTGTACTTCATTGTTGAATTTGAACTCTTATACACGTCAGCTATAGCAAAACCATGCAATGTGTTATAACTACGCTTCATAACTTCGACAAAAATGATAAGAATTTAATGAAAATAGTTCGGAAAGATTCCATACATGTTCGGAAAAAAGTTTTTCAAAAGGCGAAACGTTTCGTCTGCATAGTTATTGAGATATTCAAAAAATAAAATAGCATTTTGTCATTGTTTTAACTGAAAGCTATCCGCCATGCCACAGACGTGGCAACGTGGCAAAATCGGCCGTGATAGATCAGCGCAGTAATGTCAACACTCAAATAGACTCGAGTCTTTAAGAACAAATTATCGTATGGCAATTTTCTTTAAAAAAATAGTAACATTCAATACACTCTTTAATTGTCTAATAACAATAGTAATTATTATTATTATTTTTATGCTATTCATCATTTACTATCTATAAATGAGAGTAATGTTAAAGTAAATATAAAGAGACTTAATGAGAATTTTTATGAAAAAATAAGTACACCACAGATGCCCATTAGCACTATCCATGGCAACGATTGTTTACGTCTCGAGTCTCGCGTAAACGCGTCAGGGGTACCAGCTGATTTGCGCGATTGCCACATTTCAATATCGATAACCATATATTTCGATATTAATACTATAAATAATTATTTTAACCGTATATATACTACTAATTATTGATATATTACGTAAAAATTTGTCGATGATTGTTCATTTTTATCTACTTGAATGACAGACATTTTTTTTTTTTCGCGGTTGGCAGCCATCGGAGGAACCCGTGTATAAGCATAGGCTTACCCCCCTTACTGCCTGCCCCGCGAGGGTGTAGCCACCCTCCTTAATGCCACCGCAGTCTATGCAAGCGTGACGATTATATAAATATTGACAACAAAAATTACATAGGTTTTTTTCGCTGTTTGAGATAGTATTTCGTCCCATTTCATCATCGCCATTCGTCCCTGACCGAAAAATTCGAATTAAAATGTTTCACCGACACCGGAAATCTAGCCTGCCTACCTACAATTTCTATCTCAATAAAAGGCCTATTACGCTACTGACTACTCTCAGAATTTTCTCATTAAACGCACTATTATATCGTATATATGACAAGGTGCGAATACCAAGATAAGATGCTACCTAAATTAGTATAGTATGACTCTTCATACGTGAGGAAAATTATTCTTATATGGATACGAGTGGACCCGTCGGACGTTGTCCCGTACACACGTCTTTATAATTCGAAAATTAATTGAATAAACAATTTGAATTGGACCGAATTGTAAATCTAAACCATTCTCGAATCTCCTTGAACACACACAACAAATGTCATTATAATCGGTTCAGCCGTTTAGGAGGAGTTCAGTGACAAACACACGCACAGAAAAAAAATATATATAAAGATTGTTCATAAACGATTTCGTTTCTATAAATAAAAATTTAAATAACTTTATTCGATCTAATGTCCATCTTTGTATGTATATATACATAGAAAAGTAGCCAGCTAAGTAATGTATTTCAAAATAATGAGGTTTATAAATAATTTTCCTCACTTATGCAAAAAATGAATATAAAATAATGACATCCATCCAACATTGGAGTTGAGTATTGGCCCACAGGTTATGGCTATATTCTTATCATAATGTTGGATGATTTGGGTTTCGTTAAACGCCAATGATCAATTTTATAATGTGCATTACAAGGGTCCATAACAATGGCCCTCATTCTGGTCTACCATAGGGTACCAATAATCAGGCGTCTAGTGATGAACCATTTGTTGGCCATATTGTGAGCGTTGGTGGTTCCTATAATTTATTGGCCTACAAGAGGGTGCAAAAACAAATAGTATTCGTTCGAACAAATATTCTACTTCTCATTTCTTCCTAAAAATGTATCGATGAAGAGTGTAACAAGCAGTGAATTCATGAGTAACCACGGTTGTTGGTTTATCACGCTGTTACATAGCGGTAATAAACTGAACTGAATAAATAAACACCTTTCGCAAACACTATTGACAAGAGGTTAATTGTGGAAATTTTTCCTGCTATTAGTTTTCTCAAAATCGCCAACAACATAAATGTCATCCGAATGTGTTGAATCTTGTTAGAGGAATCAACTTTCAAAAACCCTTGTCACATTTGAGGACCCTCAAGGACCGTAAGCAAATCTGTTTGTAGGAGCTGTCGTCCTTTAACTAGTTTCGACATCAAGAGTAGAATTTGCGTCCAAGATAAAGCGAAATAATGATACTTCGTCGTCGGTTACTCGAAGCTAATCCGCGAATCGTACAATTTCTTTTGTTCGAAAGGGAATAAAAACTGTTCGTTGACAGTCCTCTAAAGCTATAGACAGAAATTTTTTCCTGTTATGTTCGTAATCTATACGATTATACGAGTTATATTATCCGTAGTGTCTAAAAGTTTGGGTAATGCGGGTATACGTTGAGAAAATTATGATGCTATAAAGTAATGATGCTCCCAAACACAGCGGTTTCAATTTTCTGATACGAGTCTCCCGTAAACTCATTTATTTTTCATTATTGCAAGAATTTGGGGTCAAGTTCAGGGAATAAATATGCTCCGTATATGTATACATATATACTTTTTTCAACAATATTTGTCGAGCCTGACTCTCTTAGGGACTCGATGAATCGACCTGCGCAAATTCGTCGCTGCATTGTTGCTCGTTCACGGAAGATGTCTCGGTTAATCGAATTTAATGCCGATACGCGAGAAGCACGCGATTCGTCGTACTCTTCGTTCCACACAGTTCGTCGGGAGGAAGAGGGTAAAATCGATGAAACCGTACGCCTGGTATATTCCCGCCATACACCCACGCAACTGTATGACAGTACTATTGTGTTAAGTCCGTGTGTGAGAGTCACAGTGATTGATTGATGATGAAAGGGGAAAAGTAACCGGGTGTGGTCTCAAGGGAAATATAATTTCGGAAAACTTATCATACTCGAGACCAAGAAACGTCCCTATATGAAGGCTCCACGATTTGACCAATCTCGTTAGCACTTTGGCTTCAATGGTTTTATACTTTTCAAGTACCATCTTCAAAACTTGTTAGTGTACACCTTTTAGGGTCTATGAAGACATTGTTAATATTTATTCATATTGATTATTTTTTTATTAGTGGAGGTCAATAATAACAATAATAATAATAATAATAATGATAATAGTAGTAGTATTTTTAAAACAAAAATATATAATATCTTGAAATCAGAAATAAATTCAAGCTTCAACACACATCCGTACACAAATCGAAGATCGATGCCGATATCGACTGCAAGGGTTGAGTGGGAAACTGAGGGTTGTTCAATGACAAGTTAAATCCGAGCTGCTTATTGAGCTCATACATGACAGAGACGGGAGATATTTGCATGTGAGGGAAGGTATATGTTTAATATGTAGCAATAGAGAATCTTCAACAAAAGTCGACTCCCTGGAGCGTTTTGTTCAGATAATGGCTCTGTATTAAATGGCAGTAAAGTAAAGCATTTCAGTATTCTTTTGTTTTGACGAGACTTGCACGTTTCGATAACACTGTGCTATAGGCAAATCCGTATGCCTGATGACTTTGTAAAGCTTAGTATAGACAAGGGCGCGCGTCTGGTTGGCCATATTAATTCTCAAGTAATTCAACAAAGCCTCGAATAAAAAAAATCTCAACCAATTTTCAACTCTGAATAACGTCCCGACTTTAACGCGACATTATTATGGTTAAGCTTCGAGACACCGTGTAAGTATCGCATGAAAAATAACATGATGTTCAACATGTGCCAATCATGAGCCGATCGTTTGACGATGTGTTTGCCCGTGCTTATTTGAAGTATGGCAAACCAATGCTAGGCCAACGCTGGGCCAGTATGTATGCTCAAATACCGGCCAATCGTTGGAACTGAGCGCTGGCCCCGAGTGTGACCCAACCGTTTGGCCAAGTTTTCGCCAATGCTCAGCTCAGTTGGCAGCTGTCGGAGTTCAGCGTCGGGCTGATTGATCGCCAATCGTTTGACCATAATTGTGCCAACGCTCTGTTGAAGTATGGCAAACCAACTTACCGCCAATGCTGAGATGTGTTGAGCGTTATGATCTCAAAATTCTAATCTCCTTCAAAGTAATCATATGTACATATATGTATGTATACTGCTGGTGCTTTGAAAAAATAAATAAGCAACACAATACAATAATTCAATAGCAATTAAAATTAAAAACTGAGTATTTTCATGAAAAATGAATGTATCTCCACAAATAATATTATGTACGCATAGATTTTGTATAATAACATCCATTGTTTATATATGCACCTTACAAATATATACACATACATATACACATTAAATGTTCATGACAAAACAGAAGTGACAAAAATATTGAAAAAAAAATTCAATTCAATTCAATTCAAATTGAAATTCACCCGGCGTTAATGCGGAAGAAAATCGTTCATTTGTTAATAATGTAACCTCGTTACTACTTTTATACCAAAAAGGAACGCCGTCGATTTCAATGCAAAGTCAAGGAATTGAGGGCGCGACATTGAGCTGAGCGTAATTTTCTTTGCAAATGAATTAATTGTACGATTCGTTTTAAATAGTAAAATTGGTGCGTTGGCAAATTGTTTCAAGAGAAAATTTGAAATTGTCAGAAAAAAGTAAAGCTGACTTTGAGTTTATGCGAAGGATTGTTAAATTCTTTGCTAACGATTGTTTACTTTTGAGAACTTTCGCGGGACGTTAACCCTTAGAAGCATGGTGGTAACCCACGCTACCACCTCGATTTTCTTGAATTTTCCTTATATATTCACTTTTGAACTTACTCCGGTACGGTTTTTTGCACTTTTAAGTTACCAAAGGGATGAAAGAACACAACAATACAGTCTAATTGGCACGATTGTTTATAATATAGGATTTATAAACAAACAAACTGAAAAAAATGACGTTTTTCTAGAAAGAATTCATTATTGAAGAATCTATCGAAGGAAAGAACTTGAAATTTGGTATACAGGGGTTTTTGAGGTTGCTGATTACGAATCCGAAGTCAGATTTTCAAAATTCAAGATGGCGGATCCAATATGGCCGACGCCAAAACGTAATTCTACGAGAATTTCAATGAAAATTTTTATTTCGGGGTTTTTGGGGTCGCTGCTTACATATCCAAAGTTTTTCGAAAATATTGATAAAACTTTTTGAATAAAAATTTCGTTTTGGCGTCGGCCATATTGGATCCGCCACCTTGAATTTCGAAAATCTGACTTCGAATTCGTAATCAGCGACCCCAAAAACTCCCGTGTAAGAATTTTCACCCTTATACAATAATTTAAAAAATGTATGCTTCTAAGGGTTAAAGTTTATTCGGACACTGTTCGTAGATAGAAGCCCCGGTGATTAACAAAAGAACAAGAATATTCAAAAGAAAAAAACGGGGAGGGTACGAAAAGTCCTCTTAAACTTAATTTTTTTTATTCAACTAAAAAATTGATATAAAATTTAAAAAATACTCGGCAAAATAATGCGTGGATACAATATCATTAAAACGATCAACATTACTAAAATAATCAATTCTTCTTCATTGTTCACTTCATAATTTATATTTCTCCAAAACTTCAAAAAATGAAGAATTTTTTATGATCATTGTAGATAGTATGATGAAAATTATTTCGTCTGCAAAATCTACCGCAGTACAAAAAGTGCAACCGATAAAATTATGAAGCGTGTATATACGTTACACATCTGCAGTACGACAGAATTTATAATGCGACCCTATATAGGGTGTCCTAAAAGTATGTATGTACTGTATAATAATTAAATAGATTCAAAACGAAATATGGCGTCAAAAAGTATTTGAGCGCTTGTTGAACCAATAAAAGCCATGATGAGTTATTAATTAATAAAGATGGCAGAGCAGATAATGAAAATGGCGCATCAGACGCGTGCATCTGCCCAGATTATCGTACGTCATGCTGTCACGCAGCCATGTGACTGATTGGCCCAATTTTATTACTAAATAACTCAAAATGTGTTCATAAAATACTGCATTATACTACAAATATGATTTTCAATTACTGGCACAAACTTCTGTGACACCTCGTATATAGATCCAACGATATAAACTCTATGTGAATATATATTTCGGTAGATATACTCCAGGAAATCTTGTTAGACTTTCGCTATACAGTGACTAGTAGCGTGCTGCTGTTATCGCAAATGTTGCTGAAAAGGGCTGACTGTTGACGTTCTTACGGTGCACGTAGATGTTTCTTTGTGTCAGAATCCAAATTTTTCTCCCATATATGAGCTATTTTGGGATAAAGAGTTCAACGTCTGCACCGAAAGCGCCTATGCGGAAATACATACACATATATGTATATGTACATTAGGGTGGTCCGTATTTTTGGTAATTTCAAATTTTACTGCTCGCACCAGCCAAAAAGGTTACTAATGTATGTAAAAAAAAGTACGTGAAAGGCGCAGCCTGTGAATTAATTCTAAAGGGTGCCTCCAAACGAGTGAATTTTTCCATTCAATTAACATGGGCCCAGGTGCGATATATTTTTTTTGTTCAATTTAATATTGCTCCGAAAAATTTGAAACTTACTGAGTGCCTCTATTATGGTTATAAGTACATTAGAAAAAAATAAAAGATTTTTAGTGTCAGAAGTTTTGTACAAGTTTTAGATTACGAAGCAGCTCTCCATCTGGTCAGTAATCTAAAGGTGGTTAACGATACTGCAGAAAGAGCAGTACAATTAATCAAAGAGTACAACAGCATACTTACGACTGACAGTGAGCAAAAACAAT
The DNA here is from genome assembly GCA_959613375.1 of Heteropelma amictum. Taxonomy (NCBI): domain Eukaryota; kingdom Metazoa; phylum Arthropoda; class Insecta; order Hymenoptera; family Ichneumonidae; genus Heteropelma; species Heteropelma amictum. Next base: position 11,367,841 of record OY390722.1, on the reverse strand, counting down.
TTATTTTGAAAATAGTATCGGATTGGAGAAAGAGAGTGCCTGATGCGCGGTTCAATAGAGGAATTTTCATAAAATGCAGCGTATTGTCTTTGTGTATCGCATTTATACATTGTAATATATGTGCTATTTCAAACATTGTAAAATCCAAATTGTTACGCAATGAAAAAACAGCTCCGATTGATAAAATAAATTTTAAAAAAAAAATGATAACGGTGGAATTAATTTATTTCCTTTTTCATGCAGTTCAAACAATATTTCATGTTAGCCAAGAGGTTTGTACAAAACTTGTGTCGCTAAAAATCTCTTATTTTTTTCTGAAGTACCTATAACTATAATAGAGACACTCTGTAAGTTTAAAAATTTTCGGAGCAATATTAAATCAGACAAAAAAAATATACCACACCTGGTCCATCCACCCGTGTTAATTAAATTGAAAAATTCACTCCTTTGGAGGCACCCTTTAAAATTAACTCACAGGCTGCGCCTTTTACGAACTTTTTTTATACACATTAGTAACCTTTTTGGCTGGTACGAGCAGCAAAATTCGAAATTATAAAAAATAAGGACCACCCTAGGAATTGTACCTATAATATGTACTTCAATTATTCATATAATTGCTACTAATGAATTGGTAAAAATATTAATAATTGAAATTTAATTTGTTAATTTTTGAATAACGAAAAATTTCAATACGAAGATAATCTGCAACCTATAATTTAGTCAAGACTGTCCGAAAAAACTGGTGAAATAAGCAAATAATCAAATAGCTGAAATGAAAATGATTTATTTTAATCCTCAGAGCTGTGTCATCAATTCTTTAAGTGCCTCAAGATGGAAGTCGATTAAATTTGACATGAAGCATAGTTTTACAAAACTTTGACACTTCGATGGAACCATAAAAAGTTAAATACTGTTTATTGCCGATGATACAAAGGCAGAGTGTTTAACATAACGATATAATTTTTTACTAATTTGCTTACAATACTAAATTGCTTCCTCACAATACTAAAGTTAAATATAGTAACAGTGAAGACAAGAGTCATTATAATATATCTAGAGACGCGGCAGCGTCTCGACACCAAGTAATTCAAAAGAAAATTTTATACTATTTAAATTACGTACCGCGCTCTGTACTATACAGTAGTGTGGCACTTTTGGCAAAAAAAAACTATCGATCGAATATTAATTACGTTCGGTTCTTGTACCAATTTTAAACACACCAATTTAATGATGTTTTTTCCTATTAAATGAGCCTAGTTGGATTAAAATCCATCCAGCCATTCACGAGATCTCGAAATAATTACTGAATATTCTCTTTAAATTATTGCATGAAATTCTTACGAAATTTTATCATCCATACCTTATGCGCCGGGCTACCCCCACCACCTCAAAAAGTTTTGTCGCCCATACCATATACACAGGGCTACCCCTACCACGAGTCGAAAAAGTTTCGTCGGCGATGATCAGAAAGACGACGACGACGTCGATGATCAGGACGACGGCGAGGATGGTGAGAATGATAACCAGGACGATGACGACGACGATGATCCAGCCCGAAATACTCAAAATTTTGTTCCAATAAGCCATCTTTGTATGACAAATATGTAGTTAAATAAACAATTGCAATTTTACATACAAAAATGTTTTACATAAAAAATTTCCTTTGAAGGAAAACGCTTCTCGCGAGATCGTCTCATCGAAGAGTCATTTCTTATAAATTTTATAAAACATTTTGAAAAAATTTTCCGAAAACAAACCATGAAGCAACTTGTTTAGAGTTCGTTTCTCTATTCGTGGTTTATTTTTAATGCAGTTGTGGGTTGTTCTTCTTATCTAACACCACATTAAAGTAAAACTCTTTCCGCGAGATTGTGTGATCGAAGAGTCATTACTTGTAAATTCTATACAAAAAACTGAACAAAAATTTCCGAAAACCGGAAATGAAGCAATTTGCTTAGAGTCGCTTCCTCTGCGCGTGGTTACATTTTCATGCAGTTGTCGATCGTTCCTCTCATCCGCCGATCGAACGCTGGACCGGAGGCTGTGCTAAAAAATCTGAAACTAAATTTCCGAAAACCGGAAATGAAGCAACTTGCTTAGAGTCGCTTCCTCTGCGCGTGGTTAAATTGTCATGCAGTTGCCGATCGTCCCCCTCATCCGCCGATCGAACGCTGGACCGGAAGCTGTGCTAAAAAATCTGAAACTAAATTTCCGAAAACCGGAAATGAAGCAACTTGCTTAGAGTCGCTTCCTCTGCGCGTGGTTAAATTTTCATGCAGTTGTCGATCGTTTCTCTCATCCGCCGATCGAACGCTAGACCGGAAGCTGTGCTAAAAAATCTTAAACTAAATTTCCGAAAACCGGAAATGAAGCAACTTGCTTAGAGTCGCTTCCTCTGTGCGTGGTTAAATTTTCATGGAGTTGTCGATCGTTCCTCTCATCCGCCGATCGAACGCTGGACCGGAAGCTGTGCTAAAAAATCTGAAACTAAATTTCCGAAAACCGGAAATGAAGCAAATTGCTTAGAGTCGCTTCCTCTGCGCGTGGTTAAATTTTCATGGAGTTGTCGGTCGTTCCTCTCATCCACCGTTCAAACGCTGGACCGGACGCTGTGCTAAAAAATCTGAAACTAAATTTCCGAAAACCGGAAATGAAGCAACTTGCTTAGAGTCGCTTCCTCTGCGCGTGGTTAAATTTTCATGGAGTTGTCGATCGTTCCTCTCATCCGCCGATCGAACGCTGGACCGGAAGCTGTGCTAAAAAATCTGAAACTAAATTTCCGAAAACAGGAAATGAAGCAAATTGCTTAGAGTCGCTTCCTCTGCGCGTGGTTAAATTTTCATGGAGTTGTCGGTCGTTCCTCTCATCCGCCGTTCAAACGCTGGACCGGACGCTGTGCTAAAAAATCTGAAACTAAATTTCCGAAAACCGGAAATGAAGCAACTTGCTTAGAGTCGCTTCCTCTGCGCGTGGTTAAATTTTCATGGAGTTGTCGATCGTTCCTCTCATCCGCCGATCGAACGCTGGACCGGAAGCTGTGCTAAAAAATCTGAAACTAAATTTCCGAAAACAGGAAATGAAGCAAATTGCTTAGAGTCGCTTCCTCTGCGCGTGGTTAAATTTTCATGGAGTTGTCGATCGTTCCTCTCATCCGCCGATCGAACGCTGGACCGGAAGCTGTGCTAAAAAATCTGAAAATAAATTTCCGAAAACCGGAAATGAAGCAACTTGCTCAGAGTCGCTTCCTCTGCGCGTGGTTAAATTTTCACTGAGTTGTCGATCGTCGTTTCTCTCGTGCGCCGAACGAACGCTGGACCGGAACTTGCCTCTGAAAAGTGTGAAACAAAATTTCCGAAAACCGGAATAGAAGCAGCTAGCTCAGAGTCGCTTCCTCTGCGCGTGGTTAAATTTTCATGCAGTTGTCGATCGTTCCTCTCATCCGCCGATCGAACGCTGGACCGGAAGCTGTGCTAAAAAATCTGAAACAGAATTTCCGAAAATCGGAAATGAAGCAACTTGCTTAGAGTCGCTTCCTCTGCGCGTGGTTACATTTTCATGGAGTTGTCGATCGTTCCTCTCATCCGCCGATCGAATGCTGGACCAGAATCTGGGAAAAATCTGAAACTAAATTTCCGAAAACCAGACATGAAGGAACTTATTTAGAGTCGTTTTCTCTATGCGTGATTAAATTTTGGTCGAGTTGTCGATCGTTCTTTTCATCTGCCACTACTTTGAACCGAAGCGCTTCTCGCGAGATCGTCCGATCGAAAAGTCATTTCTTGTAAATATTATGAAACATTAATGTGCAAGGGAGAAGGGAGAAAAATGTTCGCTTGAAAAAATGTGCAAGAAATGCTAGTTTAGTTTATTCACTGTCATTCTTCCGGACTATCTCTCATTTTTTCTCAGTACAATATAAATTCAACTGTGAAATATAGCACTCTTGCTTCCTTGATATGGATGATTTCTTTCTCACGGAATGAATTATCGTAGAACTATAACCTTTGCTAACCGCGATTAATGTCACAAGTCGACAACTGCCCAAAACAGCATAAAAAACCGCGCGAATACAATCTCGCATGAATTTCGCGGCTACGCTCATCACCGACCAATCACGAAACGAATAAAACGACAACAAAGCATGCGATATTTCGATATTTCGATAATTTCGGTCTATATCTTCTCATCAACTTTTTATAAGAAAGATTTCGCTCTACTAATGTGGTAGTAGTAATGTGGTACTTTTTTAGTTTTAAATATATTTCGTTGTGAATCAGTATCATGTCAAGCACAATTGATATTCCTTTGGGACAATCCATTAAACTTTTCGGGCTTATTTTCCTTAACCATCCACACCAAGACTTGAATAATTTTTTTCGTCTGATAGATAATTTTGTAATTTTACTATGCATATAAACATACATGCCTTAAAAAAATTTATTAATATCCGGTGGTGAACAAAATTCACTCTGTGCAATGAGGAAAAGAAATAAAAATATGTAGGTGAAGACATTCGCGAGAAAATGAGAGAATGGAAGATCGATGCCGAATGGAACTCATCGTTGAGGAAAAATAAAAACACGAATATACATTTCATCTGTTATTTATTCCGTAAAGCAAGTTATTTGTATAAAATTTGCACGTGATTACGGAGAAAAAAAAGAAACGAACGAGGAGATAATTTTGCGATTTTTCCGTTTTTTCACTCGTTGTACTTTTTGTCTTCGGTAATTCTATGAAAAATTAAGGGAAAATCATTTATAAGGGCAAAATAATTAGAATCGATTATGAACTATACGATATCATAAATTGACATTGTACTTATTAATATTATACTACTTGCGATTGTGCAACAAGTATGGTCCAATTCTTCTATCACGTTTTAGCGATCGCTCTGCCATTCTATGAATTTCGTGCACATTTTAATCGGTAAACGTTGTTTCGATGTGTATATTAACAAACGACATGGCTGCCGTTGCGCCTCAACAGCTTATTTCGTTTTTTCTCGTGTTATCTTTTGTTGTATTCTGTTGCGTTTATTTTGTTCGATTCTCTCGTGGGATAAACTTTCGCTAATTCCGGATTTCCTTTTCTTAGGACTTTTTTCCGCTCATAGTAGAGCTTATTAGATTGTCTTTTCTTCGCTCGTCTTTCCGCTGCTTTTTTCGGGTTTTCCGATTCTAACTTTCTTTGGCGCTCTTGCTTGCGCTTATTCTCTTCCCTCCACTTTGCCCGTCTCTCCGTGGCTTTCTCCGGGTTTTCCAATTCTAACTTTCTTTGGCGGATTCTGTAGCGCTCGTCATTTTCTTTCTTCTTCGCCCGTCTCTCCGCTGCTTTCTCCGGGTTTTCCGATTCTAACTTTCTTTGGCGGATTTTGTAGCGCTTGTCATTTTCTCTCTTCTTCGCCCGTCTCTCCGCTGCTTTTTCCGGGTTTTCCGATTTTAACTTTCTTTGGCGGATTCTGTAGCGCTCGTCATTTTCTCTCTTTATCGCCTGTCTCTCCGCTGCTTTTTCCGGGTTTTCCGATTCTAATTTTTCTCGGCGCTCTGTCTTGCGCTTACTCTCTTCCCTCCACTTTGCCCGTCTCTCCGCTGCTTTTTCCGGGTTTTCCGATTCTAATTTTTCTCGGCGCTCTGTCTTGCGCTTACTCTCTTCCCTCCACTTTGCCCGTCTCTCCGCTGCTTTTTCCGGGTTTTCCGATTCTAATTTTTCTCGGCGCTCTGTCTTGCGCTTACTCTCTTCCCTCCACTTTGCCCGTCTCTCCGCTGCTTTCTCCGGGTTTTCCGATTCTAACTTTCTTTGGCGGATTCTGTAGCGCTTGTCATATTCTCTCTTCTTCGCCTGTCTGTCCGCTGCTTTCTCCGGGTTTTCCGATTCCAACTTTCTTTGGCGGATTCTGTAGCGCTTGTCACGTTCTCTCTTCTTCGCCTGTCTGTCCGTTGCTTTTTCCGGGTTTTCCGATTCGAACTGTTTTTGGCGCTTTGGCGTTTTTTCTTCTACAATAAACACGACACTTTCCATCGAGCCGTCCTCTTTTTTTATCGCTCTTTGGACCTCTGTACTTATATATGACATCTGTTCGTATCGTCGATTTGCCAATGCCTCTGACGACTTTTCAGTGACGATGAAGACGACTCCTTCCATGGTGGGATTTTCTTCTTTTATCGGCCTTATAAACTCTTCGGCTAAAAACGACGTCGTTTCGTCCCATTGATTGTTCGGTGTCTCTCTCGGTTCATCCTTTACAATGGCGAGGAGACGCTCCGTTGTTACCGACTCTGACTCCCCTGTAGGTTCCATCCTCGAAACATCAGTGCTACCCGTCGATGAGGAATCTCGAAATAGCTCGTTAGAGATCTTAACCTGCCTTGAAACACGTCTCTTCAACGGTCTCTCAGCATCCTGATAGTAGGTCAGAATCGATATTTACATTAGCATTGATCATGGTTAAGAGTAACGCTTTCGTCGAAAACAACATTTGCATTTTAATATTTTTAACATTTACCTGCTGTACTGAAACGCGCGTTTCGCAGAATTCTTGACTGGTTCGCGTAAACTCCTGCTGTACTGAACAAACTGTCACAAAACCGAGGACGATCAAATAAATGACAACGACAGAATGGTGCCTCGTCATATCTAGGGTCAAGTATGCGAATAGTTTTTAACTGTTTTCCGCTAAGACTCGCGTAAGACTTTATTTCGATATGTTCACGAAATATCGAAGAAGGAAAATAAGACAAGTGTTGCTAAACACAAAAAGATGGGTTTCGACTGCGTGGATGTAGTCCGGGCATGACTATATATACCTTTATCTTATTTTTGAATGTTCGATTTGAATATGTTTTATCGACACACATGGCAACGAGATAAGGAAATTATATGACAAAAGTATTCATTTGCCCATTGGGTAATTTTATCTTCTTACGAGATCAATAAACTCCGATAATATTTCACGATTTACGACCATGCTACGAAACATTTTAATGGAATTCTGTATCTATGTAGTCACACGAAAAAAATATTAATTTTTTGTAGAAGCCTATTTTATATTCATTCGCTGTGTTTTTCACTCACCGAGTTCTTTGCACATGTCGACGTTACGCAACGACCGGTGGTACTTTGATAATATTTTTACCAATGCCGATGATCGAAGCTGATCAAATAGTCGATTATCCGTGATGGAAAAAGTTTTTGAACAAAAAAAACGATAAGAACGTACGCGATCGATAAATAAAGTTGAAAAATAATTAAAACTCGCTGTAGTCACTCATAAGATTAAGTGTCGTATAAAAATGGTGACTTCCATTTGCAGAATAATTTATTGCATTCAGCAGTATTTCGATTTTTGTATCACATCCAATTTTATTTCGATGTATCTCGATTCCAAGTAATTGAGGTTAATTTGACATAACGATTCGGGCTCTTTACTATACATAGATACAGGTGAACACGCTGCCGCTCACGCATCTCTATGCAGCAACCTCTTGACACCAAGTGATTTAGAAGAGCGATTTTATTAAATTTGTCTTACATGTCGCTCTACTATACAGTAATGTGGAACTTTTTTAATTGTAAATATTTCATTGTGAATCAGTGCCATGTCAAGCACAATTGCAATTCCTTTCGGACAATCCATTGAACTTCTTGGGCTTATTTTCCTTAACCATATTTTCCTTCACCAACCAAAAAAATATTCAAGACTTGGTGTGCAAGTCTTGAATATTTTTTTTCCTCTGATATATATTTTTGTAATGATCAATGATGACATATTATAAATAACATGAATATATTTCAGTGAAATATAAAACTTTCACTGTTTTCCAAAATAAGCATATAATGATGAAAATAATTTCGAATTATTATAAAAAATACTATACGAGCGGAAACATATAAAGTACTTGAAAAAGTTCGTGTCTAGACTGAGAAAGGTCCATACTAAATATAGCAATTTCGAAGGAGCGGTAGAGCAATTGGGGCGGGAGAAAAAGTGGGATGAGACGAATAAAACAAGTATAATGAGAGATGACAAGCGCGGGCGTTTTTCAAAGCGAAAAAAGATTTTAAAAAAAATTGAGCGATGAAAGCCGTTCGTTTACAAGCTCTTGTTCCATTTTTCTGACTATTTTTTTAACCTTTCGTTAACGCAATTTTTTTACCTTGTGAGGAGGACATTTATTTATAGATTATAGTGCGGTCTGAGTTCGAATGGCGTAATCGATTATATAAATTATTATTTGAGCCCTATGTATACAATTACAGCAGAAAAAATGGATTATAAAAGAAATACATTGTTAATTAAATTAACCCTACACGGTCGTTCTATCTTCACTGGCTCCGCGGTCGCACTTGGTCATTTGCGTCCGCGTGCAGTTTCCATAGGGTTAAAGTGCTCCGAAAAATCTGAAAAAATTCCTGACAACTCCTTAATGTTTATACAATATAAATCAATAATTATCGAAGCCCAAAAGTTATTATTTTTTACGCCATAAATAGGGTAATCCCAAGTGAAATTTCACTATGGTAACGAAAGAACCAGAGCAACCGCGCAGGGTTAATAATCATTTAAAAATTGCCAATTAAAAAATGATAACATTTGTTATTACTTAATCACTGAATAATTGAGGCGCAAACCATGTTGTATTGCTTATGCAATGAAGAATGCGATTTGCGTAATAAATTTTCATACATTATGCGAGTAATGGCAAATGCAAACACTAGCATTGTACATTATTTTGCCGATGGATGATGTCTCGAGAAACAATCATGCATTGTTTAAGTAATGTATTCAAAATAGTTGAAGCATTGCTCCGTTAATGCATAAAACTCTTGCAATGAAATAATTCTCTTGAATGCAATGAAAATATTATCATGAATTTTTTTGATAATGGCTAAGAAATCTAGTGTATTCATTTTATATTGGGCTGAAAATGTACTTACATTTACTGAAATCACACAACTTTCTTGCACTCAATCGATATATGAATTTCGGTTTGATCTATTTTTTGCATGCATAAAAAATGAACGTTTATTCTGCAGTATATTATAGCGGAAATAAAAAATGGAATTTAACCATATGATAAATATGGATGCAAATATATGAATGCATTGATGTAAAAAAATATGCAATAAATAATTTTTTTTCATTTCTTTATAAGGAAACAATGATCTTGTGACCAATCTCGATGATTTACGTCTGCATTCTTCAAACATTCCGCTTGTAAAAATTAATTTTAGTTTTTTTACGCAGTGCCAAAATAATGCGTAATCATGTTTTGATTGCATTACGTATGTAATGGATCATTTTTCACTGAACGATGTATACTGCATTATTTTTGTGCTACGTTTTCGGCAACTCTGTACACGATGCATGACCTAAACTTTCTACATCAAATTTCTTTAAGTTTCACTATTTAATGGCACACGAAATGTTTGTCTGTACACACAGGAATCTTAAGTTCCTACATACATTGTAACTATTTTTACCATACAATTGTATACGAAGAAACATTAGTCATTTTACCAGTTTGATCAGATTAGTATCAATTATACGATGTTCAGAAAAAATCCAAAAAAGTTAAGCAGATGTTGAGAAGAAATCTTTTTTTGCTCTATATATTGAGAAAAAGTGAGAATAAGAATAAGAATATCTAGAAGCATATGCCATGTCGAATCCTAATTGTAGTTGGGGTGATTTTTTTCATCCTTAAACCGTGAAAGATAATCTGCGAGGGATGGAGAAACGCTTGAGTCTCTGGTGAATATTGCGTGAGCCGACGTATCCAAAATCCTTTCAGATTTATTTTTATCCTTCTGAGCAAGGGGCGTTAAAAAGCTTATGGGATTTATCAAGGATATTTCGGGATATTCCTTATTCTTCTTTATGTTTTTGTGTAATTATCGTTACCTCCAATGGGAAAAGCACTTGATACTATCATTATTATAAATGTTACTATTATACAATTTGTACATAAATTTTTCCCACACCAAGTTTAATAAGAAATTCAAGCACAAATGCATTATGCTTAAGTTCTCCTCAATTTTGTACAAAAAATGTCAAGTCCAGACTGTATAAAAAAAAAATTTGTAAAAACACTGGATAAAAAAAATACAAAAGAGTCGCGAACGTGTGAAAATTTTCAGATCAAATTTCCGCATGATATTAAATAAAAAATGAATAGTTAATAAACTAAAGTTGGGGAAGGCGTACCCAACAGGAAAAATGAATAAACGGCGAAACGGGAAATAGGAAAAACAGAGAAGGTTATAAGAAACTGCAAAAAAGTAGAGGCAAAAATAACAATAAAATTCATAAAAATAAAAATAGCTAATAAGACATAAAATTATTAGTATCATTTATTCATTTCGTGTTTACATGGTTTGTTTGATAAATATTCATATATGTTAAATATGTATTACAAGTTTATGGTAGAATCGATCACGCATATGACCTGATCTGTATACTTATGCTACGAACAAAATAAATAATAAACAAAATAAATAAATAATAGAACAATAGTCTTTGTTGGAAACAATCATCGATATAATCTACATTAGTTTTTCATTTTGACCATCTTTCTTTAACAATTTTTGGTGGGTTGATATTTCTGAGAATCTTTATATGCATCAAGTTCAGTTCTCCTAAATATAACTTGTACGTATGATATGTCATTGTGTATCTAGAGACGCGGCAGCGTCCTGACCGGCTGCCGCGACAGAGACCTGCCACGGACATTATACAGGACAATGCGCTTCCAGCTGTCAAACAAAAATTGAAATCGAGTATATTTCCCAAACCGTTCCCTTAATCGAAAATTCAATGACATTTTACCGATTCAATCTCATTTTTTTTCCATTAACCCTAGTTAAAGCATGATTTGTTCAGCCGATATGTGCAAACTCATAATTTTGAGCTGATTGTTTCTCTACTGAATTTCAAAATGATATATACAGGGTATCCCATTTTAATCTCACAAGTGATTTATTTCGAAAAATACCGCTTCGATCAAAAATTGAATATAACGAAACCTTTAGGATTGAAACCAAAGAGGGACATGCAAAAAAAAAGTATTCTGGTCGAAAATTTAAAATGGCGGCGTTAAGATGGCTGACAGGCTTTTTTTAATAGAAATCTTACTTTTTTTTTCACCAAAAAATTTGTCTGGTCAGAACTAACAACTTTTGTAGAAACATTTTTACCATACAGTCCATAATTTTCAGCTTACATCACCATTTTTTACTATTCTGGCATTATCCAGAATAACGACGAGGACGACGAGGTAAAGTCTTTAACATAAAGTCTTTAAAATTTTGTTCAAGGAAACAAATTTAAGAAGTTTCAAGTTCCTTCCTTCCTTCTCATAGGAAAAAAAAACTAAATCTCAAGAGGGATACGTACAGTAGACGCGTTTTGAAACGCGAATTTGTTCACAGTTGTTGAGGGCAATTCAACAATGGCTGATTTCAGTCCGAACGAAATTGTTGATATACTACTTATTTTAGGGAGATGTCGGGGTAATTATTTTCGAGCCGAAATTTTGTATCGACGCGAATATGCTCATCGTCGTCACGCATATAGCGGCAGACAATCCGAACCCTCGAAAGAAAAGCGAGGGCAGGTCAGATAACCCGGCACCTCGGACGTTGTCAAAACGTTAACAATGATTTAGATGGCCCGCATGAGGCTCGAAACTTGGCTATTTCAGCGATGATAGTAATCGATCCTCATACGAGTGTTCGAGTAATCTCGGAACTGCTGCGGTTTCCCAGATCCACAGTGCACCGAGTATTGAGAGGTGCGAGACTCCATCCGTACCGCATACAATTCCACCAAGACACGCCTAATCCTGACCCATTGCGAAGGATGGAATTTTGTCAGTGGGCATTGAAACGAACCGAGCGATTGCCAGACTTTTTTAGGTTCGTTGTGTTCAGTGATGAATCCACATTCAACAACCGAGGTCAAGTAAATCGGTGGAACTTCGGGTATTAGTCTGATCAGAATCCACTTTGGGTGGGACAGATCAATCACCAGCATCGGTGGAGTTTGAATGTTTGGTGTGGAATCATTAACGGGCTAATAGTAGGTCCCTATTTCTTCGAGGGAAGGGTGGCGGGTGACCATTATCTTGATTTTCTGCAAAATGAACTGCCTATTTTGCTAGAAGACCTTGAGTTAGGTACACGTCAACAGATGTGGTTTCAGCAAGATGGTGCATCCGCTCACTGGGCTCGTGTTGTTCGAAATCATCTGGACGCAACATTCGGTCAACGGTGGATTGGTCGAGATGGACCTGTCCATTGGCCTCCACCTGAGTCTGAAAAGAGTTTGGTTAAGAGATGGTTAAGAAAAAGAAGTTCCATGCACGCCGAGTTCGATTTTCTTTTTTTTTTTTTTTTGGAGACTGTCACTTTTATTTTTTACACTATTTGAAAAGAATACTTTTCGAAGAAAGCTACAATTTTAATTACTTGGTGTACATTTTTCACTTTTTCAAGAATAAATTCTTTTTACCGTCTATACTGTGTCACGCAGTTCAGGTGATTTTTTTATTATGCGACCGGGTCAGAAGGACAAATGGCTTTGCAATTTAGTACGAAGCCTTAGATTATAACATAATCGCTCTTAACCCGATTAAAGATGAGTCCATAGGAGACGGATATAAACGGGGTGTAGATGCGGGAGAAGGATATTCTCGAAGAGATCTAAAGTAAAGGAATTGCCGTCGTTGAGTATATTGGACGCTAAAAAAAATCTTTCTGCATTTTTTACTTTCACTTTCATTAAAATCATGATCCACAAACGCTCCTCTTTATTACAGACCAGAATCGAAATAACCGGAGTTTTTCGATATCGATCAGCTAAATCTATTTTTCTTCGAAACAAACAATTTTATGCACAAGGTAGAAGTCTTGGTGGTGTCAATTTAGTTACAAAATTCTCCGAAATTAGAGACTGATTTTCAAAGGGAAGAAGATTATAAACAGTCAGTAAATATTTTTTATAATCGACTAAATGGTTCCGTTAAATGCCCAGAATTTGACGAGCCTATTTAATGAGTTCAGAATTCCAAAAACGTTTTAATTCTTACAAATTTCAAGCTGGTAACCGATTCGGTAGCGATCATTTTTCATCAGTAAATTCATAAGAAAAATAATCAGACCGGAATGATGAACGGAAGCAGTCTTTGAATAATAATCATTAACGAAGCTTTGCTCTTGGTTTTTCAACACCGTCTGGGGAGCCTGGGTACATCATCGTTGAGACGTTTCTGTTCTTTGGAACAACATCTGGTGCGCTTTTGCTCAGGCAAAGGAGCGGAAAGAAAGAGACGTAACGGAGGATTTCGATCCGAGCTTTAGTTCGTACAGTATTTTAGTTGGCAAACGACCGGCACGGAGAACGGTTCGTGAACTACTTGCCATCTTCCGTTGTAGCATACACATGTGAGGTTCTCCGTGCGTCTCTGCGATGAACTGAACAAGTAGTAAAGAAGATAAAGGTACTCGATGGTGTATTAAAAGCTTCGGAACGAGACGAGACACGAGACTTCGCAGGCTATTATTTATAGTGATGAAAAGAGACTAGAGAAAGTAGTTGCGCACTGACCGCAAGTAAACTTTAACACGTTGGGTGTTTTTAAATTTTCTTTTTATTCAATTCACCACTTCCGAGTATTATTTTACAATTTGAAATTCTTGGCGAAAATAAATAATAACAGTGTGTTATGATTTTTTAAGGTGTGAATAAATGACGTAATTATGCATCTTTTTAGTTTGTAAATTCAAATTTACAATTTTATTCAGTGTGTATCGATCGATCAAATATCTTCCTGCGGCTTGTGTGATTTTTTCGTATGCTCATAACGAATTGTGAACATCCAGTTATATATGTAATGAAATGAAGTTTGCACTATTCCCGAAATTGTTCATTTTTAAAGTGATTATATGAAAATTGAGAAATCTTTGTTTTAAATTAGTTGGCATGGAGATATGCTACCACGACCCTGTATATGAATAATTACCATACCAGCAACATCACCGATTATTATTATTATTAAATCTAAGCCTTCTACAAAGTCTACGGAAGCTGAAAATATTCTCATGAATTCTTCATCAACATTTAGTAATGATACCAATTTTCATAAATATTTTTGTACAAGTTAACTTTTCAAAATCCGTTAAATCATTGAAAGAAAATACAACTCGAGTTATTTTACGCTATTTTATTTCATCATTTTTGGCAGCCATTTTTATTTTCAATTGAGTAATCTTGATAAGTTTAAAATTTATCGACCCTATTTTTCAAGCATGATAAATTATATCAGTGACAAAACGCCGTTTCAATTACTACATTCTCATCGATTAGAGCATGAGGTTTCACAAGCCCTGATAGAGAGAGGGGTTGAGATGATAATAGAATCGAGAAGTGGTCTAGTATCACAAAAGGGTAATCAAGATTTCGATCATGTTTCCGTTTATACACGTATACATATCTTTCGCCGCGGTTTACTGCTCGCATATTGAGATCGATAGGAAATAAAATCCGTGCAGCAGATGTTTGCCCAAAAAAATCTTCGATCAACGCTTTTACGAATATGCAGATTTTGCCACGTTGACTACTCAACTAAAAACATTTTTCAATACAATATACATTTGTTTAATTCCAAATACAAATTAACTGATAGGCGGTGTTATTCATAACTTTTTTATAAAGAAGAAATGCATCTACATGTGCTGAATGAAAAATCACAATGTAATTTTTATATCTTTTACAGTTAACTGGAATCATCGATGGCAAATCAATAAAAATCTGGACGGACATCGAGAATGCGGAGAAAATCGATGCTGCAATCCGCAGCATGTACGTTTACACGAATTACGTCACATTACGATATTATACGATGTAAAAAATAATCCATCAAAAAATTGCAAAAATGACCTGATTTTTTGGACCAACATTTCTTTTTATAGAACATAAAATCCAATCTGAATTTTATTCGATATCTCATGTGAATCAAAGTAGATGTTCAATGTGGGCAAGTGTTAAAGAACCGGGTTATAAAAGGTGAATTTTATTTATTTCTGTGTTATCTTTACTTTTTTCACAAGTTTGTCCGAAGTTTCGGAAGTTCTTTTTTTCGCAACCGTTTTAAAAGTGGTACGACTTGAGCGGCCCAAATCTGGTCCGCCTTCCTGGCGGCATGGTCCTTTGGGCCACTATATTATTCCTTCAAGGAGCTGGCTTCGTTGGTAAGATTTTTTAAAAGTTGTCTCAAGGCTTTACGAAAATAGCATTTATGATTGAATGACCCGATCTTATTTCGCGATTTTCCAACCGCATTTTATTGAATCAAAGATCGATTAATGGTTGCGAATCTATTCAAAAAAAAATATTTGGTGAATGATCAAATTTATATATCTTAACAATTATTCTATTTTTTATCATATTTTTGTGCAATAGGATACTAAAAAATCGTAGCATTATGATATTGACTATTGTTTTTGTAAAACATTACTATACCTCGAAAATTTTTCACTCAAAAAATCGATTCCTCGAGTATTTTTTTTTTTTTTTCGAGAACTTGCAATTTTTATTGCGTCCCTTACATGGTTTGTAATTTTTATAACAAAAACGAACATGTTTACTGTAATTGAATATGTTTCTGAAAAAAAATGAATTTTCGTGTTAGGCTCTATGACAGGACTCCCAGGAGTTCCAGAGAACATAACGGTGATGTTCCTGAATCCTACATCAGTTAGAGTATCCTGGAGCACGAGCCAGGTGGAGCAAATTGAAAAATACGACGTGACCTACAAGCCAACCGATGCAAGGTGCGTCCAAAAGTAACGAATTTTTTCGGGATATTTCGTCAACATACGAACCTGCGTATTCTAATATTCGCATAAAGTCGAGTGAGATTAATCGACGATTTCAGAAAAACCATTTTTATATCCGAAAGCCCATAAGAGGTAAAATTCAAAATAGCAATTACACTGAATATATTCGCCTTTCGACATTTTCTTCTACAATGAAAATTCACATACTCAAAAATTGGTTATCCAAGAAATTTTCATTTTTTTCATTTTTCAAAAATTAAAGAACGTTTTTCTTCCCACGCAAACTTGGGATCACATGACCATTAATGAGAGCTTTCGATTTCCCTCTGCGGCTTAAAGGAACGATACCGATGACAGGTACAAAAAAAGTACAACGAAAAAAAACATACTGAGCTTTTTAATGAAGAGTGTGCATATTTCATTCATAGTCGATAGTAATGTAAAAAAAAAAGTATATACGTATTGTAAAATCGGTAGTCACAGCTCATCGTGTGTCCTCCAATGTTTCCTTATTATTTTTCGTTTCTAGTTGAACGAACATTTTTTTTATATCTGTCATTCATGCGCGACCCCGTGTGAATCAATTTAAAGGAACCCTATTTATTTCCCATTTTATTAATTTTTGTTATTTTTTATTCAGCGATATAAAAAATGTTACATTTATGGTGATCGGTACCCGCACTAGTAGATATTTTAGAGAGCACAAGTACCTCATTTCTTGACACCCACCTTGTAAAAGAGTGTAAAATGAATGCACGTGCAAAGAAAGTATTAAATATACTTGTATTTGTCTCAATCATGAACTGAGGGATTTGGTTTTTTGTCGTTTATTTATATCTATGGACATTAATACAGCCAACGTTCGTCTCTTAATAATTTAATCAGTCGTTTAACAAAATAATAATCAGATTTCAACATTCAGAAAATATTTAAAAGGTCAGAATACAGTGCGACTCTGATTTTTCCAGTCACGGTTTCTCGAAAGCAACATCCAAACGGAATCGGGCACTCAAAACGTTGAAAAACAAGCATAAAGTTTAACACCCATCATCTTCAATAAGATAGTGTGTCACGGGGCAAAAGTTGAAGATAACGGGCAAACAAACGGTGGTAAAAAATCGCGGTCGCACTACACTTTGAATGGACACGAGAAGAATTTGAAAAGCTGTCGATCGTTCGTGTGTATATTTTTCTCAAATGTAAAATTCGTAACGGCAAAATAATCGAAAAAAATTAATTCCTCCTATTAAAAAAAAAATCGGATTACAAACACAACAACCTAAACAAAACCAAAGTAAAAGAAAATAGGATTTGTCGCTGTTTCTACTCCGTGTCATGTGTATCGTTTTATTGGAATGTAAATACAGTATTTATTCACGTATACAGTGGATTGATATGGCAAACAATGGAAGACTGTGCTAAAAAAAGCTCGTACATGTGTGGAACTCGCATAAGAGAAAAAAAAGTGGCAGATGCAATACAATCGCTTAACAAGCCAAACACCAGATAAGCTTATCAGCCCAAGTGATACAGGACATTTCAAGACTCCGTTAATTAAAATCGAGATTACTGCTTTCACGATATGGAAGCTTTTATCCATTTTTTTCTTGCATTTTACATGATCAATATATCGTGCCATCCCTTTTGAACACATTGACGTCTAACAAACAGAGGGACGATTCTATTGTACTTCGCAATATGACATTTTTTTTTATTCTTCAATGAATATTTTAAGTGGGGGAAGAATAAATGTCAATCGAGTTCAACTGTGGAATGTTGGAATTGATAAATGTCTGTGAATCATGGTATTTTTACACCAATCATCGATTGATAATTCTGCACTGATCATCTACTAGTTCACAAAACGTTAAAAAAAATATGACATTTCGTCTAGTTGTCACTTTATCATTTGCAGACGCCCAAGAACTATGAAACTGAAAAGAAAAGTATTTTCTTCAGCCAAGGTCGCATTTTCATTTCATTACAGCTCACATTAACGTTATAATTATTGATACTGGGATACTTAATATATAGATTGTTAAAAAAATAATACCTCTAAAATCGATCACCGATCTTAAATTGCACAATAATTGTTTCATTGTTACCAATAAGAAATAATTTACCGCAATAGAAAAAAAATGAAAGCTTCCGAAAGTTCGACGATAAATTATGAAGGGCCGGAAGGAAGGAACAATAAAACGATCATGACAGTTTCTGTGTTGAATGTGCTTCGAGTATTTAATTTAAAATCTTGACATGACAACGATGCGGTGCTTAGTTACAGGGTGGTGGCGATTGTCGCGGGCAACAGCGAGGCTGTCACTCTTAGCGGTTTGCGAGCAGATACGCAATATCAGCTAGTAGTAACGGCTGTGAGATCTGGAAAAAAGCTGAGGAGTCGTCCAATCGTCTTCCGAACACTCGGTAAATTAAAAACTACATACAGTTTTAATCTACATAATCTACAAATCTACATAAAGATATAATTAATCGTGGAAAAAAAGGAATTCCGTTAAAAGACTATTTCTTATTGATTTAACTTTTTTCACGTAATTGGAGCTGAATAATATAACGACAGTCTTTGTCCGTGTCACCTGCATTGAAATTGCGAGTTTCAACGTCTATTGAGCCAGCCGAAATTTCGGACCGACGCGAAGTAGGGCGGAAACCATTTAGTTTCTCACTTTATTCCATCCCAGTTGTAATTGCATTTGTTTATTATAAGCCTCGCAATACATTCGTGCCATTCAAAACATCGACTAATCTGATTTTCGGCTGCGTTATCAGTCGAAAATTGTCTCATTTCGACTGGCTCCAGACATTGAAACTTTTAGCTTTAATACAGATGATACTAAAAATATAGTGTGTGGCACGGGATGAAACACGATTTCAGAAATCGTCTCGTTTCGTCCCCAGCTACATAATATACCATTTGCACAAATGATAATCAATTTGAAAATGTTTGATGTTGAAAAAACACAATGTGCTTTAAGCGAGGTTGAGAGTCACGTTAGCTTGCCCAGTTCACGCAAGATCAAATTATTCTTGTGCCACTTAACATTCTTTCTATTCCATTTTTTCCGTCTTCAATCGCCCACGCTGACCCTCTACCATTCTGGCATTCTCTACTGAAAACATACGGGAATTTGATTCGATACGGATGCCATTTATGCACCTTCCGATCCGCAATGGGGTTGATATTCCATGACGTTGTTGAACCCAATTAATTTTTTTTTATCCAGATCCTGTATTTCCAACAAAAAAATGATTTGTTGAAAATCTTACATGCGATCTGTTAAATTTCCCTTAACATTAACAATCATTTGTAGTAAATAATTTCTGAATAATTGTGTATTGGTTACATTATTATTCATTCGAATGTAAATAGCACACACAATAAATATGTATGAGAAACAACGTGAATTTTCAAATTCACTTTAATATTTTTCTTTAGAACCACCGAGGACTTCACCGCAACAAGATGCCTCAGTGACTGGTGGTCCACCTACTCCACCGCCACCCCCATCCGCCCAGCAACCGCCCAATTATATTCAGGTAATTATAAATCTACAACCGGAAAAAGTATACCACTATTGGCCCTTTTCAGGCGATTTATTTCTTCTTTCTACCCTGTTTTCTATGTTTCCCTCTTCCATTACTTTTTCGTTGCCCTGGATAAACTTTTTGGGATAAATTCATTGTGATGGTAGATGTATACGTGACAGAAATTTTTCCGGCCCTAACGACAAAGCTTCGTTAATGTTCCCAAAGGACTTTGAGGGTTTCGTTAGGAAAACCTCTCATGAATCATCCGAGTAACAGTACAAAGTAAAATATAAGGCTTCGGGCGATATCATTCAGGGGTATGTTTCAGTCTCGAACAGCGTACGGCAAAGTCGAAAATAAAGTGCGATATAAAAAAGCAATGATGTCGAGGTTATGAAGGAAAAATATATCTTTTAGAAAAGCATCGACAACATCACGATTTGCTACGTGAAGAAAAAAATGTTAGCTGCATTTATGACCCCTTTGTTATTTAAGTATGCCAGAAAAAGTATTTTATCATAACTAAAAATTAAAAAACAGTCTTGGAAAATATTTCATAAACGCAACCGCTTTTTGAAACTGTATTTCAAACGTTTGGTGTGGTAGGCACTCTCCCGTTACGATTTTTTTCTAAAAAAACTCATAAATGCAAGTCGAAAAGTCCTCAGCGATTTTGCGATCCGATGCACCCCTGATGAGATATTAATAATTATTTGTAGCCAATAATACTCGTGGATTAGGGCGGTTTAGGGCAGCGAGTAGTGGTGTGCGTGTGACGAGTGTGTACATGGGTGTTGAGCCCTCGCTGAACCTATACTATACTAGGCGGCACGCGTTTATTGTTTCCAAGGAGAACGCGAAAAATAATAAGCAGCGTAGCGCGATTATATTTTTTAATAATTTAAGATAATGAATAACTACTTTTCGAATTAATCATTCTTACGTTTCACTTAATCTTCAGTCTCAACAGGAAATGCAGCAATAAACGGATGAATTGAATTTATGTGTAATCGTAGATCCTTAATGAAAAACAAGAAACTCTACTGAACAAGTAAACATTTCGATTATTTATTTAAGCTTAAGCTCAAAATAAAATAAATAAACAAAGGTATGCTGGACGTTTTCTCAAATGTTATTTTTTCATTACTCATTAAAAATCTTAAAAAATTGTATGCATCAATAGTCGAATTTTACGCATGCTGATTGATTGATTAACATGATTGTCGGAGTAATTTAATTGAAAAAAACGAATTGATCGTTTTTTCAAGACAGAAACTGCGGAAATTCTGAATGGTAAATATTTTCAAAACTCTCGTCACGAATAAATAAACATTTGGGAACTGCACGTTTCAGTCTGTGAATCTTTCACAAAATGTGTGTATTTAATTTCGATAAAAATCGTTTACATTTACATTTTCTGCATTGTTAATATTGGGAATTGAATAATTAAAGAATCACAGAAAATGATGAATGAGAGGGTCAGATCGACAAAGATAAAAATTCGAGCACAACCGCTTCTTTCGGTTTTTACGTAATAAATAGTTTTTTTTAAACAATTCATTCAAAAAATAAAGAGAAATGGTAATTTATCGACTTGATTATATCACTCGTCAATGAACTTACTCTGACAATCATGTTCATCAATCAATTAGCATGCGTAAAATTCGACTATTGATGCGTATAATTTTATAGGATCTTTAACGAGTTAATGAAAAAATAACATTTAAGAAAACGCCTAGCATATCTTTATTTATTTATTTTATATTGATTTTAAGTAAATAAATAATCGAAATGTTTAGTTGTTCAGTAGATTTTCATGTTTTTCATTAAGAATCTACGATTACACACAAATTCAATTCACCCATTTACCGCTGTATTTTCGGTTAAGACTAAAGATTAAGTAAAACATAAGAATTACTAATGGGAACAGTAGTTATTGATTATAGTAAATTATAAAAAAATATCATCGGATAGCGCTGCTCATTTTTTTCCGCGTTTTCCTTGAACGCGTGCTGCCCAGGTTGGGCCCTCACACCCATGCACGCACACACACGTCCACGTTGGTCGGCAAAGCCGTGCCTCTCGCGGTGCGGCCGGGCACCGGGCACACCGTCACGCGCACCCCACCACTCGCCGCCCGGATCGCCCCAGTTCACACGTATTATTGGTTGCAAATAATTATTAATAACTCATCAGGGGTGTATCGTATCGAAAAACCGCTAAGGACTTTTCGATCCAGAATTTCAAGATCTACCCACCCTTCAGAGATTAGACGACTCTTTTGGGACACGCTTGGGAATCGTAGATGATCGGCGATTTATTTCAGAATTTTTTCCACAAAACTGCAGCAAATTGCCTCTCAAATAAGGGATGTCAGTGAAAAAATAGTCGATTTTGTGAAATTATTGAAACTAAAGATCGATTTAAAAAATTAAGATCAATCTCGTCAAAGACGTCTCGTATACGAGTGTTTTTTAGTCGGTATTTTGCGATTAAATTTGAAAGGGATCTATGAAGTGGTTTGCCGAGATATCATACTCACCGCCAATCATCCGGCGGCAGTGTTTTTGTTGTCTTTCTGTACTTTCTAGTGATTTTTAAGGGTCACTATATATGTATCCGTGTGTTGGAAAAATGCATGTTTTTTCGTGCATCACGAATGGTAGCCAAAGAACCCTTTGCCCTCTTAAACCAGGTTGACCTCAAGATCTACAGGTTTTGAGTATCCATCACTTATTCTTTGTAATTTGGTACTGTATAGCAAATTTCCATGAAAATTTCTTTCGAGAAATACGATTATACTGATAAAGAATTTCATTTCACTTTTCACATCCCCATATCCGTGGATTAACCAAATTGAAACTTCTAGGCAAATGTCAACATTTTCAAAAATTTTCCGCGACATTGAATTTGAAGTAATAAAAGAATTGGTTACAGAAAATGGACTTAGATTTCGAAATCTTCATGTAATTTATGGTCAAAGCAAACAGCCGATTTCCGTTTTCACAATCTGAACCTTTCGGTATAATTTTTTATGGAACAAAATGACTCGTAGACTCGAAATTGGTTTAAACGCCTCAAAGTCCCCCGTTCTCCAGGGATTCGAAATGCCCTGGCATCAAATCTAGTAAAATTTTCTCGATCGCCTATAAATTCAAAGTCTTACCATTGTTTCCGTAACTAGTAAATGACTATTACTCCTTTTGTAATTAAAACGAAAGAGTATCTACATTGAAATGAAAAATCAACGTTTGTCCCCTCTCCGTTCATTAAATTTTTTACTATTTATTTCGTTATGTCGTAGATTCGTGGTGTGGAAGTTGGAATAGTAGTCCTCGTACTGATCGTATGGGCAGGCGCGATAGCACTGTTCTTCAATCGCTGGGGAAAAATTCGTATGCTTTTACCCTATCAGCCCGACTACAAGGAACAATTAAAAGTGCCAGGGACTGGTGCTTGCGCAGCTGCAAATGCACCTTGCCCGCAGCACTCTAATCAACACGGGTGTTCTCAAGTAAGTTCATTGACAGATGTTTTATTTTTTATATAACTTTCCTTATGATAAAAACCAACTGTGATTCCATTAAAAACCTGTAAGAATATCTTTCTGTATTCGATAAAATTCCGACTTGCATAAATTGATATGAAAGACTGGAGAAAACATCAAAAGAATAGAAAATCTTAGTTTTTTCCGTTTTTGATACATTAATCTTGCACAAGCAATGTGAAAAATTGGTATTGTCACATAAGCAAAGGGAATAAAAATATTCGTGATAAGAACCCAAACGACAATACCTAAGATGAGAAAACTTTTAAAAAATTGTATTTTCATTGTATTTCGGAGCTTTATTAATTCAGAGAGACAAAAGCAACTTCTCCGAGACACCCCAAAAAGCACATACTAGTGTACTGTTGTATTGATGAGCACTGACTAATGCTTTTCGGGGCTTTTTCATATTTCTCCGAATAGAATAGGCACGACGGCCCCTCTAAATAAAGGTTAATTAAAAAATAAATGTTAATAAGAAGTTAATTGTATAATTCATAAAAGCTGGTAAAAAAATGTATAGACACGAAAAAATTTATGAATTTGTACAGAATTTTTTTTCTCATCTAATTTGAAAGAGGTCATTGTGCTGCGGGTACTTCATATCACTCTGACAGTTTGAAAAACTCGTAAATGAAAAAAAAATGTTACCAAAGTTTTTGGAAAGGCCGTTGTATCTCTATGTACATTTAATTTGAATAACGTCTTTACGATGAATAATATTAAAAACAAAACATCGAACTGATGTATTTCCTTGACTGTCTGGTAATATAATCGACATTATCAGTATTATTGTTGCTAGTATGACGTATTTTATTATTTTTTTAAACATATCTTCGAAATACATCACTTATGAATAATATAGGGCAAACAAATGTGTGCAGGAAAAACGTGTGTTTGGACGAAATTCGTGTTTTGCTAGTAATGCTATCCTCGTAACAGTAGAAAATTTGACATAACGCAATCTCTGCAATAATATTTTGGCAGACAAATTCTTCGCTAGCGTTCGGATGTCCCATGAATTACTTATTGCCCGTATCTACCACATAATAAGTAAATAGTATTATATATATATATACATTAGAGTGATGCAAGAAAAATCGATATTTTTGTTTTCGAACCTCCATCGAAAAACGTTAGTACATGAAAAAAGAGTAATTTTCTCAAAATTTGGGATAAAAAAAATGTTTAGATAGTGCTCAAGTGACTTTTTGGTCCTTTTTAAGATGTAATTTTTTTTTCTCTGAAAAAAAGCGGTATAAGTATTTTAAAAAAAACATTTTTCGCTCTAAATTATTACGTTTCAACAACATCAGAAAAGTACAGTATAATTGATTAGTTTTCATTTTTCTGCATTTTTAACAACAGATTATCACGAAAAAGATGATGAAAAGAACGAACAGAATAAGCGTGAGGGATGTTACTTTGAAGATCCAGTTGAACAATAATTTCTTTTGGTTATTATAAATTATAATACCTGTTTGATGACTCTTTGACGACGTTCAAACGTATGCAAGTTGCGAATGATACGGCCGAGCGTGCAGTGTCTTTGATGGAAAACTTTAACGGTCTCATCACAAAAAATGAAGACCAAAAACAATATCTTTTGCAAATTTTTGAGGAACACAAGAAAAAATATCTGTCTAGCACGAAAAGAAATGATTGTTCAGCTGGATCTTCAAAGTAACATCCCTCACACTTATTCTGTTCGTTCTGTTCATTATCTTTTTTACGATAATCTGCAGTTAAAAATACAGAAAAATAAAAACTAATTATTTAAACTGTTTTTTTTTTGGTTTTGTTTGATGTTTTTTTTTAAATACTTGCACCACTTTCTTTTGGAGAAAAAAAACGACATCTAAAAAAACCGAAATGCCGATTGTGCACTATCTAAAAAAAATTTTCTTTTTATCTCAAATTGTGAGAAAATTACTTTTTTTTTTATATACTAACGTTTTTCGATGGAGCTACGAAAGAAAAGTAATATCGATTTTTTTTGCATCACCCTAATATACATATATAGTATATATGTTATGTATATACTTGCTACTATTTTTATATAATCATTACCATTATTTTTATCATGAATAGACTGAAACCAACTATATTTATTGATCTATATCGATTCATTGATTCATTAATTCATTCAGTAAAAGCACTTTTCAATCAATATTTTGGCCTACCGATCGTCAAGACTCACACCTATATTTAAAATGACTAAAATCAAAAGGGAAAGACGGAAAATTCGAAAAATTCATTTAAAGGAACAAAAAAATGTATAAACAAAAAAAAACAACCAGGTAATGACTTCATTGTCGGATATGGTGATGCAGTGCGGGGGAGGGGGTTGCTGCGTATTGGAACAGTGCTTTCGTTATCCACGCAGAAATCGTGAACCACGAGATTGCGGCTGCCAATTCGCTCTACTTCACAGGGCTGACATCGCGTGACCATCGGTACATAATTAATTACAAGAAAACAAAATCATCACAGCAAAATTTGGCAAAAAAAAAATCATGAACGGTCTTTTATTTCTCGTTTGAATTAATCGATTTGCCAATGTGTTCTTTCTGTTTCATTCGTAAATCATTGTTTTGCGTGTTTAGAACAAAATAATTCTGCATTGGTGTAAACACGCTGACGTACGTATTTTATTGAACTTGTTATCATTTCGTTCGAAAGTTATGTCGTTTATTTTTGCAGTATTTTACTTTTTTTTTTGTTAAATTGCAAATATTTAAATTCAAACTTGAAGTATATCTTCCGAAAATTTGCAAAGTATCGTCGAATAATTTGAGTGAACTTTTCACGCTCTTTTTTTCTATATTTTCTGGAAAATGCATCGAATTTTCATGATTGTAATTCTTGATGATCAAATTTCTTATATCAATCATGTCGGCAATTATCAAATTTACATTGCGTTTCTTTTCTCATTGCAAAAATTTGGGAAAACATGTACCTAGGGCTGAAGACACGAGCGCCGAGTAGAAAAATTCGTAATGGTCAGCCGGTACAGAACCTGATCGTCCGAGCGCGAATCAAATATGGATGTATTTTTTATTACAAAAAACAGAAAATAATCCATAAATCATTCTGAAATGTGCACCACTCACGCAATTACAACTATTACCACTATTAGATTTCATTGTTCATCTGTGTAGCGAGCACTCTGAGTGTGTTTTCAAATACCCGATAAATAAATTCCGAAGTGTAGAAAAAATGATGTTATAACGCTTCGAAAAAAACATGTACGTGAAAGCGATGAAAAATATTAACACAACGATCGTGAACATATTTTCAAAGAAAATGTCACCTTGGTAAACACGTTTTTATACTTTTTTAGTGAAACTTGTTTCGTACTGAGTATATTATTTTTGTGTGAGATTGAGCAATCATGTGGGGCACTGGATCAGGTGGAGCACGCTTCTTTTGAATAATTAGGTTTTATCAATCATTCAGTAAACTTGTTTTATGCAGCACAGGAAAGTTACACAATGAGCAAAAAGATTGGTCGTCATTGGCGTGTGAAGGGAGCGCATTTTTTCATACGATATTCGTCATGAAATTGCAGCATCTGCACTGGTCGAATCATCATGTGGATTCCGTGGACAGTGGTGGAGGTGGCCTTGGATGGCCAGCAAGAGCTTCAAGACCACGAGTTAACAGTGCCATTGACGTTGCCGGCTTTTTGTCCCAGGTGATTTTGCGTAATTCAGTAATTATTATTTTTATAAACTGGCTATTTTGCTGTCGCGTATAATATTTTTCATCAATAATGCCAGAAATAAAACAAACTTTACGATCGAAAAAATGAGATCCTATTTCGTTGGTGTTTTGTGATTAGTTTTTTTATCACAAATGAATATTCAACAACTCATATTCCCCACTAATGCTACAATAATTCCGAAGCTCCGATTATTTTTATTTGTGTTATCGATAAACGTCAAATAACTGAAAAACATCTGGATTCTTTTGCGAATGAAAAGTGCTTTTTTTGCAGGAATTTCTTCGAAGGCACGGCTCAACGTCGAAACTATGTCGTAAGGTTCGCAGTGCGGATAATTTGCCATTGGCCACGGGAAATCGTCATAATCATCATCATCATCATGACAATCATAACGAGATTAACGAAGATAGTCAGCGCCATAATTCGCGCGACGAAGGTATAGAGACGGATCGCGAGACACGTTTGCTAACGAGTCAAGAGGACGCTGAAAGAAATAGCGAGGACACCGAATCAAAGAGGCAGAGTAGCGTCGAGAGCGCTAATAAAGACAACATCGAGACTTCGCTCATAGAACTTTGCTATCAACAATTACCACAACAGACGCAATCGTCATCAAGGTAATTAGGTATACATTATGTATATTTATTGTATACTTTACCCAACCTAATGGTTGGGTAAAAAAAACAATGCTTTTCTCTTCTTTGCGAACTGAAAAATTGGCTGCTCCCCAACTGTAGAAACACGAATGCAGATAATAAGTTTTTTAATTTAGAAATTTATATACCAGGTGTGGAAGTTTGAAAGCGGAATATTTTTGTAAAAATTACACGTCTGTTGTTTGAAAATGATGAAAAATATTGTATTCTAAATAATCTCTAAAAACATTCCAATCTTTTGAAAACCAAATAACCTTGTCGAGTAATGTCATATTGTAAGTACACATAAAGAAAGGATTGGACAACGTGATCGATCAAGTAAATAGTCATGTTCCTCTATGAGATAAAGTTGTTTTCTCGTTTTTCTGTCCAATCAAGGGATTCACCGTCACTTCCGGCTATTTCAACGACGACCTCTTCACTGATTACGAGACGGTTTGGCGGATGGAGGGTGGGTGGCAGTCACGAGTACGTCAGATGCCCTGTCAGACAACCAGCTTCCATAGACGAGAGGTGAATATGTGTTTCAACGCTGTGACTTTATTGATCTTTTTTTCATCGACTTCTACCGACGTTGCGGCCATCTGTTGATCTTCATTTTAACATTTGGCAGACATGTAGTATTTTCATTTAAATTTCAATCGTCCTTCTCGTTTTCAACCGTTGATTTCTCTTCGTTTCTATCCAAACCTTATCGCATTTGTAATACAATTTCAGAAAAAAATGTATACCATTTTCAAATTGCAAATTGATTTTATTCTTAAACAAAATTTCATCGAAAACCTAACTTTTACTTCCTCGTTATTATTTCCGGAAAAATTGAAAGCCTTATTTTCGACGTACACTCGGTAGGGAATTTTTGCCTCAATACTTTTGAATTTTACATACCTTTCCTTCCAATTTTTTTACCTTACCCGAGTCCACCCAAGTCCTAAGCCACTTTAATCCCAACTTGGCGCTCGTGCGAAATCTCATCTCATACTCCCTTTGACGAAATTTTTATATTTACTTCTCGACCGAAACTTTTCCTCAAATTCTGCTCCACTTTCTTTCCCTTCTCCGTGCTCTTCTCTTAATCTAATTGTAATCCTTTCTCAGGGGTATCCTCCAATAAAAATATCCACCCTTTTCTCAGCCCAACATCGCTGCTCACTTCCCCCGCAGCTTTTCCTCCTTTTTCATTGAATCGTAGCCTTCCTCCCAACAATATTTCACCCTATTTCTGTACCGATTCAGACTGTCTTTTCATTTTTAATACCTGATTCAGATCTTGAAAATTCATCCCCGTTTTCTTTCGTATCACACCTTAGCTTTCAATCTACATTCCACCCTTCGTACAATTTTTCATCGGTCAATTATTAGGTTCAAAGTCGACTCAAAGAAGCCTCAAAGTTTACTAACGTAATGGAACTTGTGTAACATGTATGTGTATCGCTATAAAATACATTCTTTAGATCCTACAGAAGATCGTGCGAACCCGATTTTGCTCGGGCGACACATCAACATCCACCATCGATAAATCCGATAATTCAAACTGTGGCGACTCATCATCATCATCTTCATCATCACAATTATCGCACCGAGAGCAACGAAAGAAACACGAAGAGTTTCGATCATTCGAAACGTAATGTCGAACCGACAAACGCCGATAATACACAACACTTTGGTCTACCGATTTTAAGCGTAAGCGAGCCAAGTCCGCCAGACGAGCGTGAGCGTCTTGACGATTATTTGTAGAATTTGCTCGCCGAGGATTTCCTCAAGGAACTCCTCGTTTAAAATTTCTCCTCTGTTTTCTCTCTACTTTGTCCTTCTTTTTCTTTTAACCCTGACAGTCGGAGCTTTATAGATCATCGATCTAGACAAGCTGACTCATCGCGTTAATATAATTTAATATAAACAAAAATGGGGTTGAAAAAAACCTGCACATTTTCAACGAAGAACCTAAAAATAATCCAAGAATAAATTACTCGACGAGCCTTCAGGATATTTTCGGAGGGATTACTTCGAATGCGATGAACAAAAAGAAATTTAAACAAATACAGAACAGAATGTTTCTACTTGGAAAAAAAAGTTTTTGGATTGTTGTTTTTATTACGAATAGCGGGTGGTTCGAGTGTAAATAAATGGGAGAGGAAAAAGAAAAAACAGAAGAAAGGGAGAAAGAAAACAAGCGGTAAGGCATAATCAATAAAGCAACCTTAGCTCCTCCATTATTCGTTAAATATTAATACAGAATGGGACAAGAGGAGTTCGTATCTAACAACACGAAGAACAGATGTTCTCTAGTTGATCGCATACTGCTTCCCTCTTCGTTCGAAACATCAAAAAATTCGTTCATGATGAGCGAACGCTTCTCTTTCAAAGTTGACGTTTCGAACCTAGCCTCTCGGTACGTTTCCACTCCATTTCTTCGAGTTTATTCTTTTCGTCATTTACATTTTATAAAGAGAGACGAAACAAAATTATCGTGATATCTGTCAACGATACATCGATTGGATTTTTTTCTCGCTATTATACGTTATGTGAACGTATAAATAATAACAGTAATAATATCGACAGTATAGTATCGAGCACGAATTTCGAAGAAAATTGATGGGACAAGTACAATGTAAAAAATATACATACAAATATATGCACATACTATAAATACTTGCAGCTTAAGCTGAATGTAACCACATCGAACGAATTTAAAAAAGTAAAAAAATGTCAATACCAAATGACGAATAATTTTAAAAAACGATGGAACCAGTGAATGATTAAAAAAAAGACCTTCAAGGCTCGTCAAGATATGTAATATGAATATATGTATAATATGGCATATTTCATGACAACCCAGGCAGCGTTGGAACGTTAATTTTGATTCGCCCGAAATTCTTTCGTTGTATACTACCTATAGTTGAGGAAATTTTTGAAAACTATTTTGAACAATATTGTCACCCCTTTCTCGAATTGTCGATTTTTTCTTCGAATAGCTGTAACTTCACAACCAATGATCATGTTTCAGCAGTTTTTTTTTTGAGAACGTTGGATTTTTCCCACAGTTTTTGGAAAACAATTCCAAAAATGTTCCGTCTCAATTTTAATCATGATTTTTTTCCGTTGAAAATGCGGAAAAATCCAACATTTTGAATACTAACCGCCAAAGTTTGTCCATTTCACCAAAGTTGCAGCCGTTTAACGGAACGTTAAAAAAAAAGAATATTTCGAAAATCGCTTGACAGAATTTTTGGACAAATTCACAAAAATTCCTTTTAATAATGGGTAAAACGGAACAAAACAATTTCAGGCAGATGAAAGTTGTAAAACTGTCCGAGTAAGCGCGCAGTTGCCCATATATGTACATATATATCTTCGTTACTAGGAGTTCCGTCAGCACTGCAAATGCTTCGGCGTGGTCATATTCGTATAGTAAAGCATAGGAAAATGAAGCATTAAAAGCATTTGAAGCGGTAAGTGGATGGCACTCTAAAATGTCAACAAAGAAAAATTTCAACAGAAAACCTTTGGAAAGCTCGATTTCATGGTACAGCTTTAAACGCCGATGAGACCAAAAGTTTAAACATGAGAAACAAACACAAAAAATAACAGAGAAAAGGAGTATTTCTACGATAACAGGAGGATTAATGATAAATAATGAATAATTAAGAAATAATGAATCAAAAAATTCCTGGATATTTATCACGTATCGTTGATATGTCGAATGATGTTAGTGTGTCTTACGATAAATTAATGTGTTGGCCAGAAAATAATAATCGATTTGTCGTTACACGGTGGTCAGAAACTTATTCAAACTATTACTGAATACGCAAGGTAATAATCGAAAATATGTGGATCCGATATAACTCGCTATATACTTGAGTGTGCGAGTATTTATGCATATCTGATAATACATATAATGTGCAATTACAAACGCGCGTGTACGTGCACACCCACATATACACACACACACACACACACACACACACAGAGAGAGAGAGAGAGAGGTATACATAAACATACATTAAGGTGTTCCAATTCTGAATGTGAATAATGTCAAATTAGATTCGCTATGAAAATTCCGAACCGAACAGTATACGGGCATTTCATAACCCTCTTATGCAGGAGCTTTCGTGATAAAGTCACTTCCAAACGCAGTAATATTTTCGAAATGATCTTCAAAGCAATTCAACTCGTCCCTCATGTGTCTGATGAGATCACTGATTTCCCTCCCGTAGTCAGAGTGTTCTAATTCCAAATGGCGAGCCATTGACTTTGCCCCATTGGAACTGTTGTAATGAAAAACCCCTGAATTGATTATCTCGGCGAAATTGATTTTCTTTCAACTCTGTTCATAAAACACATGGAATTTGTATACCGCTGGATTCAAGTTCATTATTTGTGAATAATTATAAGATTGTTTATCGCAGTCATGCTGTAAAAATCATCTTCCAAGTTATCGAACTTTCGTATCACCTTTGTTTTATACGATTTGCTTTGAAATAATCTCCTCATTTGAGCATGATAAGTTTGGCTGAGTCAACTCATCCGCGTTCGCGTGTCTGCTAACTGGTCCGATGTTTATTATTGAATAACTCATTTAGACTTCGGTGGAATGAAAAATGGCCGTATACTTTTTGACTCAGAATTCCATCATGCATTCATCTTCACATTAATTGCATGTAGTTCCGGAACATTTCGTATATCGTTCGTATAAGACTATTGAGGTTATTGAAACGATAGAAATAAATAAAATAATATCAAAATGACTATAATAAAAGCTTATTCTTTATTGATTGTGGTGACAATTAATAGGTGAACGATGGTTAAATGACTATTTTACAGAGTTCGAAATTAACCGTTATTTCATTACAATCACAACGTAATGATTCCTAATTATATTTGAGTAATCATAAATTGATATTAACTCAATTTCCCTGAAACGATTCAAAGTTTTTTTAACGATGTATCCTATAAAAATATCTTAAACGGATATTTACTCGTCTAGAATGGAGACACGTATACACACGTCATGTAAAAGTATATCTGCTAATCTATCTAACAAAAAAAGAACATAATTACGTAGGACCATTGAAGACAAACGTTGCGAAAAAAACACGCACCAGAAAAAGAACTCTTGGATACGCAGCTGAGGGAAAAATGACCATTAGTCTACTTTTGCGACTGTAGTCATAGGCACAAGTCTATCTTGATATTTTTCTACGAAAAAAAAACAAAGAGTAAAAAAAAAGATGAAGTAATTTTCACAATTATCTATCGCGACAACGAGTAAATATATTCGGACAACAATCGTTCTATCTTGTTCGAGAATTATAATAAATTGAAGAAAAAAGTCTACAACAATGAGAAAAGAACAGAAGTTATATGGCTTTAAATCACAATAAACACGGGATATTTAGCGAAAGATCGACGAGAAAATTCGATGATAAAGAAAACTATCCTATGTTTGTGAAATAAGGGGAGAAATGATTTCCAGATAATGTCGATTTCAAATGAAACGCCCTATATTTTTGCGTTGTTTGCGAACTATATTATATGAAATGGGAGTGATATGATTGGATATGATCCAAGGGATATTAATTATCCTAGATTTCCAGTATGGGACCAAACAAGGGATGCAGCACCTCTCGTTTACACGACAGAATGGGCGCGGGATGACAAGAAAATGCTTCGTATTGAAATTTTTTCCTTTCACGATGTAAAGGAAACAAAGCCTAAAGGCATATACGTATATAAAAGTATATAAAAATAAGCATCGATCCTTCTGCAAGGGCACAACAATTGAAACAACTTTACTCGGGATACGCTCTCTGTTTTCGTGTGTATACATAAGTGCAGGTCGACAATTTTTAATCCCGTATATAAAATGAGCGATTAATTATTCAAGTAACGACAAGATACGGTAGTTCTTCTCGATCCTCAGAATTTTATCGAATGATCGTCGCCAAGATCAAATTTATCTTCTATGAGTCTTCGAATTACAACACAATTATGAACATTCGATGTTGATTTTTTTTCTTTAATGTTCGTCAATTATGAAGATTCATCGATGGAAAAACGAATGAGACAAACAATTGTCAATTAAGAAAAAGATTGCTCGGTGAAAAAAATATATCCATAGGTAAATATCGAAATTGTAAAAGACGAAAAAATCCATTGGCTGGTGTGAAACTGAATAAGAATGTAGAGAAAGCGGAAGGAAATGCGTTTTTCGTAATAATTCGAGGGTTAAAACAAGCGCAAGATGAAAGTATTCGATGGAAATCTAATTATCATGAAATCGCCCATAACCGAACGACTATTTTTTGTACATGTGTAATTATGTGTTTATTGGAACATATGTGGTTACCGAGACTTGCTGCGCATATCAGAAGAAATACTGAAAAGGGAATCGATAGGATGAGAACCAAAAAGAAACATGGAAACATGGAAAAGGAGTATGGAACGTGTGAAAGCTCGTTTGGACATTGAATTAATGGATTCGAATGCATTATTGTAACATTCTTTTTGTATACATATAATACCTAACAATATAAAATATTCGGTAAAACCGTACGATGTGTTTGTATCTAATATTCAATATCAACTACTTGTTCGTTCCACGACATATAGTTCAACCTATACTTTCTCTGCCACGGGCAGAAGTGACTAAATATCCTTCTTGGAACGCGATATATGCCACCATTTTTTCTCATGTTTTCACCACCACGTTTAATTGAAAATACGAAAGGTTGAAAAAGTTATGATTTTTCAAGTAAAATATTCGCATGCACCTCATCATTTTTTCTCATGTGGCCAGTTGTTTGTTCTTTTTTGTAATTGGGTATTTCGTACCGTATCTATAATATTCGTTTCTTAACGATCGTTTTTTCAAACCTGATTAGGTACGATTGGCCCAGTGTGACTATTGTGACATTTTTCGATAGCGTGACGACAGAGAATTAACCCGTAGGCACCACACGGATGCAAATTTGCACCAACGAAAATTTGAGGTGTAGAGAACTTTGTATCTGCGTTGCCCGGCGACTTTCCCTCTCTATGACTAATAGTCCAGCCAGGAACCGGGTAGTTTTGACGTGACACCGGGCCAGAACGATTCTAACCGACGAATTCGTGTAGGGCTGATGTTCCTGATGAAGGCCCAATACTTTCCAACCACAGATTTTGGGAGGCTTTTTTTGCCTCGCGGTCAAAGTTGGCAAAACCATGTTTTTGAGAGATAGCGTCAGAACTATTGATCCGAGAAAAAAAACAGTTAACATTGTTAGCTCAGTGAGGTCTTTTTTTTATAAGGTGTTCCTTCCATTACAAGTGAGTGGAATTTTTTGGAAAGTAAGTCCAAGAAGTATGTACTATATTATAAACAATAATTTTAATTAAATACGTAATGCCGCTCGGACACGTGCTCGGAAATGTATACATGTTAATACAGTGCGCTTCGGCTGTAGAAATCTTATTTTTTTCGCTCGAGTAATATTCTAATAAAATTGGTTATTTTTTTAGAAGCATAGCACAAGGAAGATGTTCTATGCGTAGCCATGCGGTAATAATATGTAGACTCTCAACGCCGACGAAAATAACGAAAATAATTCCAACGGTTCCAACTCAGACGACAGCAGGGACAAGTTTATTGTGTACATTTTGTGATAAGCAAAACGCCACGTATACGCGTATGAAAAGTCACATCTGCCGGCGTCGAATGTGTGACGAGCACCGATCGGGATTGCGTTTGGAATGTGCCGCAAAATCAAACTAAAATAAATCTAAATGTTAATTTTGTTGTATTTCTTTATAATTATGATGAAAGATTGATTATTAAAATTTATCTATTTATTTATCCAATAAAAATATTTATTCAATGAAATAAAAAAATGTATCCGAAAATACGTATCTAAACGTTTTTTTCGCTAAAAAATTACCTTATTTTCAGGCACGCTAAAAAAATCTTCAATTTCTTATAATCATTCCGGAGTATTTTTTTCCTTAAAATATGACTCACCATCTTCCATTTCGCGCAAACTGCACGTCAATATCTTAATTAGTTTTTTAATCGCGTTAAAACAAAAAAAATCTTAAAAATTTCTTTTTTTGATTTAGCCAATTTTTTATAAGTAAACTATTTTTTCATCTTTTTAATGATTCTAATCCATTGCTCAGGAAAAATAAAAATAACATTTTCCAAAAAAAAAAAATCAAACTTGGCGCGCATGGAATCTCTTATTCTTAACCATGCACGCCAAGTTTGATTTTTTTCTTTTTGGAAAATGTTATTTTTATTTTTCACACTATTTGATAAAAATACTTTTTGACGAAAACTGCTATTTTTATTACTTGGTGTAAATTTTTTACTTTTTATACTTTTTACCGTAATCTGAATAATTTGAAAATCCGTCCAAAATATTAAACGTATTAAAAAAGGGGATACAGTAAGAGCAAAAAAGAATGCAATCGGAAATGTAAGCCAATCAATATGATATAAAAAAATATTCATGTTATTTATAATATATTATCATTGATAATTACAAAAATATCTATCAGACGGAAAAAAAAGTTCAAGACTTGGTGTGCATGGTTGAGGAAAATAAGCCCGAAAAGTTCAATGGATTGTCCCAAAAGAATTGCGATTGTGTTTCACATCACACTGATTCACAATGAAATATTTACAACTAAAAAAGCCGCATTATTGTATAGTAGAGCGACATGTAACATAAATTGTAAAAAATCGCTCTTCTAATTCACTTGGCGTCAAGACGTTGCTGCGCAGGGATGCGGAAGCGGCAGCAAATTCATCTGTATCTGTGTATAGTAAAGAGCCCGAATCGTTATGTGAAATTAACTTCAATTACTTGAAATTGAGATGCATCGAAATAAAATTGGATATGATATCGCAATACTACTAAATGCAATTATACTGCAAATGGAAGTCGCCATTTTTATACGACCCGTAATCTCATGAGTGACTATAGCGAGTTTTCATTATTCTTCAACTTTATTCTTCAACTTTATTCTTCAACTTTATTTATCGATCGCGCACGTTCTTATCGTTTTTCGTATGAAAACTTTTTTCATCGTGGATAATCAGCTATTTGATCAGCTTCGATCATCGGCATTGGTAGAAATATTATCAAAGTATTAATATCGGTCGTTGCGTAACGTCGACACGTGCAAAGAACTAGGTGAGTTAAAAACACGGCAAATGAATATAAAATATTAGGCTTCTACAAAAAATTCATATTTTTTTCGTGTGACTACATAGATACAGAATTACATCAAAGATGTTTCATAGAGTGCTCGAAAATCGTTGAATATTATCGGAGTTTATCGATCAAGTAAAAACATAAAATTACCCAATGCGCAAATGAATACTTTTGTCATATAATTTCCTTATCTCGTTGCCATATATGTGTCGATAAAACATATTCAAATCGAACATTCAAAAATAAGATAAAGGTATAAATGGTCGTGCCCGGACTACATCCACGCAGTCGAAACCGATCTTTTTGTGTTTAGCAACACTTGTCTTATTTTCCTTCTTCGATATTTCGTGAACATATCGAAATAAAGTCTTACGCGAGTCTTAGCGGAAAACAGTTAACAACTATTCTCGTAATTGACCCTGGATATGACGAGGTACCATTCTGTCGTTGTCATTTATTTGATCGTCCTCGGTATTGTGACAGTTTATTCAGTACAGCAGAAATTCACGCGAACCAGCCAAGAAGTTCGCGAAACGCGCGTTTCAGTACAGCAGGTAAATGTTAAAAATATGAAAATGCAAATGGTGTTTCTGACGAAAGCCATCTTGACCCTTTACTCTCAACCCTTAGAAGCATACATTTTTTAAATGATCGTATAAGGGTAAAAATTCTTATTCGGGGGTTTTTGGGGTCGCTGATTACGAATCCGAAGTCAGATTTTCGAAATTCAAGATGGCAAATCCAATATGACTGACGCCAAAACGAAATTCTACGAAAATATTGATGAAAATTTTTACTCAGGGGTTTTCGGGGTCGCTTATTACGAATCCGAAGTTAGATTTTCGAAATTCAAAATGGCGGATCCAATATGGCCGACGCCAAAACGAAATTTTTTTCAAAAATTTTCATCGATATTCTCGAAAAACTTTGGATATGTAAGCAGCGACCCCAAAAACCCCGAAATAAAAATTTTCATCAATATTCTCGTAGAATTACGTTTTGGCGGCGGCCATATTGGATCCCCCATCTTGAATTTTGAAAATCTCTCTTCGTATTCGTAATCAGCGACTCCAAAAACCCCTGTATACCAAATTTCAAGTTCTTTCCTTTGATAGATTCTTCAATAATGAATTCTTTCTAGAAAAATGTCATTTTTTTCAGTTTGTTTGTTTATAAATCCTATATTATAAACAATCATGCCAATTAGACTCTATTGTTATGTTCTTTCATCCCTTTGGTAACTCAAAAGTGCAAAAAACCGTACCGGAATAAGTTTAAAAGTGAATAAATAAGGAAAGTTCAAGAAAATCGAGGTGGTAATGTGGGTTACCACCATGCTTCTAAGGGTTAACTATGATCAATGGTAATGTAAATATCAATTCTGGCCTGCTATCAGGATGCTGAGAGACCATTCAAACGACGCGTTTCAAGGCAGGTTAAGATCTCTAACGAGCCATCTCGAGAATCCTCATCGACGGGTGGCACCGATGTTTCGAGGATGGTACCTACAGGGGAGTCAAATTTGGTAACAACAGAGAGTCTCCCTGCCATTGTAAAGGATGAACCGAGAGAGACACCGGACAATCAATGGGACGAAACGACGTCGTTTTCAGCCGAAGAGTTTGTAAGATCGATGAAGGAAGAAAATCCCACCGTGGAAGGAGTCGTCTTCATCGTCGCTGAAGAGTCGACGGAGGTATTGGCAAATCGACGATACAAACAGATGTCATATTTAACTACAGAGGTCCAAAGAGCAATAAAGGAAGAGGAGGACGGCACGATAGAAAGTGTCGTGTTTATTGTGGAAGAAAAAACGCCAAAGCGCCGAAATCAATTAGAATCGGAAAACCTGGAAAAAGCAGCGGAGAGACGGGCGAAGAAGAGAGAATGTGACAAGCGCTACAGAATCCGCCAAAGAAAGTTGGAATTGGAAAACCCGGAGAAAGCAGCGGAGAGACGGGCGAAGAAGAGAGAAAATGACGAGCGCTACAGAATCCGCCAAAGAAAGTTGGAATCGGAAAACCCGGAGAAAGCAGCGGAGAGACGGGCGAAGAAGAGAGAATATGACAAGAGCTACAGAATCTGCCAAAGAAAGTTGGAATCGGAAAACCCGGAGAAAGCAGCGGACAGACAGGTGAAGAAGAGAGAATATGACAAGCGCTACAGCATCTGCCAAAGAAAGTTGCAATCGGAAAACCCGGAGAAAGCAGCGGAGAGACGGGCGAAGAAGAGAGAATATGACAAGCGCTACAGCATCTGCCAAAGAAAGTTGGAATCGGAAAACCCGGAGAAAGCAGCGGAGAGACGGGCAAAGTGGAGGGAAAATAGTAAGCGCAAGACAGAGCGCCGAAAAAAGTTAGAATCGGAAAACCCGGAAAAAGCAGAGCAGAGACGGGCGAAGAAAAGAGAATCTGATAAGCTCTACTATGAGCGGAAAAAAGTCCTAAGAAAAGGAAATCCGGAATTAGCGAAAGCTTATCCAACGAAAGAATCGAACAAAATAAACGCTACCAGGATACAACAAAAGATAACACGAGAAAAAACGAAATAAGCTACAGAGGCGCAACGGGAGCGATGTCGTTGTTAATACACATATCGAAACAACGTTTACCGATTAAAATGTGCACGAGATTCATAGAATGACAGAGCGGTCGTTAAAACGTGATGGAAGAATTGAACCATACTTGTTGCACGATCGCAAGTACTATAATATTAATAAGTACGATGTCAATTTATGATATCGTACAGTTAACAATTGATTGTAATTACTTTGCCTTTATAAATGAATTCCCTCAATTTTTCATAGAATTATCGAAGGCAAAAAGTACAACGAGTGAAATACAGAAAAATCGCATGCACGGTTAGAGTCAGCGCGACGCTATTTTTCGTGACTCGCGTGCACATTTTCGTCATGGTTATCTCTTCGTTCGTTTCTTTTTTTTTTCTCCCAGGGACACTCAAATTTTATACAAGTTACTTGCGATATGAAATGCATAACTGATGAAACGTATATTCGTGTTTCTATTTTTCCTCAACGACGAGTTCCATTCTGCATCGATCTACCATTCTCTCATTTTCTCGCGAATGTCTTCTACATATTTTCGTTTCTTTTCCTCATTGCGCAGAATGAATTTTGTCCAGCACCGGATCTCAAGAGAGTTGAAGAATATAATGCCCAGAACAGCCATAAATAACATCATAAATAAATAGTAAATGTGCATCATTTATTGTGAATAATTCACATAAATGAAAAGAAAATTCGGCGTATATCATTCCATAGATGAAAAAAATCGTAAATTAAAAAAAATGATAATAATGGTAATGAATGATAAAGTGTACATTATCGTCGATGAACATTTTTTACTAACCCAAATATTCACTTTCATTCAAATATTGCAACGATTGATTAATATGTGAAAAAAATCATTCGTCATTATTCCGCAAACAAAAATCATCAAAAATTGTATCAATACTTATTTTTTTGAATTTCTCCAGTACTGGTTAATTTCAATATTATTCTTCCCATTATTTATACTCAGCTTTCTATCATAGAAACATTGAACGTTTGATCGGATTCTTAGGAAACGAAATTCATTCCCTTTTAATTACTGAATTTATTCTGAACAATAATGTACAGACCAAGATTTTTCGTAGGATGCTTCATTTGAGAAATAGTTTGGTCAAAAAAGGAAAGCATCAAATTGAAGATGGCTGCATTGCTGACAGCCCTCGGACGCCGCAAGCTGAGATTTAACCTTTTCAAAAATTCCCTAATACGATTTTTACAAAAAAGGCCTCCCGGAATTATTTGTAATCTTTGCCTTATTTTATGCTAGTTTTACTGGACTAAAAATTTACCGAGTTGAGAACTTATTATTTTGTGGAAGGCAATCGTAACCGAATGAAAATTCGGATGTATTTATATACACAACCTCAATAACGCCACAAATGTCACAAACGCTGAAAAAAAACAATCGTTGAAAACGCCAAGTATACATTAATTTTCGATGTAGGCAATATCAAAAAGTTATCACTAATTCGATCGAAAGAGAATAGGTGTTCGGCAACATTTATAGAAAACCTTTCCACTTTTTGTACGAAACGACAAGCTTCATTTTGTTATTGAATACATATGATTTATTCCAACATAGTCTCATTGTAAAGAATTTTTTTTTCCTAAATTTGAGAGAAAGTGATATATTTTTTTGTGAATTCGTTTCAAGTGAATTCATATCTTTTTTTTTAATGAATGCCCCCCAAACTTAACGTAACTATTTTATGCAAAAATATGAGAATGAACGGCGATACAAGAATGCAAGGATTACATCGATGCCGAAATTGTTTAAAATTCGTCGGCATTCATGAGCATTGAAAATTTCATTTGAGATAGCATTATTTATAACCATTTTTATTCAGTGATAACTTTTTGACATCATTTTGATCGAAAATCAATATCCCTTATGCCAGTAACTCCGTTGTTCACCTGAGTCTAAAAAACTAGTCAACCAACATTGGAAGTAATTATCTCGAACTCCGGCAACGAATGAGGCTTGTCACAGCATATCTGTTTGCCGAAGGCTTAAGGCGGTATTGTCGTGTGAAAACTCATTTTCAAAGTGATTTTTTGAGAATTACATTTCGATTAAATTTCGGTTAAATTTCAAGTGTTAGTATTTCACAGTTATATTTATACATGTTTGAGATAACATCATACATTCTTTCGCAGTACTTTATTCGAAATTGTTCAAG
The DNA here is from genome assembly GCA_959613375.1 of Heteropelma amictum. Classification (NCBI taxonomy): domain Eukaryota; kingdom Metazoa; phylum Arthropoda; class Insecta; order Hymenoptera; family Ichneumonidae; genus Heteropelma; species Heteropelma amictum. Next base: position 11,326,582 of record OY390722.1, on the reverse strand, counting down.
TTATTTGAGACAGGCCGTGTCACGAAAATTTTTTATCGTTAGTCGTTGTAATTTCAATCAGCCGTTCCATCTGATATCCATGATTTTTTTTATTCGATTGCTAGAAACGTGATTATCATTCGACCCTCTAGTGAAACATTTTAGTAAAAGTTTACAAAATGGCGGTGCATGACAAAGCGTAATTTGATTTGTATAACAAAATTCTCCCTTATCACGGCCCGGATAAATAATAATTATAAAATAATCAAGGCCACTGCGAAAAAAATGTGAAAAGACATTTTTTTCTTATAGGAATGAAGTAGACTTTCTTTCGAATACGGGATATCCACGAAAAATTTTTGTAACCCTTCGTAGTCACACGTTCAAAAAGTCCGACGCTGTTCACACGGTGTCACATTGACCACAGCCATGTTTGAACAATTTCCACGTTGCCAGTATCGTTCCGAACGACTCATAAAAATTCAGGACATTCGTTTGAATCTTTGAGAATGAGAATATCGTGGGAAAATTTTTCTTGAAATTTCCAATATGGCGAAAAAAGAACAGGAAGGAGGAAATGCCCCAAAAAAAAAACCTTTTTTACTAAAAAAATCATGGGGTCATTTTGACCGCTAGTGACCTCGGAGGGTTAAGTATTATCTCAAAGATGGTGTTGTAAGAAAAATGCGTTTGAGATTTGCGGATTTCACCTGTAGATGTAATCTGTTCTCTAACATAACATTTTCAGAGGAATTATTTTCGAAAGTATATTGACTTTTAAAAAGTTTGACTTGTTTTGGAAACGAATAGTTAACGTACTATCGAAAATTTAGTTTGATCGAATATAAGATTTGAAGTGAACGTGCGAACGCATTTTCAGTCTTACCCTATCTGGAACCAACAGGCATCTGTAATCATTTTGATTATTACGCAATAATAAGAATCCAAAAAAATGTATAGTTCATGAGAGATTTTTCATTTTGATGCCGAAGGTCTAGATTATCATTTGGTAATATAATTTTATTTAATTATATGTCAACGCAGAAAAAATGCTAAACCAACCTTTTGAAATTCTGATGAGGAAAAAATGTGTTTTCTTTTTTATAGTATTAACGCATGTAATCTCTCAAACCGACTCAAACTCACTGTGACGATTCTGAAACAATCCTCAACTGATCGACCGACTATAACAACATCGACAACTGACGTGAGATGTATACGAAACCCGACTCCTGAAGGTAAACCAACCTCGAATAGGTCTGACTTTTTATAGCGACCAACGTCGAGAAGAATCGTGTCGAATCGTGCAACTCTACTTTGCCGATTGTGCTAATTTACCCGCATCATCTTCGCCACCATTCCGAGTCGGTGGTAAACGGGGATGAAGGTTGCAGATTCCTCCCCTAACTACCATCAAATTTTGTAGGTAATTTATCTACAACCATACGGAGCACCAGTGATAGGTAAAAATGTAGTTATCGCTAAAAAAAACTCTTCAAGGTACAACAAAATAAGGGAGTCTGTAGAAATACGCGATTCTCCGTACGAAGATATCGCAGCCTTTAATTTCATTTTTTCTACCTTATTAATGTATATATAGGAATATATGTATATATATGCATGTGTGTGTGTGTGTGTGTGTGTGTGTGTGTGTGTGTGTGTTTGTGTTTGTGTGTGTATATTTATGTAGAGATTTATGTAGAAAAAAATTAGGTAAATGAACAACGACAGAGAATAAGATTTTTTTGTTGCAGACAGAGGAAATAAAACGATTTATCATAACCATGATGGGAAGCATTTTTTACAGTCTTCCGTGGAATAACGAAAAATAATATTGTGCATTAATTATGCTGGTTAGCTGGAATGGTCAGCGCGAAATGTTCGATCCATTGCGTCAACATCCGTTAATGAATTTGCAGAGTCAATTTCGCCACATTTGTACACTTCGATATTCTTTACCGGCGATTCGTGCGGAGATGATTTAAAAGAATCTTTCGTTCGAACGTTATCGTCAAGAGACTGCGTCGCATTATCATTTTTCTCGCGGCCGGTAATATTTCCGTCGATAACTGGTGATTTTTCGAAAATCTTACGATTGAAATCTTCATTCTCGGACACAATTGGATCATGAGAAACAGCATTTTGATCGATCTTGGAAAAATCTTCCTCCACTTCCAAATTGCTGCAAGACACAAAAATCTCATTTTTTACGTTATTTTCATTGGTATTCGAAATATCGACGGAAAATCCCGAATCCCCGGGATTCTCTATAATATTGTCTTCGTTATTCTCGATCTTCCCGCTCTTTTGATTACGTTCGTGACGACCGTCTGTGTCTCTCGTTTCCATTTCTGTGTCGCGAGAAGATTGTACTAATCCGTTAGTGGCGCCACTGTCGTCAACGTTTGCTCTTTTCACGTGATAATCCAGTGGCTTCGTTTGATCACTGTTTGTCAAGTTCTTCGGATCCCCTTCGCTTTTCAAAACCTGCGACGGACTGTCGGAATTCTTGTTCTTGTCACCGGAAACACTTTTGGCTTTTCCAAGCAAAACAAGCTTTGGATTTGTAACGTTTTTGTACTCTGCAGCTTCAGCGTTGCTTATGTTGTCTTGCTTCTTCCACTTTGTTCGACGATTTTGAAACCATATCTTAACCTGCGATAAATTGACTCATGATATTATCTGTTTTTACAACAAAAAAATATGGGCCTCCCATACATCTTATATATACATCGAATTGTACTGTGAAATATAAAAAAGTACAATGTCAAACAAGCCATTTTTAACTGACTATTCTAAACTTGGAACAATTGATTAATTACGCAAAGGGACTGGGAATACAAGACAATCAATCCGCAAGGGGATCGAAGGCAGTTCGAAACGAATCAAAAGTAATGAATATAATATTACCGTTATAACTATTGTTTTGTAATTTACCTGAGTCTCTGTGACATTGAGCATGTTTGCCATATCAACCCTCTCCGAAGAACTGAGATATTTTTTCGTCTCGAATTGTTTCTCAAGTGCGAATATCTGGTTTCCGGTGAAAGTCGTGCGTGTTTTTTTTCTCTTCTGATCAGAAAGATTTGCATCTTCCGCCAATGAATCGAGACGTACGCGCGCCTCTTTCTTCGATTTCTCACCCACCAATGGCTCGTTCGAACAGTTCAACTTTCGACCTTTCGTGCTCGAACTTTTTGCACTTGAGACGGCTGTTCCTTAAAGGTGAAATAAAAAAAGATGGGTAAAAAAACCACACTCGAACATTTTAATAAGCGATTCTTTTATTGATTGTAAAAAAACCGGATCAATTGAGTTTTATCAGCACAATTGTAATTCGAAGTACATAATAATTTTTCCCAATAGCCGAAGACTTTTACGAAGTACAAAATCAGAAAATCGATAAACACCCACTTTTGAAATGATTCAACAATTGACCCTTTAATTAATTACAGAAACCAAAGTAGCTCTTTTTATTGGTTGTACATGTATGTACATTGTGAACAATCGAATCTCGGTTATACTTCCATATACATGTCCACGAATATCAGCGTGCTTTTATACACTATATATGCATTTTATATACATATATATGTGTATATAGATAGTATAGGTAGACATATACCGTTGGCTACAACATGGAATAATAATGAATGCAGGGTGTATCGCGAAACGTTCTGAATGTACTATCTAGTTAAAACGGCTTAGGCAAGCGGCACTTATTGATCGGTTCCACCGACTCATCCTACACAAAGTAACCCCATCGCCATACCCCACCAACGTTATGTATACAGTGACATTCTGTGTGGAACGAGGGAGGTGATACGCCAGCCAATTAACACCCCTAAACACGCTTCATACCAGATGCAGAGAGAGAAAGACAGGGATCGAGAGATATAGATGATATGCCTAGGCATCTCTCGTCATATAGTCTCTGGACGAAGATAACCGAGAGAAACATATACATATAATACTATGATGTGACGGAAATTTGTTCGAGTGTCAACTCTACAATTTCATCAGCATGGAACTCTATGAAACATATATTTATATGTATCAATAAGGAATAAGCGTTGGTCCAATTATAATAAATTTTCTAACGTTAGCTTCATATTTATATTCCGCAAACGGTATAAATAAATTTACACAAAACTCCTTGTTGATATAATCACTCAAAAAATGGAATAATTTTGGTTGTGACAATTAGTAACTTGTATTCTTTAATGGAGAGGTTTTTGAAACGAATATTAATGTAGAACCTGATATATCATTTAAAAAACTGGAAATAACTATGAATATATACTATGATTTGAGAAACATTTACGTAAACGAATGGGATAATAGCAAAGATGTACATGAAATACGATTGTAACGAACATTATCCGGTGACAATTCGTCAGTTACCTTATTTTGTCGTGTAAAATTAAATAATGTATATCTGACGATAAAAACAAGTTTAAAATGCATGCATGATAGGAAATTCACGAGTAGTAATAACGGTTATCTAAAAGCAGCAAATATGGGAGTAGACAATTGCAGAGATTTCTCAATCGAATATCACCCAGCTTGTTTATCCTGGTAAACTTTTATTATAGTTTGCCATGATAAACAAATTCAAGATTACATGCTAATGCAAATTAATAAGCTGTATCAATGGGTATTTTATATATAAAAAGTATATCTATATAAAAAGAATATGTGATGAAAAATGATAGAAATGGTTCAGTATTATAAAACAAACCTTTGACGATCGTACTAACGGGAGTTCCCAGATTTATCGGGGAATCCTTATCATCACGTACAGCAGCGGCATCTGTGTTCTTTAAATGCAATTTGACCTGTGGTCCACGAAAAGATTCATCCGCACTATCGATCGTTACTCTCGATTCGTTCAAAGTATCGAGGGATCCTCGGTGCAAATTGACACGATTTGATTTTGCTGTGTCCACATCATTCCTATCGTCTTTGGATCTTGAAGTAACCGTAAGGTTCAGAGGAACATCTTCCAATTTGTTGGTACTCGTGCTGGACAACTTTGAGACTGTTCGGCGTTCCAACTTAAGATTTTCATTGGACAATTTAGAAACAGCCAAAGGTCGTAAATCACCATCGTCGGGGGGATATTTCGATGTCAAGTCTGATATTCGAATTAAAGAAGTTGGTGGTGTCAGTGATTGAGGACTTGGTGAAAAATCTCGACCAATTGGTTCCAGTGGGTATCCCGTGAGTCTGGATAGTTTTGGTGATTCCTCGATAATCAAAGGTCGAGAAATTGCAGTTGGCGCTTGAAAACCTGAGCTCGTGGGTGCAACAAGTCTCTCAATGTTCAAAAACGTGTCATCGCTGTTCGTATCATTAACGAGCTGTTCTCGATTAGTTTTCGTCGTTCTTGCGGCTCTCTCGGGCCTCGTCCAACCCATAATGTCACTTATCATGTGAGCGGTTGGTAGCCGTGGTGGCGCTGCGTAAACGTGCTCATGCCAAGTGCCGCTGATGGCGCTGGCGTCGCTATTTACATCGCTATTTGTCGTGGCGCTACTGTCGCTGCTGGTCTCGCTGCCCTTACTGCGACTTCGACTTCGTCTTCTTCGTCTCCTTCTGCGCCTTATTTTTACTCTTCCGCGTTTCTTTCCGTCGCATTCAAATCCTGATTCTGATTCTTCTTCGGCAAATTTTCGTCTTTCGTTCGAGTAATTCATCGATTCGTCAGGTGATTGGATTCCTTTGATTCTATGGATTTTCGTATTATTCAATGGCACGAGCTTTCCCTCATTTTCAAATTTTCGCGAAAATGTTTCTTCCGTTATTTCTTCCACAGAATCGTTGTCCATGAAAGTTTAGAAAAACGGTCACAATCACAGTTTGCCCTGTACAATAACTTACGACTCTGCTACGAAGTGTGACCAATTAACCCACATATTGTTTGATTTTTGAAACGTTGTTTGTTTATCTCTGCACCAGAGCACTAGGTAATTCCGTTCTGATTTCATATGATTTTTTGACTCTCTTCATGATTATCCTTACGTAAATTTCAACTTCCTTACGACCCAAGTAGTGGCGAACAAAAAACATGATGGATTTGTGCTACCACGAGTGAAAAATCACAACTGTCTGTGAAACTTTTACTTCATTACTGAAGATCATCTTCAATGATACGTCTCTTCGTCGATTTCATCTTTCAACATCGCAGAATCAACGAAATAAACGATAAAACTTGATTATCTTCCGTTAATATTCGTCATTCGAAATAAAATCCAACTGTTGATTGCGAATAATCGAGGGTGCTTTTAAAAAATGGCGACAACGCATGTCTCGCGTTGAAAAATTATTGAGATTTTCGGAATTTAGTCACTCGGAGCTCATCCGACGTAGCACCATTTCTACACATCTGAATAAACATTCCACAAGCTCCCTGCCGTTATTCACTTTTCTCTACATCATACATGTGTCTGCATTGTTCGTTTGAATCTCGTATGCAGTCAGCGCGTATTAAGCGGGTAACGTATCCAGCGTTCTTTCCCACATTTTATCGTTTTTTCTTGACGAAGGAAGCTCGAAAAGGAAAAGTAATATTAAAAAAACGTCTTCACGAGGCTCATAAACACGTGGAATCCACGTGCGTGTATGGCGCACTCTCGAGCTATGTGTAACCGAAAGTAGCGTGTTAAGACAGCGAGAGATTCTCGCTCGTGCCGAAAAGCTTTTCAGACACGTGATCACTCTTTGCGCAGTCTCTCTTTCTCTCTCTCTCTCTCTCTCTCTCTCTCTCTTGTTCCGTCCTTGTCTCTCTGGAACAAATTTAGCCGGTCGAAGAGCTCTGTGCAGACGCGTGGGCAAGCTCGTTGACGCCCGATTACTGACTGATTGTCGCAAGATTGAGGGTTGAAACGGGCGGGCCAGAGAAGAGAAGAGGAGAGACGGTCCCTCTCCCGGGTTTCCTCTCTCTGGCATCGCTTACCAAAGAGGGTTGGAAGGGGCTAAGAGGGGGTGAGGAGTGCACATTGCGGCTATTGGGGATGCTCGAAGAGGGAGCACGACTGCTGATGGGGTTAGCAGGACGAAAGGGGAAGCTTGGCTACTGCTGCATTCTCTCTCTCTTGTACCTGATGCTGATGCTGCCTCATCCTCCTCCTTCTCTTTCTCCTCTTGCCTTTCATCCCTCTTCCTATACTCGCATTACGTTCCGACAGACTAAAGCGTCCCAGGCTACTACTATATACTATCACCACAAACGCTGTAAATTCTCCATCTCTGTTTGTGATGAGTGTCCCGTCCCTCTCACGATTTATACATATATCTGCCCACTATATTATATATACGAGGTTTTCCGTACACAGTGAAACGATTATTTCGTCGGGAACGTTTTCGAAAACATTTAAGTCCGTTTATCGTGTACAGCTCCGTTCACAATTAACATTTTACAAACGTGCCAGATAATTCACGAATCGTACAAATGTGTGAATCCACATAAAACGTTTTTTTGCTATTGTAAAGTATACTTGTCTGTGGCAGAGAGGTCATTTAAAACGCGATCTAAATTTTCTTCGAAACGATGACGATTTCTAAAAAACTTTTGTACTTATCTTTTTCATACGTTTTACCAAAATTTTGCGTTGCTAAAGGAAGTTTTCACCCGCTTGCTCGTGCTTTGTAGCACAAAATGTCGATCTCGATTTCAAAGTGGTCAATCGGTTCGAAAATGGGATTCGTATTTCCTCAGAAACGGCAAAATCCATCGGGACGAAACTGGATTTTTCCTACGCACAATTCTGACGATAAGTGGCTTTAGGTACGAAAGTTTTTTTTTTAATGTTGATCGATTTTAAAAAAGTGCAAGTTCTCTGTGACAGCTAGTATTCTCGTGTATGTCCCAGCACCGACACTTTCTCATAAGACCCCATCCAGAAATGATGCACAAAAAATTATCCGATGAACCTGTTCAGTTCGAACGGAATAGCCGATTTACATCCATACATATATATGAGGAGGTAGGGCATAGATAAATGTCTGCTGTTAAGGAGCGAAGGGACATAACCGACGGATCAATTTACGTTTGACGTTACGTGCGTCGCGCCTTTTTGCTTGCCAGTTCATATATACACAGTTCATATATTGCGCGGCCAGTGACAAACATATATATAGTTATTTCTCTCTCTCCTCTCCCTCTTCCTCTCTCTTGCTCTTTCTGTTGATGCCCCCTGGAAAGCTGCTGCTCCCTCTCTGGCGCACCTCCGGGGCACGCTCTCAACGATCCGTGCGGATCAAGCTTCACGACTAATAGAAAAGCGATAATCCGTACAATATTCTTTGACATTACGTATATCCTTTAAAATTAATGCTGCGAACAAGAAGTATATTTCTCGACAGTTACATCTGGTAATGAACATCAAGAAAAATGTTATAAAATTAATTCTTTCCAATATTTATCCATTAATACCATAAATATTTTTGTTTACACCACAACTATACAAATGAAATATTGTTGAAATAATTTGGTTGGAAAATGAAAACAATAGGTGGGTGAGTTTTTCATAATTTATTTTGTAATATAAATAAATTATATATCATAATAATATACAATAGGTGAGCCATTGCCAGTGATTATTTTTCACAAGGTACGTTCCGTGAATTCAAATTCAATTGCGAATACATGGTGCCAAATTTATTAGAATCGATCTAGTATTTTGCAAATCTTCTCTACCATTTGTTGCTGATTAAAAAAAAAGTGGAACAGTAAACTGGTGTGAAAATTTCATTCATTGTATTGCCAAATGAAATCTGTATCCTTAGACTAAATATTAGGCGCATAATATTGACTAACGAAATAAATAAAAAAATATCAATTATACTAACGTTACTTTCTCGCCTTAACTATTTACACGATGAAGCACACTATTATTTTTATTAGAGGTTGGGCAGGAATAGAGATTGCTGTATTTGGTGTTTATGATTTTTTTGCTTGCATGTCTATTTATACTTGATGTAATTGGGTCAGATGAATTTCACCGATGGCTCGAAACCAAAATGGATGTACAGCGTACGGCATTCATTCCCACAAAAAAATTCAATAATGCCTGTTAAGACAATGTTTCTCTACATCTCCTGTGATGGTCGGAAGCGGAACCTCATCAAATCAGGAATTGACCGTTCAATTTCGGAATATCCTAAAATAAAAACAAACTGTAGCGGAGTATCATATGAAAAAGATATAAGTAAAATTACTGTTGCGTTGATAAAACACGATTGAAACAAAGAGCGGGACCGTAAGTTCGTACAGATCCACTCCGACGAATGAACAAACACGAATAATTGACACAATGTGGATACTAGGAGAACGGAAAGACATTAAATTTAGACAAAATCGGATCAACGGCTCTCAATTGTTTTGGAGAACTCTTGGAAGAAAGCCTCGATTGGTAAAGTAGGTTTATCCTGAATTATTCTAAAACGACTGTTGGTGATAGAGGCGACTTCCGGAGCAACGGAAACCGCCTTGAACATGCCAGGTTTATCGTAAAGGGCCGAAGCCGAACTCGTTAAATCGGCGACACTCTGTGACGCTTTAGCAAACAAATCCTCCTCTAATTGTGAATCAACAGTCGGTTCGCTCTCTTTGACGAGAGCCTCGGTTTGTCCCGTTTCGTAAACAGGATTATCCGTTGTTGTTCGCGAATATTGGGACGCGTTGGAATCTTCGATTCCAAATGATTGAGGATCTTCTAAATTTCGATCCAACGAAACACTCATTGTCGAAGGTACTTCGGTCGGTCTGCTGGTTGACGCGATTCCGTCATTTTGCTGATCCTCGTCACTCGAGCCAACATACCGATCGGTCTGTAACTTATCCTTCATGCTTGATGGATCAGTTACGAGAAGTTGAGAAATGGCGGGTGAGTAAAAACTCGTTTCTTCAGGAATCATTTCTGTAGAATCTTTTTTCGTTGTTCTCGTATTGCTGGATTGGGTAAAAGTAGCATGCTTCATCTGTGGTCTTCGCCTTATGGCGGAAGAAAATATATTTTCCGTCCTTACGGGTGTCTGTTTGGCTGATGGCAACGTAATTACATCGCCATCATCAACCGAGGATTGGGGTGTCACAGTGCTGGTAGAAGTTTTACTTTTGTAAAGATGATTATTATTAAACCGACGCTTGGGAGCAAACTTATTAGTTCTTTCGGTCGATGAATTGCCCGAATCACCACGTCTGCTGTGATAAGAAGGTGTCGTTGATGATATCCGGTAAGAAGCTCTTGTCATGTGTCTATATCGCGCTGTTGTGGATTCGACAGGTTCATCCTCGATCTGGAGTGGAATCTTCGAGCTTCCGTTTTTATGACGACCAGTGACATTGGTGACGTTGGTCGACATTCTGCTACGATAATCCAAACGACTCTTGTAATCTTTGACGCTGAAACGTGGCCGGGTGGTATTACCAAACCTCATGGGACGCATTCTATGAGGTGACGTTCTGGTTGTGTGAATTGTTTCGATGGTCGTTGAAGGGATTCCTGTTGTTCGGATGTAGGAACTTCTCGTTGGTCCGGCTACCGTTGGTCCTGCAGTTGTGGGCGTTGCGACGGTCGTAGTTGTTGGCGTTGGCGTAGTGACGCTTACTGTATTTACTGAATACTCTTCAGGGCGTAAGTTTGTATAAACACTCTTGGTAACTTCAGCGTCATTGATATTTTCTTGCTGGGTTGAGCTGCTGGCTTGATTGGAGGAAGCCGTGGGAACTGTTGGGTAACCGGAAGTCTCGTAGTCCGTGAATTCCTGACCCGTGGTCACTTGATTATGAAATGCAGGCGTGTAAAACTGAGCACTGTGTTCATTGCCATAACCATAAGACTGCTGAACAGAAGCCTGTTCAATACCGGGACTGTAAGTTTCCGGACTCTCCGTGATGTAATCTTGCTCGTTCGTTTCCAATTTGTGTCCATAATTCTTTATCTCAAATCTCTTCTTCTCCGTGCTCGTTACTGGTTCGTGTACGTAATGTGACTGAAAGTCGGCCAAAGATGGCTTTATCTTCTTTCTTCTGACCAAGTCAGTCTCAAACTTCTCGTACTTGGTGTAATCCTCCTGTTGATAAGTTACCTGTGGAGTTGTTTCCGGCTCTTGCGTCGTGGTTGTAGTTGTAGGTCGCCTTCTCCGCCCACTCGATACGTTGCTGCTTGATGGTCGTCGAGTTCTTGGCTTCGAAGTTGTGGTCGACATTGTCGATGTCGACATTGTTGTTGTTGTCTGCTTTGGTTTCGTTGTCAGCTTTGTTATCGTAGTCGGCTTAGTTGCTATTGTCGTAGTAGAGCCTCTCGTTACCGGCGTCAACGATGCAAAGTTCGTCCCTCGAAAGGTTACCGTTGGAGCGTCAGTCGAAGACGTTTCAGGATTGAGAGTTTCAGAACTTAAAACAGTTGGATTTGGGGCCAAGGTCGATAAGTGATGCTGTTCCTCTTGATGATAAGTCTGTTCCTCGTAAAGAGGAGTCGTAGGTTTCTTTCGACGGTGCTGGTCATGCGCGTTGCCAGAGATGGGCTTACGTGGTCGGGTTCGATATCCAGTAGTTGCCGGAGTCTCAGAAAATCCATAGATTGAGGTTTTATCAGACTGTGATGTAACATTGTAGTTGGCGTCGGGTATTACACTGGCATTTTCTGCCTCTTTAATTACTGGAACCTGAACATTAGGACTTTGAGGACTATAGTAATTTTCGTGGTACTCCTGTTGGACAAACTGTTGGCCGGGGTATCGTTGAAGGTCTTGAATCTGTTCGTGATTATTAAGATCCGTATAACCAACGGTAGTATCGATATACCGGACTGTTGATTCCGGTGTTTCTGGAATCGGACGCGATATCGTAGTTGAAGCTTTCTCCCGATTTTTCGTCACCTCTAAGCGTTCCAGTTTGTCCTGCTGCTGTTGCCTCTGCAACTCTTGCTCCCGCAATCTTTCACGATCACGTTGCAGCAGTTGCTGTTGAAGTCTGTACTGCTGCTCGTTGAAGTGTTTCAGAGAGATACTCGCGGGAGTTTCGTAAATCAGTTCCGGTTGCTGACTTATCAACGGCAACGAATTGTGGGGGTAATACTGCTGTTGTAACTGTTGCTGGGGTATCTCAGGGGGCGTGATCAATACATTGGGAACATTTACTTGATGATTATGTTCAACCCCTCCAGTATTAGCAGTTTCAGTTTTGAACATTGCCGGACGGTTCGCCTTCGGCAATACTTCGTTTATGTCAGCAGTAAGTTTGGCCTTTGATGTCGTAGACCAAGTGGGTGCTGGTGGTGTAAGGCTTTGTTGTTCCGAAATGTAATACGTATTTACAATACCATTTGGGAACGTAGGCTCAGCCGAGGACACAATGCTGTTGTCCAGATGTGAATTACCACTGTTTTGACCGTAACGTCCGTAGGCTTCTTGCTTCTGGCGTGTGTCATCGGTTTTTGACGGCACAAATTTTTCAGTCGGCGAAACAGTGGGTCGTTGAGTTGAGTAACGTTCAGGTTGGTGGATAGTCTCATAGGGAGATGAAGGCCGGAAGTTGCCGAATGCTGCGAAGCCCGGCTGAGCAAGTGGTACTGCTGTAGGGTAACTTACTTCGTGGCTTTCATGAACTAAAAAAGAGGGATCTCTCTCAAGGTTCTGGCCGTTGTAACTAGGTGATGGATGATTTATATGACTATAGAAATTCCCGGCGGGATTCTCTTGACTCAATTGTTGATTATGGGCCAACGATGATGGGAGATATCTGTCATAGAGATTGTTGGTAGGTTGCTGTTGCTCGGAAGCAAAGTCCAGTGGACCATTGGCACTAGGAGGTTGAAGATATAACTTCGTAGTCGACAATTTTAGCGACTCAAATGGAATATTCTGTTGTTGCTGCTGCTGCTGTTGTTGCTGCTGGTGTGGTCTGGGAGATTGTTGGACGCTGACTCCACTGTAATCTGATATGACCGGACGATTTTGTGATGTCGTTATAGTATGAGTACTCGCTGCAACTGCCGCACCCCCTTTCGTATAATATTGTGGACTTCTAAGATCCGCCGGTCCATTGGAAATTATGTATTGCGTAGGTTGACGAAGAAAAACATCGTTGTCCCGAAGTATCACCTTGCGATACGGGTCAATTTCATATCGGACTGGATCTCGTGGTGGAGGTACCAAGAATGAAAATTCGCGAGTTTCCGATCCTACTTGGTTGACCTGAGGTTTCGAGGGTTCGGAATTTCCACGAACTTTGGCCATAGAATGTCCAAAAACACTAAAACTACCGAGAATACTCGGAGGATTATAATCATGACTTTGCTTGTGCTTTGCAGTTAGCTTTTCCGAATTCGACATGTGTTCCTGAAGCTTCCCATGTACCGGATGTGGTCCGGAATGCCTTTCGTTTAACGATCCTCCTCCGTTAATACTAGCAGAATGTCCATTGTTTTTACCTTCGTAGTTGGTCAAAGGGCGCCAACCGTTCGCGATCATCGAAGAACGAACGCCAGCCTTAAAACGAAATACATTTGTTCTGCGTTATCATCATTTTTTACATTTTTCTTCCATCACTCGAGTCAATAATAATTTCACTACCGCGTAAAATAGTGTAAATTTATCTAATCATTTATTTTGCGTCTTATTTGATATACTTTAATATACTTACGGGGATTTTTCCCCGATTTAATTGTGCCATTCCTTGAGCCAGTCCCCATATCACTACAATATCTGAAAACCATAATCGTAATCATAATATTTTTAACAAATCGTTGCTTTTACAATATATACATATTCCGCACGTTGGAGCCTATTTATCATTAAAGCCTTTTGAAAATCTGTTGAAGAAAGCCTTTGTTTCATTAGATTCATCGATGCTTTACTCTTAAAAAATGTAATACAAATAGTATTATACCAACAATTTTCTTTTCCAAATAAATTTGAACTTCTTAAGTACAAAAGTCACACCGTATCGGAACGCACTGTTGTAATTTAAAAATCGTTTTTAACAAAACCACGCTTTTCAACTCGGCTTACATCATAACTCAAACATTTTTTATCCGGATGACTTAAAATGTAAACTGCAGCTTCAGTTATCAAAATTATGAAAAACTGTAGAGGTTATCAACCAATTTCCGTCAACGTTTTGAGCAAAAAATAAAATTCTGCGTCAAAACTTTAGCATTTTCGACCATTTTTTTTTAAATTAATATTTTTGACCTACATATAGAGATTGAGCAGAATTTTTTTTTGTTTCAAAATCAAATTTACTAAAGATACTGCAGCACTGAAGATATATACCGGGGTCCGTACTAATTTGTCATTTTGAAAAATGTGTTGTATTGAAATGCGTGTAATCTCAACAGATGCGGAAACTTGTGACGTATTTGGTCTTGCGAATAACAAGTTTCTTGAATCCAAAAAATGTAAAAAAAATTATTCATTTTACGGCCTTTGCAATGGCACGAGGCCGTAATCGCTAAATATATCAATCATTCACTTACGACATAACGTGACTTTTAGTATCATCTTGCCGGGGCATCAGATTTCCCGATTGAGCTAATTACTGAAACAAAAACAAAACATTTTTTTTCCTTCGATACAAATTCCTTTTTGTTGATTTTTTCTAAATCTTATTTTTTCGTAAATGATTGTCCTGCAAGTCCTTTACCGCGATAGATTATGCGATTATCATTCAACGAAAGAGTCACTTTATAGAAACAAAATGCACTAAACCAAAGAATAATTGGTTGCGCTCTAATTCCTTATATACCGCCTTTCCCTTTCTGCTCTGAGACTTCGGGACTGCATGAATGCCTCGTATATCACGTATTTATGCGTATAATTTTTCTTCTGTAATCGAAAGTGTACGCGATATAACAGCAATCTTTATAACCATTTAAGAAATACAAATCTCTGGGTTTTTACGACTCGTAAACTCTAATTATGAAAAATGACGAAGGATTTTCTTAAACTTTATACGTATTTCACAAATTTCAGGAAATTATCTAAAAATCATCCTAAATCATAGAATTTAAATTGCTCTCATATCGCATGTGATTTTTTCGATATTACAAATTAACTTATTTACGTAGCCATTCATATTAGTATTATTCTTTTTTTTATTATTGACCACTCTTAAGTCAGTTAGAGAGACAATAAACCACGAATGTCATAGACGTAAAAAGTAATATAAAAAACGTGGAAAAACTTTCATCGTGGGATCAACGATTGTTCGGGTTTTCACTTTTTGTTGACTGAAATAGAACTTTGCATTATTCTCAATCCCACGCAATCATTGAACTTGAATAAAATATCGAAGAAAAAAAAATGGATTTGCCCATTGAATTAATTGTGCACAACGCGAAGCATTGAATTCGAAACTAATTGTAGTAGTATCCATTTCAATGTGAGACAAATATTGAGAGTCAAGGAGTTGCGATTCCTACGCTACCCACATTTTTTGCTTCCCCTTTCTTTCTCAGTAAACAATGGATTATGCATTGTGTAACATGAGATTAAAACAAGTGTTTCTCAAGCACTTATGTACATAATACATCAGCTTTCACCTCGTGCAGTGACAGATGATTCTCGCTGTTTCAATGCAAATGACCGACAAAATGTGCATCGAAAAAAAATATATTGAAATCGTTGAGAATTATACATTTCCCTCGCAAGCATTTTCAGTAATAAGAATTTTACCTCTATTGGAATAACTGCAGTCATCAGAGTGCGCGTTGATAAAGAAATGAGATTTTTTTTTTACCACACTTGTCATTTATTATATTTTATTTTCACCGTAATATGATTTTGTCATCGAAAAAAAGAAAAGAAATGATTATTTGAAAAATATCGACGAATGACTTTTGATAACATCAACCGTCTTAATCTTCTCCGATCTTCCAAGTGGCGAGTGACTGCGGTAGATGGGCAGATAATTCTGTAATTGTAGTTAAAAAATATCCGGTGTTGCGTTTGCAAAAGAATGAGAAACTTTTTAACGTTCTCCGAGTCAACTTTCGATCGTGAAGGCCAATTATCAAGGGAAGAATTATTGACGGCTATAGCGAATGTCAGTATAAACATGCAATTTGTGCGTTTATGGGTTGTGTTTTTCATAGTCATCATCCTAAAAAAATTTACTACAATTTTCACGAAGGACACAATGATCACTTTGCGCTTGGCACTTATAGTCCATTCAAAGCAAGTTATATCGAAACTCTGTAAGATTAGTTTTATTTCGTCAAAACAATGAACTTTTTTTCCAAAAGTCAAACATTCAGCGACTTTGAGCCACAATTCTGCATTGATTAACGTATATTGTCTATACCAATTAATTGTCCCGTTTATGGCAATGGGACAACCGATTTAGAAAACTGAGAAAAAGAACTTGACACTCAAAAATAGATGCAAGCCATTTTTTTGCAAAAAAGCTTTTCTATTTTGAAGAAAGTAGTCATTTTCATTGTTTTTTGGACTTTTGATGGAATGAAAAAGAAATACTACAGATAAACGAACTAGCAAAAGCTCTTTGGGTGATGTATCACACGCTTCCATCGCTTCGAAATTTCCAAATCTTTTTTGTCCACAAAAGCACACGTAATCATGTTCAAATTTATGTAGCTTACGCACAATTGTGGCAATAAATATCTCAACTTCCCACTACGGTTAAAAATCTTCATAGTTTTAGAGAAAATACATTTTGCGTGGGGCAGTTATCTCTCTCGCACTCATCGCGAATTCCGGGGTGTAATACTTCGCCTTAAGATCGTAACAGTCGAGCCCGAACTGTATGTCTCTTGTACGAAGCAAAGGTGGCGCAAGAACTGCTCCGAGAATGATACCTTTGTTTCTTCGTCTTTTTTCTTCCGTGCTCGTTTTGGAAAATTAATTAGATAATAGGAGGGTGAATGAAAAGTTCTTCCCATTTGATGGAAAGAGAAGAAAGGAAGCGTGCAAAGTTTTCCCAGGATCGTTAAAAATTATCTCATAGTTGCGGGAGAAAAAAGAAAATATACGTGCAAAATGAGCAGCGAGTCTATTATTACATGGAGTGAATCGAAGGTGTGTGACTGTTTCTGTGACATAAATCCTGTTACCGCCATTTCGGAATTGTGAGAAATTTCTTTTGATGTGTGAGAGCTCGAGTTATTCACGTGATGGCATGTAAAAGCCACAGTACGCGTGCCGAATTGTTCACTGACTAAGATGAAGCGCCTAATGGACGTCTATTTACTACTTTCTTTTTGCCTGACCTACCGCGAACTCGTTTTTCACTCCAGGTGCTTCTGACTCTCAGGGGACCAGCAGCTCAACGCACATACACATATGCATTACATGGCACGTCTCAGAACTAAATACCGATCATTTTCACGATTGACTGAGGACAAAATTCTGCGTTGAAAAGCCTCCTCCCACTTTTTGATCCGACGAATTCTTCATAATAGCAAGGCCAATCAGATGATATCCATGAATTATGTTACATTGCTAACTATTTTTTATTCGTACAACTCTATTATTTAAAATAACCCATCGACGATTCATCGGATGACAACGTACGTGGATATTTATGATCACAGAAATCTTACACTATTAATTATTAAATTAGTGAATATAAAATACTGTCAGTCTATTAGCCAATTTGGTGTTGAATCGTTTTTTCACACCCATGCTCACTGTATTTTTTTCGTGGACATGCTTTGCATGCTTGTTTTCGAAAAAAAAATGTCGGTTTGTTTAAAAGTTGGGTTTGATTGATAATTCAAATGTTCTATGATAAAATTCTTAATCAATGTCACATAATCTTCGTGCTTCCTTCCTTGACAGTCTCTTTCCTTACGGATACCTCCGATGCTCGGTAAGAGAGCGAGAGAGATGTAAACAGATGACGAAGCGCGCGAAGGCGTACGCAGGTATAACGCTCTGCTCGATCTCTATCCGTTACGACGACCCAGATTTTTCGTTCAATGAGCTCGTCCGCGTGTCCGAGCGAGTGAAAATTCGTAGCGAGTTTGCCCCTTAAGAATCGTAATCAAAAGCGTAAAATTGGATCATATCCAACTATTTTTCCTTCCATATACTTACGGACGATACATTCAAACAAGATCACCTATAAGATTCACGAAAAAGATTATTTTCTTATTCAACTTTATGTACAAAGTATGAATTTTATCAATGAATTGAATTTTACCATTTTTTTGCTCTATTCGTTCGACCTTTCTTTTTATCTTTGTGCTGCAAACAAAATTGCCGATTTCTGTGATAAAAAAACAGCGATCGGAATGGTGGAAAAGTTGATAAAGTAACTTTCGTACGTCAATTCCGAGAAAAAATTATCAATAATTGCAATTATACATAATAAATAAAACTAAATAAAAAATCTTGTTCGAAACCGAAGTTCAACTCGGACCATGTTGCTCTAATGGATATACGGCGATTCTTTAATTTTTATTTTCATCGTACGACGATAGAGTCATTTGTGGTATACTCAATATTTTGTTCTGTACTTTGACAATTTCGCTTTTAGCTCCGAAAATTATTAATGTAAAAAAGCGAAACAGCACTCCAGTCAAAATGACGTACATGCTTTGGACACTTTGAAAATACAGTTTGTACTTTCGCCAAAACGATACAACCAGTCGAAATGAAATTTCGAGATTAGCCACTGTGGTATTGCGGCAAAAAGTGGCCAAGTATTTCGCTTTTTGCCGCATCTTGACCATTGACCATTTTCAGGAAAATACAGTTCATGTGTTTCGCAACTATCTCACTCGTCGCGTTAAGGCTCGTAACTTATAACGCCTCAGAAAAGATATCAAAATTGTCTCTGGAATTAGAAAGGACCTTGAACGTAACTGGGGTTCTCAACACTTTCGTGACTGTATAACCGTGAAAACTAATGTTACGAATCAAGTCCTTCTTCCCTTTCTCAAAATACCTGTTGACGCAAACTAAGCACGATTCACCCTGACAATGACTTCGCGCTCTATTACTAATACTGTGAGTACCGATTGAAAGTGGTAAACCAGGTCACTGAGACTATCTATAGTATACCTATAGATTGACCACAAGATCATTAGAAAATTATGTTGCGTGACTTTTCAAATCTCAATCAAGAATTTTACACTGCTTGTTCACTTTTTCTTTTCTTACTTTTTACACATCGATCCGCCTTTTATCTTCTGTGAACTCTCTTACAAAAAACATCGCGCTCGAGTCAAACCGAAAAAAAAAAAGAAGAACGACGACCAGGACGAGGGTGGGCGTTATTTCATTTTTTTAAACGTCCTTGAGATAAAACATAGCTTGTGCGACGATATAAAAGTCATGTAAATTAGCAGAGGAGAGGAACCATCGGAGAAAAGAGAACGAGACGCGTGCTGCGGCGGAGCAGTCTTTTTATTGCATTCGCTGTTAAGATTTTACAAAGCACCATTACGAAAGTAGACCGTATGATGTTTAGCCTTCATTTCTAATAGAAAATGCAATTCATGATAAATATGCGTGTGTGTGTGTGTGTGTGTGTGTGTGTGTGAGTATGTTGGGACGATTATGCGAATTGAAATGTAAAAGTCCAAGCAAGATGAGAGTCAATATTCATTGCATTAAAGTATTTCGCCATTTTGTCCGAGCTAACAAAATATGAGTACGCGTGCGAGTGTTCATCTCGAAATTGCATCCCGTGCATGTAACTCTATGTACAATTTCTCTCGTTCAAGCTCCATAAAATCGTCGGAGCGCTCTTTCCGATATATACTGTTTTTTATTTCATGTAATTTCCTACAACAATTGTTTTTCGCTCATGAAATCGAGACGTAAAAGGTAAAAAATTATTAGTGTGTTGAATTTTGCCGATTAATCTTTGAAAAAAAGCGCAATCGATAAGATTCTTCATTCTATCACTGCAATGAAATTCTTTTGTTGATTTGGACATGTTAAAAAATCATCCACTTTGTAGATTTAAGAAATTCAAAATTCAAACAATTTTTCGATCGAACCTGTTTTGAATTGCGCTCACTCGTCTCTTCACAAAAAAGATGTTAAAAAAAAGAATCTCACAGGCTGTTATTTAATTACCTAAATAATACATTCGAGAAAAAATCTGAGCTATATATTATGTATTGTAGAACAAAACATTCGCAACAATAACAATTATTTGAATTTATAATGTTAATTATGGTTACGATTTAATCGGCTTCAAAATCGCCATAAAAGAGTGCAAACAAAAGGCACGTCCATTTTATGAACGAGGAATCCTTTGGCCACAAGATTGTTTCACCCCGTTCCTCACAGCCCCATTGCTTGCACGATTTTTCGATTACGATTTTCACGAAAAGAAAAATGCAACGGAACGTTGCATAAGAAAAAATGCGGTAAATCAACGATATAGGCAATAAATATTTTATAAGTTTAACCCATGATTATACGAATGTTACAAGCTCTCCCTTCGGTTAACTGTAATTCACTCTCTCACTATTATATTGCACGAAAGTTTATAGTATACAAACGAAACTTATCGTTTCAGATCTCGACCTATTACCAGTGCAACAGAACGTAAGAAAGTACGCGAATTTCATATATCAAGAAAAAGTATACATATATTATATCTTTCGTCATGCTTCGTTGTTGACTAGGCGTACAATGATATTACCATTTAAGTACTCAAGGAGTCGGTAAAAATACTGGAGTAGACTGATATAAATTTTCTTTCCCCGTTTGTTTCTCACTTCTCCCCCTTCTCTCAATCTCTCTTTCATTACAAATTTATTGGGGTGGACACAGTGAAGCTTGTTCTACACTTTCTCTATGGAAAATAAATATTTTTTAAAGTTAATGTTTGTTCAAAAATCGAGAGAACGTTTGGCATGAGATAGGGAATACGCGTTTTTTTCGAAAGAGAGCGACAGAGCAGAGCATTTATTCAATGACGACAAATCTGTAGGGATGATGAACGTACATTTAGTGAAAATAATAAAAACATTATGTGATCTGGGTAAACATTTGTATAAGGCAAACATTTATTTCCTTGTACAGAGACGCGGCAGCGTCTCGAGACCAAGTATTAAAATGTTGCTTTAAATAAAACATAGTGGATACGTTGATGAATTAAATAAATAAAATTAACTCATTATTTCGAATATTTCGAAGCAAATAATTCGCTCCTTAAGGAAATGTTAGAAAAACAGCAAGTGCGTGACTAATATATTCATCATTCTGGTTTGTTAAAAATTGTTGATGAAACAAGTCAATGTATATTTATATACATACACATTTTGCTTATTTTTTGGTATTCGAGGAAAAATCGTAAGAACTTTGTCCGACTTGCTTCTCTAGGAAATCTATTACGAAACCTCTCGCTCAACAAGATCTTGGATCGCAGATACGAGTTTGTAAATGTTGAGACAGAAATAAACATGAAGAAATTATGGAGTTAAGAAAGTCTAAATGGCAGCCTAAATGGAATTGTTTCCGGTCGAATTGAACTTAGCTTACAAAATATCCCGCTAATTTTTAATTTTTTTTATCTCCAACATTTTAGTACCTTTTATGGTGAATGAAGGAAGATCGATTTTTGCTGTTGTAAAAACATTGACACAAATTTTGCAAAGCTATGAATAAATAACTCAAAGTCTTGAATTGCGTCAAAGAATTTACACATTGTAGGCAAAATAAGTAAGTACATCAATCGAGCTTTAGTTTTATAATGTGCTTTTTTAGTATTTTTATGATCAAGGTATTCAGTGGTTAGCGTTTAGTAAAAGTGAGAAATAATTCTGTGCAACCAATATCATTTTCACGAAACTATTTCTATGATTGTACGATACTCGAAACTACGATTATACGATAAGCACATATCGCTTCCGCAATTATCACATCTCAACGAATGTCAGCAGTTCCTAAATCGAATATTGTTATGTTAACGTCATTTAAAATCGTATAAAATTTAATTTAAATTGATTTGTCACATGGAAAGAGAATATGGAATTACAATTGTCATTAATTTAATATTTATTAGGAGAGACTGAGACTGGACGAAAACTTGGTTAAAAAATAATACACTTTTTTATAATTAACACGTTTACATAAAATTACAATATATGTTCACAGTTTTAAAGTGACATAAAGTACCCGGAACACGATGGACCACTCAAAATTTATCGAAAAATAATTTCTGTAGAACGTAAGAGTTCCTTGTATATCAGTCAAGGACTTATTCCTTCATGTAACATTAAAAAAGCATTATATAATAATAATCATTTAGTCAATTTGGGCATTTTTTACTGGAATTTTCGGAAAATGATGATAGAGATATTGGAAATAGATAAAAAAAAAGTAACTGTATGTGCCCGGCTTCTCTTAATAAGATATTAAAACTGTAATTACTTCATCAGCAACCATTAACATTACAAGAGTTCATGAGACATCACAATCATCTGAATCGAAGACATCTCAAGAACATATAAGCTTATTCAAATGGATTTATACGAAACTTGTATGAATGAATTCATGAGATGGAGTACGAAAAATACTTGAGTATTCAATCGTCATTCAGATGTTACATTTCACTCGTCATGACCCTAATATGTGCCGAGTGAAAACAACCATCAAACTTATTATTTCCGTTGTCCCGGATCTAATTGATGATTTGAATGTTAATCACGTAAGCTCTATTTCTGGCCGAATTTTCTTTTTTTTCCATCTTCACTCGGAAGACGAGACTCACTACTCAAATTAAAAGTCGCATTGCACCGTTTCTTCACAGTGAATAGTAACAAACATTTTTCAAAACTTATCAAAATATTTCTAAATGACGACTTTCAAAACAATATCGTTTGTAATAATGTGATAATACGATTACTAAATAAAATTGCAAAAAAATGTCTTGACAAGCAAATTTGACCAGTGTAAAGCAATGTTAAGTTTTGCTTTCCAAATGAAACAAGCTACAATATATCGTTTCACTCAAATAATTACATTGGCATTTACAAACGTTGTGGTTAATAAAATTGCAATTAAATGATTAAATATTCTTTCGAATAATCAGAACCTTTTCTTTCATAAATACATTTTTCGAAGAATTATTGCTTGGTTTTGTAGATGTTTTTTTCTTTGGTGATACTTTTTTGTTTACAACGACGGTGGCTAATGTGATCTCGTATTTCGATATGAAACAGAGACATCGTGTGAAAACGCTCATGCCAGAACATGGCTGGAAACTGAAGAAATTTCAAATTCCTTTTCTCTGTTTTCTTGGATAATTCGTCGTCACAAAATCGGTAATTGTGTCAGGAGGTTAGTAGTCACTTACACTTTAAAGCGAGACACGAAGAAACGCGTCCACGTGGTTATTCGATACGCATCCTTTCCCAGACCCATCGAAAAGTATTTCGGCGATTATTTATTAAATAAAACCACGTGACTTGAAGAAACAAAATTGATCAAGAACTTTGTCAATATATAAGCAAATATTTTCAAATCTTCAAATTAGCAAGGCGAAAAATATTGAATATAATTGAAACTATTTACAATGATGAAATTCACTCATCACTTCATGCGAATGAACAAAAATCATTGTTAATAATAATCACACGTGTACGAATAATTAATAGGAATCTATAACACACACAGACATTTTGATAATTGTATTACACACACTTGAACATATCTATACATAATCAATAAATAATATTAATACTAATAATTAACCAATATCTCTAATAATTATTTGCAAAAAATACTGCTTTCTCCAAATTTAATATTAATAATTAATATTATTTATTTGCTGCAGTCGTTGTCTGTAAAATCTCAATAAACTCGTATAAAATTCAAACGTGACAAATAAAGATAATGAAAATACTCACCGAAAACGTAGTAAAGAATGCTCAGTAAGCCAACACTTTAGTGTACAAGTATAAAGCAAAAATTCGAAGGAAAAATGTTCAAAAATCACGTTAGTTGTTTCTAATCATTTGATTAAAAGCATCGAAAACGATTTCACTACCGAATCGTACCGTTGCTTGGTCCGGCAGACTGACAGCGCGTATACTGGCGAACAGTTTTGCCACTGTATCTCCGTTCACTCCTCTCCATAGCGTAAAACCGGCAATCCCCTTCTCAGGATTATTTTAAAAGAAAGTAGGCTCCACCTGACGCTCCTTTTCATATATCGCTTCTAGACTCCATTAATCAAGCATTTTCGTATTAGTGTATGTGTGTGTGTGGATCATGAGAAACGCTTTCCTCCTATGTGCATGTGGAAAATTTCGCCAAGTTATTGTAAAAGTATGAAAAATCATTTAATACATCCCATTGTTTATCGACACGATTCATGTTATTCATTCCAAGATTTATTTTCCCCCGTTTTATGATCTTGCAATAATATTTGCGCTTGTATTTCGTGAAATCACGCAGATCCGAATAATACACGTATAAATAAGTTAAGAAAGCGCAAATAAATTCACTCAAAATTCAGTTTATGATATTCAATGAAAAAATATTAATTTAAAAATTGCAATATATGAATATACGGATATGAATAAATATATTTGTATTGGTCCGGTAAGTTTCTGAGGATCATATGGATGTATGTCAAAATTGATAAGAAGGACGAAATGTAAGGATTATCGATAAGTTGCATGAAATCTCATACATTTTTCGAATGACAAAAAATCCATGTCAGGAAATCGAAAATTGCATCATAACTTGCATTCTGTCAGTGATACGAAAATGCATTACAGAATTGTCACATATCCCTCTGTAAAAAGTTGATGAGGTCCCGAAGTTGATCCTTTATCGAAATTATATCGCGTGATTGTTGCCATTTTATTCGTTCCGTGATTGGTCGCACAACGTTAGTGAGAACGCAGCCGCGGCATGATTCGTGCGAAACCGTATTCGCGCGGTTTTTTATGCTGTTTTTGACAGTTGTCAACTTGTGGCATTAATCGCGGTTAGCGAAGAATAATATAATTCTACGATAATTCATTCTGTGAAAAAGAAATCATCCATATCGAGTAAGCAAGAGTGCTATATTTCACAATTGAATTTATATTGTACTGAGAGAAAATGAGAGATAGTCTGGGAGAAGGAGAGTGAATAAACTAAACCAGCTTCTCCTGCACATTTTTTCAAGCAAAAATTTTTCTCCCTTCTTTCTCCCTTGCACATTAATGTTTTATAAAATTTACAAGAAATTATTCTTCGATCAGACGATCTCCCGAGAAGCGTTTTCCTTCAAAGTAGTGGCAGATGAAAAGAATGATCCACAATCCCATCAAAATTGAACCACGCATAGAGGAAACAACTCTAAACAAGATGCTTCATGTCCGGTTTCCGGAAATTTTTGTTCTACAGCAATGTCGGGCGGGTAAACAGTCTCGTAGGCGCAGTACTACCGCTCGACGCTGGCCCGGAGAGGCTATCTTTCCGCTCTACAGCAATGTCGGGCGGGTAAGCAGTCTCGCAGGCGCAGTACTACCGCTCGACGCTGTAGTACTCGAAAGTAGTGGCAGATGAAAAGAACGATCGACAACTCCATCAAAATTTAACCACGCGCAGAGAAAACGACTCTAAGCAAGCTGCTTCATTTCCAGTTTTCGGAAATTTTGTTTAAGATTTTTGCCACAGATTCTGATCCAGCGTTCGATCGGCGGATGAGAGGAACGATCGACAACTCCATCAAAATCTAACCACGCTCAGAGGAAGCGACTGTAAGCAAGTTGCTTCATTTCCGGTTTTCGGAAATTTTGTTTTAGATTTTTGCCACAGATTCTGGTCCAGCGTTCGATCGGCGGATGAGAGGAACGATCGACAACTCCATCAAAATTTAACCACGCGCAGAGGAAGCGACTCTAAGCATGTTGCTTCATTTCCGGTTTTCGGATATTTAGTTTCGGATTTTTCAGAGGCAACTTCCGGCCCAGCGTTCGTTCGGCGTATGAGAGGAACGACGATCGACATCTCAATGAAAATTTAACCACGCGCGGAGGAAGCGACGCTGAGCAAGTTGCTTCGCTTCCGGTTTTCGGAAATTTAGTTCCAGAAGTTTCAGAGGCAACTTCTGGTCCAGCGTTCGTACGGCGTACGAGGCAAACGACGATCGACAACTCAATGAAAATTTAACCACGTGCGGAGGAAGCGACGCTGAGCAAGTTGCTTCGCTTCCGGTTTCGGAAATTCAGTTTCGGCTCTTTGAGAGGCAACTTCCGGTCTAGCTTTCGTTCGTCGCACGAGAGAAAGTACGATCGACAACTCGATGAAAATTTAACCACGCGCGGAGAAAGCGACTCTGAGCAAGATGCTTCACTTCCGGTTTTCGGAAATTCAGTTTCGGCTCTTTGAGAGGCAACTTCCGGTCTAGCTTTCGTTCGTCGCACGAGAGAAAGTACGATCGACAACTCGATGAAAATTTAACCACGCGCGGAGAAAGCGACTCTGAGCAAGATGCTTCACTTCCGGTTTTCGGAAATTCATTTTCGGCTCTTTGAGAGGCAACTTCCGGTCCAGCTTTCGTTCGTCGCACGAGAGAAAGTACGATCGACAACTCGATGAAAATTTAACCACGCGCGGAGAAAGCGACTCTGAGCAAGATGCTTCACTTCCGGTTTTCGGAAATTCAGTTTCGGCTCTTTGAGAGGCAACTTCCGGTCTAGCTTTCGTTCGTCGCACGAGAGAAAGTACGATCGACAACTCGATGAAAATTTGACCACGCGCGGAGAAAGCGACTCTGAGCAAGATGCTTCACTTCCGGTTTTCGGAAATTCAGTTTCGGCTCTTTGAGAGGCAACTTCCGGTCCAGCTTTCGTTCGTCGCACGAGAGAAAGTACGATCGACAACTCGATGAAAATTTAACCACGCGCGGAGAAAGCGACTCTGAGCAAGATGCTTCACTTCCGGTTTTCGGAAATTCAGTTTCGGCTCTTTGAGAGGCAACTTCCGGTTTAGCTTTCGTTCGTCGCACGAGAGAAAGTGCGATCGACAACTCGATGAAAATTTAACCACGCGCGGAGAAAGCGACTCTGAGCAAGATGCTTCACTTCCGGTTTTCGGAAATTCAGTTTCGGCTCTTTGAGAGGCAACTTCCGGTCCAGCTTTCGTTCGTCGCACGAGAGAAAGTACGATCGACAACTCCATGAAAATTAAACCACGCGCAGAGGAAGCGACTCTGAGCAAGTTGCTTCATTTCCGGTTTTCGGAAATTTTTGTTCAGTTTTTTGTATAGAATTTACAAGTAATGACTCTTCGATCACTCAATCTCGCGGAAAGAGTTTTACTTTAATGTGGTGCTAGATGAAAAGAACAACCCACAACTGCATTAAAAATAAACCACGAATAGAGAAAACAACTCTAAACAAGTTGCTTCATGGTTTGTTTTCGGAAAATTTTTTCCAAATGTTGTATAAAATTTACAAGAAATGACTCTTCGATCAGACGATCTCGCGAGAAGCTTTTCCTTCAAAGTAAATTTTTTATGTAAAACATTTTTTTATGTAAAATTGCAATTGTTTATTTAACTACATGATTGTGATACAAAGATGGCTTATTGAAACAAAACTTTGAGTATTTTGGGCAATGCATTTTATGAAGATTATTTATGATTTATTAATCATTATTGTTTGTACTTCATTTTTGAATCTTAAAATTTCTTGCTTTTCACCATTTGCTACTTATGCCGAATTATAATGTGTTCTGTCGGGGTCTATACTTAATTCAAGATGAAGCGCTGCAGCGCGAAAATGCAGCCGGTCGCGCGCGTCTCTAATCCCTAGTACTACTATAGTATATATAAGTGATTCTCTACCATGTCATGCTACTCAACCTCAAAGTCATGATATTTGATATTTTTCGCGATTTCTTGAGTTCTTCAGCTCTACCTGATTTCTAGAAGATCAAGTTATTCGTAAAATAGTGAGTAAAAAAGAAATCAGCAATTTAACCAAAAGCAAAAAAAAACCGAGTTATCGATCAAAATTTGCATAAATCGCGATTATTCGTTATTTCATCAATTATGACACCATCTGAGGACACGTATTGTAATTTTTCTGAACTTGAGATTGAATTTCAATCACTATAAGTGATTGAAGATCACTTGAAGAAGAAAGTGACGCGCCAAGTTATTGAGAAAAATAAAATAAGCGAGGTTCCAAAAACGATTGCGCTCTATTTGAATTTGCCGAACGTTGAAAACTATACCGGAACTGTTCTCGTCGTACATCCACCACTCTTGTAGCAAATTCAGGCGCAAACTTAACTACTTTAAAACAGCACGAAGAGTGGAAATCAAGTTGCGTTGCAGAAGGGATTGAACATTATTTATTATTATGCTATAAATAGCTATCTGAGCGAAAACGATGGAAAAAGGTATCTCGCTCTGGTCACGAGTGGCTCAGTGCGACCGCCGAGGATTAATACCTGTTATCGCAGGACTATTGCAAACATCAAGAATACTTTACCTTCATTTTCATTCTGCTGCATTTGATCGAAATACATAATTTTGCAAATTTTATCGTCGCTCTCTATCGGCAAAGTTCCAATACTACGAGTTATTGTTGATCTAATTGTTTTTTGAAAGTTTAATAATCTTTTCGTTTGCATACAACTCTTTTCATGTAACAAACGTGGACAGACCGGTGGATTCGCCGACGAAATTTTTTGTTGTAACGATGGGATATTGTCCGGCACTCTTCGAACCCCACGTTACAAAAAGCGAGTCTTGAAAAAGTTTGACTACAGTCGGTTCAATTTTCAATAAATCGAATGTCGCCTACCGAGGAGCACCCTCTCCTTCCCTCGTTCGATAGAACATTATGACTTTTTTATAGCTCATGCGCCTCCTATGAATTTCCGATATTGTCGATCCATCGTATTCTTGTGCTCACCTGTAAATGAAAAGTTTTCTATGGCCAACGGTTACGAGTTTTATCTAAGACAATAACAACTTTCCTGTTGAATTAATATAATGGTAGCAAATGATAATTTATACGCGGGTATAATAGAAAAATATTCTAGAAAGTTTGAATAGTTTTGCATCAATGAGTTTCTTTTTAGTAAAATGTGGGAAATGTTACTTTTGTAATTAGATTCAAATTCAATGTGATGAACGCTAATAATTTTTACTGAATAATAAACTAAATTGTAAGCAATATGAAAAATTTATAAAACTTTAAATAATAGCGAGGTATTTATCCAACCACACGCGATCGTCAAAGTTTAAACATGTTTCTTCTTTCATTTTTCATTTTTATTAAACAATGAATAACCGATATCAATTGCAATGAAATGTATCATCATTAAATCCATTTGTAAACCCAGAATTCAAACGAAGGCTCACAAACACTTTTCTGGATGGTTACGTTTCTAATTAATGAATTTTTCATAATTTATAGAGAACGACCTTTCAGCCTTGACGTTAAATAAAATTGTAAATTTTTCACGGAAATTCAAAGTCTCGCACAAAGTCAATCATAAATTCTGTATAAGAACTCTATGGGATACGTTATTTGAAATGGAACTCCGTAAAAATCCACCTTTGGTACACGAATTGGAGAGACGCGACAACTATTTTGAAACAGAGTTTCTAAATTATCAGACTCATTAGAAAGTACCTCTGGTGTAGATGAAAAACTTGACTTTGTACTTTGGGTGAAAAAAAGTTTTGTCCGCATCCGAGGCTAATACTTTTTTCCAATCGTTATTTATATTTCCATAGAGCATTTAATCAATGCTTAAGGGGGGTAGTACCGTCTAGAAGCTTATTTTTCTAGTCATTTTTAGGAATTAATTTTGCGAAAACTATTAAACCTACAGTGCCGGGGTTTTTTACGCATAATAAAACATGTTTCATCTAACAACACAACTTTTTGAGATACTTTATCGAAATTTATACGAGTTATGCGCTCTGTTAGTTATCCGCCACGTTGTGGCGGTTCTAGGGGAAAATCCATTTGGCACTACAAACGCTCCAAATGCTTCAGTTTTCTATGATTTAGCTTTAGTACACAAATTCAACCTCATCAAAGCATTCGGCAAATCAAGCTGTTTTATTTGGGTTCATTTTTTTCATTTTTCATGCATTTCCATTGCATTCTTCATCCTTATTATTATGCTTTTTGGTATTGAATGGAAATGAGCTGTTTATATTTCACTAACAATTGTATATGGAGGAAATAAAATAACGAGCACGAACGATTGTTTTCAAAATTTGAAAAAAGACACCATACACGGAATTGTTGCGTATAAAGGAAACTAAGTTACCAACAAAGGATTATTGTCAACTTTGAATCTAGAAAATTTAATTTTCCAGGCAACATTATTACATCACCTCTGCCGTCATCATTTTTTCCTACCTCTTGGCTACAAAAGCGCCTCTGGCGGTTTCTTTATAAGTTTTTCTCCATTTCTGTATTCCGTAGTATCACATCATATCACATCCTTGATGCATGCGGTTTCCATCGTGATCAAAGATGTCTGCATTGTGCAAATTCGCGAAATACTCGAGAAATTGTAGATTCATCAAATTACATTCATTCGGCAATGAAATAGCATGCAATCGTCAATTTCGTACGGTTGTGGAACAACCAAAATCTCGGGGATTGTGGAAAGTGAGTTTGATAAGCGGAAGCGTCGGAGCACTTTTCGGTGTAGGTTATTCGTTGCAAAAGATACGCCAAAGTCGTGAAAATATTGATCTCGATGGGAAGGAGATGAAAATTAATATTTTAAAACACAAACCGCCCGTAGAGCCATCCAGAAGTGTGAGTAATTCTATTTTATTCCGAATAAACGAGAAATTTCTATTACAATTGGTAGTGTAGATTAAACTGACATGCATTTACTAGACTGCAGACCGCGAATCAAACTTCGTTGTTAAGAAATATGTCTATGCAGTATTATTCTTATACTCTCCATCCTGGTAGATCCTCAATTGTTTAACGAATAACTGAGATTTATCGTTAAATTTCTGTGTACGCATAATCTGTATCCGAGAGCATAGATTTTGAATCGATATTCATAATACTGTGCCGCATGATTTCATTGCAAAGCCGAAATTTGTTGTTTCATCAAACATTCGTAACAAATTATGAAGGATAATTCATGAAAAGTCAGTAACTGTCGAGCTCCGATAAAAACAAAACTTACATGCACGTGCAATTAAAATTTAGCTACAAAATTCATTTTTAGTTTATCGACCGATGGCGAAACAAATAAAACAAACACAATAAATGTGATATTTCTATCCTCATCTTTTATGAGAAAAAAAATTCGTGTCTCTAAGTCATACGTGTATTTCATTTCCAAAGTGTATGGGAAATGAAACATATACTCCAAAACTGCCGATTTCTGAAGAAAAGAAAAAAATAATGTTGTTCAAACATGAACATCTTTGTCTTATTTTGATCAAACATAGATTCTTTAAAGAAAGAATCGGTAATGGAATTTCTATCAATGCTACGTGTTTCGCATGGTCTTGAAGTTTGCAGCGTCGGATCTCAACAAAATTCCGAATGATCTCGATTTTTTACATTGAATTTTCCTAAACTTCCATTATTATTTTCATCTTTTTTTCCACAAATCCCATCGATTCAAAAAATTGCTCAAAAATATTTGTCAAATGGTAGAATATTGAGGATAAAAAAGCAGTTTATCGTGCATTCAGTTGGATTCCAACGATGCAAATTTCAAAATCATTGTTTCACACTCTCTTAAGGTGAGGTAAATCTACCATTCGACCGATATTCCTATTCGAAATTTTTGTTAAACTACTTTCATACGCTAATTGACCTTTTAGTTACAGACGACACAAAAGAAAAGAGCAAAATTCCGATAAAATTGTTTTCTCTACTTTGAAATACAAAATAACATTTCTTATATCGTCGAAAATTCTGTTACTTAGTGAATGTTAACGAATATTATTGAAAGAGTAATAGCATCTTTTTTCCAGATCGTTTCGCCGGTCGATACAACAGGGTTGAAGCTGACACTCTTTCAGTATCAAACGTGTCCTTTTTGCTGTAAGGTTGTAAACAACATTAACACTTTTACAAAACTTCGTGAATTCGAATTTGGTAGATTAAAGAATTAAAAATAAAATTATCAGGTTAGAACCTTTCTGGACTACTATGGATTGTCGTATGACGTTGTCGAGGTAAATCCAGTTTTACGCAAAGAAATAAAATGGTCCGAGTACAGAAAAGTTCCGATACTTTTGGCCAAAGTGAACGGCGGCTATCAACCTTTGAACGATAGTTCAATGATAGTATCCGTGCTGGCTTCTTATATTCACGATGCTGAACATGATATCGACGAAATTTCAAAATATTACCCAATTATAACCATGTCCGATGCAAATGGAAAATTGGCGCACGACATAGTCAACAAGTATTTCCTCATGTACCAAGGATCGATTCCTAAAAACAAAGCGCTCGACGATGTCGTGTGAGTCCTCGTTATCCTTTTTTTATTTCCTACATTTTTGATGCAATTTAAAAAAAAATCATCATATTCACTGCAGAGAGGAACGGAAATGGAGAAAATGGGCAGACGATGTGTTCGTTCATACACTATCGCCGAACGTTTACAGAACTTTGTCGGAAGCTTATCAAACGTTCAATTGGTTTTCCCATGTAAGCAAAGTTTTTTCTCTTTTTGGCGGTAGTTTATATTACTGAATATAGAATAAATCGAATATTGCGTTTTATTTGAAATTATTAATATAGAAGATGCATATCGTGCTATAATTATATTTGGAAACAGCAAACACCCTCGTGTTGTGCTTTCCGGTAATACAAGCTTTTCATCAAGGTTAAATATCGCATTCGTGTTCGAGACATTTGCACAAATAGAAAATTGAATATATAACATGCAAAAAACGATGAACAGATATTTAATAATTAATAATCTTCACGAATTTCAAGGTCGGAAAATGGGAAGAATATTTTCCCGCCTGGGAACGCTTCATAATGATAAACGTTGGAGCATGCGCCATGTGGCTAATTGGCAAACGTCTGAAGAAGAGACATCATTTGAAAGATGACGTTAGACAATCGTTCTACGATGAGATAAACACTTGGCTAAATGCCGTCAACTCTCGTGGTGGACAATACATGGGAGGACAAGAGCCGGATTTATCGGATCTCGCGGTTTTCGGTGTACTTCAAAGTATCGAGGGTTGCGACGCGTTTAAGGATGCTCTTGAAAACACGAGGCTCGAAAATTGGTACCGAGCTATGAAAGACAAAGTTGCTAATCACAGCGGAAGCTCACTTCTTCCCGGCTGATACCCTCGCTTCGTTCGTCCCTTGAGTTTTCAAAAATGAAAAGTTACCTCTAGGTATTTATTCATCTAAAAGTTGTTTACCGTTCCAAACGCAACTGCAACCGTTTATTTGGCATCTTTAGCATATATAACGAGACATTTTGTTGCAACATTTCACACGCGAGTTTCGTTGTATCGTAGAATCGATAATTATGAGTAACGTTTATAAATAAATGAATTACAAATTAAGTACACCGCTTCTTCCAAAAATACATGATAATGTACAAAAAAACAGACAAACGCGAAATCTCTATGTTTTTTTAAATCAGAGGGTGCATGGAATTTGTCGATATCTCATGATGAATCCTCGATTTTCAAAGTCGGTAGTCACTCCAGCAGCTTCCGGGTTCGTCACAACGTACATGACGAACGGTTTGGCGCTCGCTTAAAGAAAAATCTTCTTAGTCCAAAAATGAAAACAAAACAAAGTCTTACCGCGGATGATCGTTCTTACATGTCGTTGTAACAAATCCATTTCCGCAAAAACGATCCACGTTAACCGGCACGCCCGCGACTGAAGGATTTGGAATTATCACGAAATTGTGATCACACGACACGCCGGATTCCGCAAAATCGGAAACTAAAGAATTGACGACGATTGTTTGAACGATTCTCCGGTGTCTCGATAAATCTCGCCGCGTTGTGAAAAAAAAAAAGAATACCAGCATTGGGATCCAAAACTCCCGTATCACCGGAAATTGCGAACGAGAGTGAATCCGCCTGTGACCATTCTATCGTGCAATATCCCGACGCCATTCTGACGCAAACACCATAATTGAGATATTGCATTTGCCGGGTTCCCATTGTACTACCGAGCGACGCTGAAACTATCGCGTTATTATTAATATCAATATTCACGTAATTCTTGAAAATAATTTCGAAATATGTGCAAAATCTGCAATTTCACACTAAAGTAGTGTCACCGGTAACCGCTTTGATACAGTAAGTTGTACCTTTTTGAAGAAAAGTCATCATGGCACTCTGTCATACTGGCAAAACAAAAAATCTATCCACCATTTTGTTATCGGGATATTGATCGAAAATCGCATTTTTAACAAGTTTAGCATAGACAAGCCTGGTAGGTAATGACATATCCATGTGTAAAAAAGAATAACGGAACAAACAAAAACAATCCGAAGATAATTTAGGAATTTACAATGATAATAAAAAAAAAGGTCATCCTTTTTCACCATTAACTTGGCGAGATATGGACGGCTAAAGTCCAAAAATCATTAAAAAAAAGACAGTCGTGCTACATTTTTGCGTCGTTTTTTTTCGTTATGCCTTGGTCGTAATAATCATAGAATATTCTGGATATATACTTTAGAAAGCGAAACTCAACGCTTGATTACCATTTGTTGTCGAGTTTTTGGCTTCAAAGTCTGAAAATACTTGAAACTAATTTTTCAACGGGACTGTCGTGGTAGGACCACGTTGAAGAATATTTACCACGGGGATTCGGCGCTGTGCCATAATTGAAACTGCTCACTGTGCCGGTAACTGCCTTAAGATATTGGAGACAACCATTAGGAGCTGAAATCATGCACGATCCTGATTAGTCCCGACGACCGTTTCATCGTTACATGCATATATTTCCTTTTTTTTTCACAGTCGTATGACAATTTTATTGTTACCTCGCCAAGGAGAGTCGCAGGCGATTTGCTGAATTCTCAAATTCCAACGACGATCCATCGGGAAATCGGAATCAGTAACGAGGGAAATGCTGATGGGATTCGCTCCATTGAAATCGACGTAAACTGGCGAGTTTGTAATTTGTAAATTTGATCGTTAGATACGAAAGGAGAAAGGAAGATTTCGTAAGTATTTTTTATATAAAATCGTACCGTGTTGATTAGAATTATCACCGCAGATTCTCGGGACTCTGGTTGAACCGCGAGTAACCAGAAGAAAGTCATGATCACAAACGCCGTTTGCGTTTGGTTGACCAAGACTAAAGTCCAAAAAATCTATTCGCAACTTGTCAATTTATGACAAACACAAAAGTTTATTATCGAATTGTGAGTGTTTAGACGTAAAAACGTATGACTCCGCGAAGATGGAGAAATAAAATCATTTCGTACCTGGCAGATATCAGAATTACAACGAAATACTTCGAGCGTGCATGTCTCACCGCCTGTATACGTCATCGGATATCCGGGATTAACGAAATATGTATTGTTCATGTTTGTCGTTGTTCCGCAAGACTTTCGAACTTGGAAAAACATAAATATTCTGCCGCATAATATAGCAAGAGAAATAATAATAAAAGTGTTTTACAACCGATTGGCCAATCGTCCGACAATAGACGCGGTTCATTCTCCGGTTACTAGAAGATTTATCACATTGAGGAGTTTCACGCGTACCAGTCAGAATCGTTGAAAAGTTTCAAAAATCCGATTTTTACCGCAAATTATGCTTTCTTCAAAAAATAAATTTTTTCGAACACGTTAATAATTCCACCGGCATTTTTCCTTTATCTCAATTGATTTAACAATGTTTTAAACGCATTTCGGAATTTTTTTAAGCTTGCCAGTTTGCTGCATAGTTCGATACATTTTCTCGCCGTTCGATTAAGATCAAAACGAACGAAGAATTTCAGACTTCACGAAAAATCCTAAATTTAATGATAGTTCGAAATTAAAGCTGTGGTTATAGTTATAGCCATTCAAAATGTAGTGTTTTTCGTAAAAGGGTTTTTTCGACCAATTCAGATAAGTCCAAGGTGTTTTCGTTGGTGCTCGAGATTTTTTAGAAAATGCCGTTTCGATTATCGGTGCAGGTCTGCGGTTGCAGCCAGAACACTGCCCTGAGAATTGAAAAAAAAGCGCGAAGCCAAAAATTACAAAGCATGATATGAAAATGAATAAAACGGCATTTTCAAAAGAACTACCGAACATCAGATTCAACGCGGTAAACTATCGATATTTTCCGACCAATCCGCATGATCCACGAAATTCGGTTTTTCTGAAACTTTCGATATTTTCCCGATTTTCTCGCTGGCCTTTCCACGAAAACTTGATACGTCTCCAGGTCAGCTCAGGAATGAATGTATAATTGATTGAAGTACACTGTGATCAATTAATTTGTCACTAAAAAAAGCAATGAAGTAATAACAAAACCATAATTTTCATGTAAAGAATTCGGAGACGATTACCTCTGCAGCTTATGAAATAACGAGACCAAATTGCACATGTCAAGTACATGATCCATTGTATCACTTCTCGCAATTTTCATGCATATAATACACCACAATTTTACCTGTTTTCTATTCGAGATGAAAATTTTAAGCATAACTGTACTTGTTCGGCTCGGACAAGTTCGTAGCTGTGTGTTTCTTTCATTTTTGGTTGTGGCTGAATTTCTAAACCTGAGAAAGCAATCAAGGATATATGCTGCGCCGAAATATCTTAATAACCTTTTTTCGAAATGGTATAATTCATTTCCCTGCCTGATACACATACACTCACAGCTCATAAAGTGAATTAATCAATTTATTAATCAATGTATGGATAAAAAATGATAGTTATCTCAGCATCATTGTGACATCGGATTTCGCGTTCCACTTCTCGTTCAGAAGCAAGTATTTACATCATACAAGACTTTCAAGCATATTTTATTCAAATTGTACTTAAAATTTACCCCGTGCCAAGTTTCAAATTCATTGTTGTACTTTGTTTACATTGTACACTCGAATGAGTAATTGCATAAAAAGCTAAAGGGCTGGAAAAGTCCAATTGAGCGCTAAATTTTTATCTAGGATAGAAAATAAACGCCTGCCTGGATATGCATCAAAATTCCAAGATGTGTTTTTACGGATCACATTCTTGACACGTTCAACTAGATTTCAATGTCCTTATAAGGTGTGAATAAATGTGTTTGTCTCTGATTTATTTACTCCAAAATTGATGACGTCGTTGAATTTCTTTAATTTCTTCTCGATTCTTCTCGATTCTCTTGTTCTCGAGTATTATTAGAATTTGAAAAGTCTTTTACAATTTTTTACTTACACACACAACAAACTCCGAGGCTACCAGCGCACGTACCATACGATGTTCCACCGTAACTCTTGCATTCCCTCGCAGTAAAGCAAGTGCCTTGGAAATTGTTGCTTGCCGAGCATTCGCTGTTTGCAAATCTTACCACGCTGAATAATGGAAAGACTATCAACAGAGATTTTTTTTAATATCACACGGTGATCAATTACGATCCCTGAGGGACGTACACATTTATCGCTTCGTGCACTGAGAAACTAACTTTTCATATCGAATTTACGGAAATTATACCGAGATTCTGGTAAAACATTTATTTTTAATGGGGAAGAAAATTAATTTCTCAGCTTATTTTCACTGTTGGACAAATGCTTCACCATTTTTTTTTGCATCGTTTACACTAAACGAACGAACGCTTACATTTTCCTTGACGGATCGTATTATCTTCCAAACTCTTTATCGAAATTGTAACATCCCCCAAGGATTTATTCCAGGCTGTTGTCTCACCGGAAATGATAGTTACGATAAAAAAAATAATAGCCAATATCAGACTCAACATTTCGATAAGAACAACCGTTTCGTTGTGATCCTTACAGGCACTCGATGAAACGAGAACCAGCTAGTTGGCTTAACGGTATTATACGAGGTTTGCTCGAAAAATCACGGCAATTAGCAAGTTCGCCTCGATACTGAACTTACTTCGTAGGACAAAATTTGTCTCATTCACGAGAAATAACTGTATTGCGCTTTTATACATTTAACCGTTAAGCAAAGACAAATGTCGTTGCTCGAAATGTGTGTTTCTATCGTTTTCATTATCTTATCGTTGTTATCGGTAATCAACATTCTATTACATTTCCACAAAACCTTTAGATTCAGCCATTACCTCCCAGACGGAGAAAAAGAAATTTTTGATTTCACACGAATGAAAAATTTCAATTGACAGCTTTATGTACTGCGTAATAAAGATTGCGTGGTCAGCATTGACGACAGGAATAATAAACGTACAAACATTGAAATATACCAAACTTTCTTCCCATGTTTTCGTAATTGAGCTTTTTGCCAAGTATTCGATAAAAAGAAAAGGTAGATAGATAGAATCTTTTGATTTCACATGAATGAAACATTTCAATTGACGGCTTTATGTACTGCGTAATAAAGATTGCGTGGTCAGCATCGACGACAGGAATAATAAACGTAAAAACATTGAAATATACCAAACATTCTTCCCATGTTTTCGTAATTGAGCTTTTTGCCAAGTATTCGATAAAAATAAAAGGTAGATAGATAGAATCTTTTGATTTCACACGAATGAAAAATTTCAATTGACGGCTTTATGTACTGCGTAATAAAGATTGCGTGGTCAGCATCGACGACAGGAATAATAAACGTAAAAACATTGAAATATACCAAACATTCTTCCCATGTTTTCGTAATTGAGCGTTTTGCCAAGTATTCGATAAAAAGAAAAGGTAGATAGATAGAATCTTTTGATTTCACACGAATGAAAAATTTCAATTGACAGCTTTATGTACTGCGTAATAAAGATTGCGTGGTCAGCATTGACGACAGGAATAATAAACGTAAAAACATTGAAATATACCAAACTTTCTTCCCATGTTTTCGTAATTGAGCTTTTTGCCAAGTATTCGATAAAAAGAAAAGGTAGATAGATAGAATCTTTTGATTTCACACGAATGAAAAATTTCAATTGACGGCTTTATGTACTGCGTAATAAAGATTGCGTGGTCAGCATTGACGACAGGAATAATAAACGTAAAAACATTGAAATATACCAAACTTTCTTCCCATGTTTTCGTAATTGAGCTTTTTGCCAAGTATTCGATAAAAAGAAAAGGTAGATAGATAGAATCTTTTGATTTCACACGAATGAAAAATTTCAATTGACGGCTTTATGTACTGCGTAATAAAGATTGCGTGGTCAGCATTGACGACAGGAATAATAAACGTAAAAACATTGAAATATACCAAACTTTCTTCCCATGTTTTCGTAATTGAGCTTTTTGCCAAGTATTCGATAGAAAGAAAAGGTAGATAGATAGAATCTTTTGATTTCACATAAATGAAACATTTCAATTGACGGCTTTATGTACTGCGTAATAAAGATTGCGTGGTCAGCATCGACGACAGGAATAATAAACGTAAAAACATTGAAATATACCAAACATTCTTCCCATGTTTTCGTAATTGAGCGTTTTGCCAAGTATTCGATAAAAAGAAAAGGTAGATAGATAGAATCTTTTGATTTCACACGAATGAAAAATTTCAATTGACAGCTTTATGTACTGCGTAATAAAGATTGCGTGGTCAGCATTGACGACAGGAATAATAAACGTAAAAACATTGAAATATACCAAACTTTCTTCCCATGTTTTCGTAATTGAGCTTTTTGCCAAGTATTCGATAAAAAGAAAAGGTAGATAGATAGAATCTTTTGATTTCACACGAATGAAAAATTTCAATTGACGGCTTTATGTACTGCGTAATAAAGATTGCGTGGTCAGCATTGACGACAGGAATAATAAACGTACAAACATTGAAATATACCAAACTTTCTTCCCATGTTTTCGTAATTGAGCTTTTTGCCAAGTATTCGATAAAAAGAAAAGGTAGATAGATAGAATCTTTTGATTTCACACGAATGAAAAATTTCAATTGACGGCTTTATGTACTGCGTAATAAAGATTGCGTGGTCAGCATTGACGACAGGAATAATAAACGTAAAAACATTGAAATATACCAAACTTTCTTCCCATGTTTTCGTAATTGAGCTTTTTGCCAAGTATTCGATAGAAAGAAAAGGTAGATAGATAGAATCTTTTGATTTCACATAAATGAAACATTTCAATTGACGGCTTTATGTACTGCGTAATAAAGATTGCGTGGTCAGCATCGACGACAGGAATAATAAACGTAAAAACATTGAAATATACCAAACATTCTTCCCATGTTTTCGTAATTGAGCGTTTTGCCAAGTATTCGATAAAAAGAAAAGGTAGATAGATAGAATCTTTTGATTTCACACGAATGAAAAATTTCAATTGACAGCTTTATGTACTGCGTAATAAAGATTGCGTGGTCAGCATTGACGACAGGAATAATAAACGTAAAAACATTGAAATATACCAAACTTTCTTCCCATGTTTTCGTAATTGAGCTTTTTGCCAAGTATTCGATAAAAAGAAAAGGTAGATAGATAGAATCTTTTGATTTCACACGAATGAAAAATTTCAATTGACGGCTTTATGTACTGCGTAATAAAGATTGCGTGGTCAGCATTGACGACAGGAATAATAAACGTACAAACATTGAAATATACCAAACTTTCTTCCCATGTTTTCGTAATTGAGCTTTTTGCCAAGTATTCGATAAAAAGAAAAGGTAGATAGATAGAATCTTTTGATTTCACACGAATGAAAAATTTCAATTGACGGCTTTATGTACTGCGTAATAAAGATTGCGTGGTCAGCATTGACGACAGGAATAATAAACGTAAAAACATTGAAATATACCAAACTTTCTTCCCATGTTTTCGTAATTGAGCTTTTTGCCAAGTATTCGATAAAAAGAAAAGGTAGATAGATAGAATCTTTTGATTTCACACGAATGAAAAATTTCAATTGACGGCTTTATGTACTGCGTAATAAAGATTGCGTGGTCAGCATTGACGACAGGAATAATAAACGTACAAACATTGAAATATACCAAACTTTCTTCCCATGTTTTCGTAATTGAGCTTTTTGCCAAGTATTCGATAAAAAGAAAAGGTAGATAGATAGAATCTTTTGATTTCACACGAATGAAAAATTTCAATTGACGGCTTTATGTACTGCGTAATAAAGATTGCGTGGTCAGCATTGACGACAGGAATAATAAACGTAAAAACATTGAAATATACCAAACTTTCTTCCCATGTTTTCGTAATTGAGCTTTTTGCCAAGTATTCGATAAAAAGAAAAGGTAGATAGATAGAATCTTTTGATTTCACACGAATGAAAAATTTCAATTGACGGCTTTATGTACTGCGTAATAAAGATTGCGTGGTCAGCATTGACGACAGGAATAATAAACGTACAAACATTGAAATATACCAAACTTTCTTCCCATGTTTTCGTAATTGAGCTTTTTGCCAAGTATTCGATAAAAAGAAAAGGTAGATAGATAGAATCTTTTGATTTCACACGAATGAAAAATTTCAATTGACGGCTTTATGTACTGCGTAATAAAGATTGCGTGGTCAGCATTGACGACAGGAATAATAAACGTAAAAACATTGAAATATACCAAACATTCTTTCCATGTTTTCGTAATTGAGCTTTTTGCCAAGTATTCGATAAAAAGAAAAGGTAGATAGATAGAATCTTTTGATTTCACATGAATGAAAATTTTCAATTGACGGCTTTACGTACTGCGTAATAAAGATTGCGTGGTCAGCATCGACGACAGGAATAATAACCGTAAAAACATTGAAATATACCAAACATTCTTCCCATGTTTTCGTAATTGAGCGTTTTGCCAAGTATTCGATAAAAAGAAAAGGTAGATAGATAGAATCTTTTGATTTCACACGAATGAAAAATTTCAATTGACGGCTTTATGTACTGCGTAATAAAGATTCCGTGGTCAGCATCGACGACAGGAATAATAAACGTAAAAACATTGAAATATACCAAACATTCTTCCCATGTTTTCGTAATTGAGCGTTTTGCCAAGTATTCGATAAAAAGAAAAGGTAGATAGATAGAATCTTTTGATTTCACACGAATGAAAAATTTCAATTGACAGCTTTATGTACTGCGTAATAAAGATTGCGTGGTCAGCATTGACGACAGGAATAATAAACGTAAAAACATTGAAATATACCAAACTTTCTTCCCATGTTTTCGTAATTGAGCTTTTTGCCAAGTATTCGATAAAAAGAAAAGGTAGATAGATAGAATCTTTTGATTTCACACGAATGAAAAATTTCAATTGACGGCTTTATGTACTGCGTAATAAAGATTGCGTGGTCAGCATTGACGACAGGAATAATAAACGTAAAAACATTGAAATATACCAAACTTTCTTCCCATGTTTTCGTAATTGAGCTTTTTGCCAAGTATTCGATAAAAAGAAAAGGTAGATAGATAGAATCTTTTGATTTCACACGAATGAAAAATTTCAATTGACGGCTTTATGTACTGCGTAATAAAGATTGCGTGGTCAGCATTGACGACAGGAATAATAAACGTAAAAACATTGAAATATACCAAACTTTCTTCCCATGTTTTCGTAATTGAGCTTTTTGCCAAGTATTCGATAAAAAGAAAAGGTAGATAGATAGAATCTTTTGATTTCACACGAATGAAAAATTTCAATTGACGGCTTTATGTACTGCGTAATAAAGATTGCGTGGTCAGCATTGACGACAGGAATAATAAACGTACAAACATTGAAATATACCAAACTTTCTTCCCATGTTTTCGTAATTGAGCTTTTTGCCAAGTATTCGATAAAAAGAAAAGGTAGATAGATAGAATCTTTTGATTTCACACGAATGAAAAATTTCAATTGACGGCTTTATGTACTGCGTAATAAAGATTCCGTGGTCAGCATCGACGACAGGAATAATAAACGTAAAAACATTGAAATATACCAAACATTCTTCCCA
The DNA here is from genome assembly GCA_959613375.1 of Heteropelma amictum. Classification (NCBI taxonomy): domain Eukaryota; kingdom Metazoa; phylum Arthropoda; class Insecta; order Hymenoptera; family Ichneumonidae; genus Heteropelma; species Heteropelma amictum. The sequence goes on along the minus strand of OY390722.1, from coordinate 11,283,648 downwards.
TGTTTTCGTAATTGAGCGTTTTGCCAAGTATTCGATAAAAAGAAAAGGTAGATAGATAGAATCTTTTGATTTCACACGAATGAAAAATTTCAATTGACAGCTTTATGTACTGCGTAATAAAGATTGCGTGGTCAGCATTGACGACAGGAATAATAAACGTAAAAACATTGAAATATACCAAACTTTCTTCCCATGTTTTCGTAATTGAGCTTTTTGCCAAGTATTCGATAAAAAGAAAAGGTAGATAGATAGAATCTTTTGATTTCACACGAATGAAAAATTTCAATTGACGGCTTTATGTACTGCGTAATAAAGATTGCGTGGTCAGCATTGACGACAGGAATAATAAACGTACAAACATTGAAATATACCAAACTTTCTTCCCATGTTTTCGTAATTGAGCTTTTTGCCAAGTATTCGATAAAAAGAAAAGGTAGATAGATAGAATCTTTTGATTTCACACGAATGAAAAATTTCAATTGACGGCTTTATGTACTGCGTAATAAAGATTGCGTGGTCAGCATTGACGACAGGAATAATAAACGTAAAAACATTGAAATATACCAAACTTTCTTCCCATGTTTTCGTAATTGAGCTTTTTGCCAAGTATTCGATAGAAAGAAAAGGTAGATAGATAGAATCTTTTGATTTCACATAAATGAAACATTTCAATTGACGGCTTTATGTACTGCGTAATAAAGATTGCGTGGTCAGCATCGACGACAGGAATAATAAACGTAAAAACATTGAAATATACCAAACATTCTTCCCATGTTTTCGTAATTGAGCGTTTTGCCAAGTATTCGATAAAAAGAAAAGGTAGATAGATAGAATCTTTTGATTTCACACGAATGAAAAATTTCAATTGACGGCTTTATGTACTGCGTAATAAAGATTGCGTGGTCAGCATTGACGACAGGAATAATAAACGTAAAAACATTGAAATATACCAAACATTCTTTCCATGTTTTCGTAATTGAGCTTTTTGCCAAGTATTCGATAAAAAGAAAAGGTAGATAGATAGAATCTTTTGATTTCACATGAATGAAAATTTTCAATTGACGGCTTTACGTACTGCGTAATAAAGATTGCGTGGTCAGCATCGACGACAGGAATAATAACCGTAAAAACATTGAAATATACCAAACATTCTTCCCATGTTTTCGTAATTGAGCGTTTTGCCAAGTATTCGATAAAAAGAAAAGGTAGATAGATAGAATCTTTTGATTTCACACGAATGAAAAATTTCAATTGACGGCTTTATGTACTGCGTAATAAAGATTCCGTGGTCAGCATCGACGACAGGAATAATAAACGTAAAAACATTGAAATATACCAAACATTCTTCCCATGTTTTCGTAATTGAGCGTTTTGCCAAGTATTCGATAAAAAGAAAAGGTAGATAGATAGAATCTTTTGATTTCACACGAATGAAAAATTTCAATTGACAGCTTTATGTACTGCGTAATAAAGATTGCGTGGTCAGCATTGACGACAGGAATAATAAACGTAAAAACATTGAAATATACCAAACTTTCTTCCCATGTTTTCGTAATTGAGCTTTTTGCCAAGTATTCGATAAAAAGAAAAGGTAGATAGATAGAATCTTTTGATTTCACACGAATGAAAAATTTCAATTGACGGCTTTATGTACTGCGTAATAAAGATTGCGTGGTCAGCATTGACGACAGGAATAATAAACGTACAAACATTGAAATATACCAAACTTTCTTCCCATGTTTTCGTAATTGAGCTTTTTGCCAAGTATTCGATAAAAAGAAAAGGTAGATAGATAGAATCTTTTGATTTCACACGAATGAAAAATTTCAATTGACGGCTTTATGTACTGCGTAATAAAGATTGCGTGGTCAGCATTGACGACAGGAATAATAAACGTAAAAACATTGAAATATACCAAACTTTCTTCCCATGTTTTCGTAATTGAGCTTTTTGCCAAGTATTCGATAAAAAGAAAAGGTAGATAGATAGAATCTTTTGATTTCACACGAATGAAAAATTTCAATTGACGGCTTTATGTACTGCGTAATAAAGATTGCGTGGTCAGCATTGACGACAGGAATAATAAACGTAAAAACATTGAAATATACCAAACATTCTTTCCATGTTTTCGTAATTGAGCTTTTTGCCAAGTATTCGATAAAAAGAAAAGGTAGATAGATAGAATCTTTTGATTTCACATGAATGAAAATTTTCAATTGACGGCTTTACGTACTGCGTAATAAAGATTGCGTGGTCAGCATCGACGACAGGAATAATAACCGTAAAAACATTGAAATATACCAAACATTCTTCCCATGTTTTCGTAATTGAGCGTTTTGCCAAGTATTCGATAAAAAGAAAAGGTAGATAGATAGAATCTTTTGATTTCACACGAATGAAAAATTTCAATTGACGGCTTTATGTACTGCGTAATAAAGATTCCGTGGTCAGCATCGACGACAGGAATAATAAACGTAAAAACATTGAAATATACCAAACATTCTTCCCATGTTTTCGTAATTGAGCGTTTTGCCAAGTATTCGATAAAAAGAAAAGGTAGATAGATAGAATCTTTTGATTTCACACGAATGAAAAATTTCAATTGACAGCTTTATGTACTGCGTAATAAAGATTGCGTGGTCAGCATTGACGACAGGAATAATAAACGTAAAAACATTGAAATATACCAAACTTTCTTCCCATGTTTTCGTAATTGAGCTTTTTGCCAAGTATTCGATAAAAAGAAAAGGTAGATAGATAGAATCTTTTGATTTCACACGAATGAAAAATTTCAATTGACGGCTTTATGTACTGCGTAATAAAGATTGCGTGGTCAGCATTGACGACAGGAATAATAAACGTACAAACATTGAAATATACCAAACTTTCTTCCCATGTTTTCGTAATTGAGCTTTTTGCCAAGTATTCGATAAAAAGAAAAGGTAGATAGATAGAATCTTTTGATTTCACACGAATGAAAAATTTCAATTGACGGCTTTATGTACTGCGTAATAAAGATTGCGTGGTCAGCATTGACGACAGGAATAATAAACGTAAAAACATTGAAATATACCAAACTTTCTTCCCATGTTTTCGTAATTGAGCTTTTTGCCAAGTATTCGATAAAAAGAAAAGGTAGATAGATAGAATCTTTTGATTTCACATGAATGAAAATTTTCAATTGACGGCTTTACGTACTGCGTAATAAAGATTGCGTGGTCAGCATCGACGACAGGAATAATAACCGTAAAAACATTGAAATATACCAAACATTCTTCCCATGTTTTCGTAATTGAGCGTTTTGCCAAGTATTCGATAAAAAGAAAAGGTAGATAGATAGAATCTTTTGATTTCACACGAATGAAAAATTTCAATTGACGGCTTTATGTACTGCGTAATAAAGATTCCGTGGTCAGCATCGACGACAGGAATAATAAACGTAAAAACATTGAAATATACCAAACATTCTTCCCATGTTTTCGTAATTGAGCGTTTTGCCAAGTATTCGATAAAAAGAAAAGGTAGATAGATAGAATCTTTTGATTTCACACGAATGAAAAATTTCAATTGACAGCTTTATGTACTGCGTAATAAAGATTGCGTGGTCAGCATTGACGACAGGAATAATAAACGTAAAAACATTGAAATATACCAAACTTTCTTCCCATGTTTTCGTAATTGAGCTTTTTGCCAAGTATTCGATAAAAAGAAAAGGTAGATAGATAGAATCTTTTGATTTCACACGAATGAAAAATTTCAATTGACGGCTTTATGTACTGCGTAATAAAGATTGCGTGGTCAGCATTGACGACAGGAATAATAAACGTACAAACATTGAAATATACCAAACTTTCTTCCCATGTTTTCGTAATTGAGCTTTTTGCCAAGTATTCGATAAAAAGAAAAGGTAGATAGATAGAATCTTTTGATTTCACACGAATGAAAAATTTCAATTGACGGCTTTATGTACTGCGTAATAAAGATTGCGTGGTCAGCATTGACGACAGGAATAATAAACGTAAAAACATTGAAATATACCAAACATTCTTTCCATGTTTTCGTAATTGAGCTTTTTGCCAAGTATTCGATAAAAAGAAAAGGTAGATAGATAGAATCTTTTGATTTCACATGAATGAAAATTTTCAATTGACGGCTTTACGTACTGCGTAATAAAGATTGCGTGGTCAGCATCGACGACAGGAATAATAACCGTAAAAACATTGAAATATACCAAACATTCTTCCCATGTTTTCGTAATTGAGCGTTTTGCCAAGTATTCGATAAAAAGAAAAGGTAGATAGATAGAATCTTTTGATTTCACACGAATGAAAAATTTCAATTGACGGCTTTATGTACTGCGTAATAAAGATTCCGTGGTCAGCATCGACGACAGGAATAATAAACGTAAAAACATTGAAATATACCAAACATTCTTCCCATGTTTTCGTAATTGAGCGTTTTGCCAAGTATTCGATAAAAAGAAAAGGTAGATAGATAGAATCTTTTGATTTCACACGAATGAAAAATTTCAATTGACAGCTTTATGTACTGCGTAATAAAGATTGCGTGGTCAGCATTGACGACAGGAATAATAAACGTAAAAACATTGAAATATACCAAACTTTCTTCCCATGTTTTCGTAATTGAGCTTTTTGCCAAGTATTCGATAAAAAGAAAAGGTAGATAGATAGAATCTTTTGATTTCACACGAATGAAAAATTTCAATTGACGGCTTTATGTACTGCGTAATAAAGATTGCGTGGTCAGCATTGACGACAGGAATAATAAACGTAAAAACATTGAAATATACCAAACTTTCTTCCCATGTTTTCGTAATTGAGCTTTTTGCCAAGTATTCGATAAAAAGAAAAGGTAGATAGATAGAATCTTTTGATTTCACACGAATGAAAAATTTCAATTGACGGCTTTATGTACTGCGTAATAAAGATTGCGTGGTCAGCATTGACGACAGGAATAATAAACGTAAAAACATTGAAATATACCAAACATTCTTTCCATGTTTTCGTAATTGAGCTTTTTGCCAAGTATTCGATAAAAAGAAAAGGTAGATAGATAGAATCTTTTGATTTCACATGAATGAAAATTTTCAATTGACGGCTTTACGTACTGCGTAATAAAGATTGCGTGGTCAGCATCGACGACAGGAATAATAACCGTAAAAACATTGAAATATACCAAACATTCTTCCCATGTTTTCGTAATTGAGCGTTTTGCCAAGTATTCGATAAAAAGAAAAGGTAGATAGATAGAATCTTTTGATTTCACACGAATGAAAAATTTCAATTGACGGCTTTATGTACTGCGTAATAAAGATTCCGTGGTCAGCATCGACGACAGGAATAATAAACGTAAAAACATTGAAATATACCAAACATTCTTCCCATGTTTTCGTAATTGAGCGTTTTGCCAAGTATTCGATAAAAAGAAAAGGTAGATAGATAGAATCTTTTGATTTCACACGAATGAAAAATTTCAATTGACAGCTTTATGTACTGCGTAATAAAGATTGCGTGGTCAGCATTGACGACAGGAATAATAAACGTAAAAACATTGAAATATACCAAACTTTCTTCCCATGTTTTCGTAATTGAGCTTTTTGCCAAGTATTCGATAAAAAGAAAAGGTAGATAGATAGAATCTTTTGATTTCACACGAATGAAAAATTTCAATTGACGGCTTTATGTACTGCGTAATAAAGATTGCGTGGTCAGCATTGACGACAGGAATAATAAACGTACAAACATTGAAATATACCAAACTTTCTTCCCATGTTTTCGTAATTGAGCTTTTTGCCAAGTATTCGATAAAAAGAAAAGGTAGATAGATAGAATCTTTTGATTTCACACGAATGAAAAATTTCAATTGACGGCTTTATGTACTGCGTAATAAAGATTGCGTGGTCAGCATTGACGACAGGAATAATAAACGTAAAAACATTGAAATATACCAAACTTTCTTCCCATGTTTTCGTAATTGAGCTTTTTGCCAAGTATTCGATAAAAAGAAAAGGTAGATAGATAGAATCTTTTGATTTCACACGAATGAAAAATTTCAATTGACGGCTTTATGTACTGCGTAATAAAGATTGCGTGGTCAGCATTGACGACAGGAATAATAAACGTAAAAACATTGAAATATACCAAACATTCTTTCCATGTTTTCGTAATTGAGCTTTTTGCCAAGTATTCGATAAAAAGAAAAGGTAGATAGATAGAATCTTTTGATTTCACATGAATGAAAAATTTCAATTGACAGCTTTATGTACTGCGTAATAAAGATTGCGTGGTCAGCATTGACGACAGGAATAATAAACGTACAAACATTGAAATATACCAAACTTTCTTCCCATGTTTTCGTAATTGAGCTTTTTGCCAAGTATTCGATAAAAAGAAAAGGTAGATAGATAGAATCTTTTGATTTCACATGAATGAAACATTTCAATTGACGGCTTTATGTACTGCGTAATAAAGATTGCGTGGTCAGCATCGACGACAGGAATAATAAACGTAAAAACATTGAAATATACCAAACATTCTTCCCATGTTTTCGTAATTGAGCTTTTTGCCAAGTATTCGGTAAAAAGAAAAGGTAGATGATGGATAGAATCAAAGTAGATTGTCAAAATTTGGACCGACGGTTGGGATTTTTTCTTTCTCAATCACAGCAGTTTTTACAATGTTTTTTTTCACGGTTGCGTCAATTAGTTCCCTTCTGAATTGACGCTAAAAAAAAACAAATATATTGACGAATCAATGATATTTATTGAATTTTTCTAACAGCTAATTGATTGGACGGATTGTCTGAGTTCACCGTTGGGAAAAAACGAGCAACATTCCTCGCAATGACGGGTTTCAAAAATATCAGGTACGCGAATAAAAAACTAATTGGTAGAAACGTTTTGAGTTCGACAAAAAGGACAGTGTCCGTGTCGGAGTAACGCCAATTCGTAGTCGTCCGAGTGAAACAACTGAAACACGATAGATATTGTCATTATAATTTCCCACGAGACCTTTCTTCATGGTTTAGCTTACCTTTAAGCAAGATTTGCAAAATGTCACTTGTAGATCGGTCAACAAATTTCTAAAATATCTAGTTTCGAATGGCTTGGGCCACTTCACAATTAACACGCTGGAAGGCTCCATACTTTTCAATACATTACGTCCAACTCGTATCGTTGATCCGCTTAATTTTTCCTACGACAATAAACAAAATGCAATTGACAGTCTTGTCAACAATAACATTATTTTAGTACATCTAAAATAACTTGAGGATAAATACTGTGTAACATCGTACGATAATGCTGGGATCTGCTACAATTTTTATTGTTCAACATTTTTTCATTCGCGCTTCAAATTTTCTTGACACCAATTATTTTTGAGTGGGAGATAGAAGCTGCAAAGGATGCTTCACTTTGTGCGGTGTTTTTTAATTTAACCGCCAAACTTCTCTGCACTTGTAATATTAATCTCACCAATCACCGACTTGGAGTATGTATGATTTTAAGCACGCGTTTTTGGTATCGAAACAGGGGGTTTCTGCTCGGACCTTACGTTGTCTATACATTATTCGTTGATTCGTAGCGTACTTATAGATTTTGTTTAGTGTATCAATTAGGTTGAGTCAAAAAAGTTTATCTTTTGTTGGAAATAGGTTCAAAAGTTTGTGTTACATGAAAGGGGACTCCAGTTACAATGTTAACTCTTAATATTAATGCTAAGATCTTCATAATTGCACTTTTCTATTTCCCAAAAGAATGCGATAGGAAAAGCAATCCGAACGCGGTTCGAATTTTATTATTCAATAACGTAGAGTCTCGGAAAAAAATGCTGAATCTCTTTTTGTGGGAAATAAAAGCGCTCTACGAAAAAGGACCTTTGTCGTAAACCGTTATGGAGTTACACCTTGTCAAAGTTAAATTCCTATAAAAATTGTCCTTTACAGCTGTAGTCCTCTTTTGTAGGGCATCAATTTTACCATCGAATTATTATTGGCAATATTTTTCCACGACAATTATCAGGAATCAAAAATGTCTATTCTCTGTGGAAAATATCTCAAGAATGCGGTAATTTTTTGGAAAATTTTGAAATTTAGTTTTTGCTTCAGAAGGCGGCAAGCACCAAAATAGCAGAAAGATATTGACATATTGTTGAAAAATAAACATCAGAAAAGAGTCAAGAAGTTATTCCATATCAAATACGTTTACCGATTTTTCGGAATCCATACGCATTTCATCATATTCAAACTTTTGTTTTCGTAAATTTTGAAAAATTGATAGTAAATTACAAATTATCAATAATTCTCGCGTACGAAAGTTCGTCACCGCTCGGAATAATATTATTTAAACGCAATATCAAAGTGATGAAAAAACCCGAATAAAAATCCGGAAAAAGTCAAAGTCATTCGGTATTAAAAAAATATAAGTTTTCTAAATCTTTCGCGATTTTTTTTAGAAATGTGTTATCTTCTTTGTGTAATTATACTCTAAAATCAATGTGATGCTTGGAGCCTTCTGTACGACCGACTTTAATAAAGTTTTACGCCTATCTCAGATTGCACTTCCGGATCATCCGTGACACTCAAATGATATCAACTGTTTATTGCATTACAAAAAATGGTATACTCACCTCGTACCGCATTAATCTCGCGGTAAATAAATCGGCGTCATTTGTAGTCATCGTCAATTGATCTTCAACGATTTCAGCATTATCACTAACGGATACCGGTTCCTCGATTAATCTCTGAGCTTCCTCGTCGGTTATACTTTCGTCAAGCTCGAACTCAATAAGCGGTAAGATTTCTTAGAAAAAAAAAAGAACGTCAAATTCGTTTTGGAAAACAAGAAAAACATTTTTGATTCTTTCGACTTACCGAACATTACGAAAGAATGTTGAAATTTGAGACCACATTGCACGCACTGATTGCTCGGCGAATTTAGAGCCGGTAAAAGTGCATTAAAAGTCGAACATCTGTAGCAAAGTGGTAACAATTCTTCGGGATCTCTGTACTGATAAGCTCTCGCACCGAGAGTCGAAACTTCGATCTGGGCCGCCAGATTATCGGGTATTTTCATTCCACGTAAACGCTCGAGTAACTGCATCGCTAATTTATTAGCGCCTAATAAACGTGCTTGTTTTACGAGAGCATAATTAATTGTCAGAGCTGATATTCCTTCAATCTGAACACCCTGAGTTTTCATCAATAAATATCTCGATATGTTGAAAAGAGCTTCGGGCATTAAAGACGTAAAAGGCTCCTCCTGTAAAACACGAATTGTCAAGATCCATTGTGTCAATTTGAAATCAGGACGGGAGAGTTCGAAGAGTGACTTTCATTTCACTTTGATTCTACTTTGATTTTTTTTCTAAGCGTCTCTATAGCTTACCAAGTACTTGAAGACCTCGTGATACGCGTAATAGACGTCTGCTTTTTCGGAATATGAGAAAAACGTTTGTTTGAGGTCTTCTGGATTTTTCGACAGATTTAAACTCAGCTGAGACAACAGCCAATAAAAATAGGAAGCATCGCGATATCTTCTTTCGGTGACGGCATTTGTCGCCAGCATCGTGAGTACTCCGATCGACTCCTCAGGTTGTCCAGCCATTTGAAACGCTGAAGAAAAAACAAACAAAAAATTATACCATTTTTTGGAATAATTTTAAGAAAATCTACAATCAGCCATTTTCGAAGAATAATTTGCTAAAGTTTAACAAAAGTTTAAAAGTAAAGTTTAACAAAGAATTCATAGATGTGAAAAATAATACATTCAGATTTATCGAATAATGATTAATATCGCGAAAAACGTTTTTGTAATACTCGCCTTCCTGGGCCTCGGAAAATCTTCCTGTCTCTGCGAGCCATCTTGCGTAAGGACCATAAACTCTCGATTTCAACTTGGGATTTCTCTCGGCTAGCTCAAAAGCTTCCGGCCAAGCTTGAGCATCCACGAGAACATCCGCTACATCGGGATCATCACCCAAGCGGCTGAAAATTTCCGCAGCCCCGTGGGTCGCCCCAAGTTGGCGTAATTTTTTCGCTATCATCGAAAGACTATCGCGCTCGGCTCTATCCAATTGCCTGCCGACTTTTATGAGCATGTCGATCCAACCATATTCCGCAATAATATTTATAGCTCGTTGTACATCACCGGCAGAGAGAAACATTTCTGCTGCTGCTCGAGGTTCTCCTAAACTCTTTGCCCATTCCGCTCGACGTCTCAGAAGAATCGTCCGATCCTGTAATTGACGTTTAAGCAAACTTTCAGAGAACAAGGAACGCGGAGAATATTCGATATATACATTCGAAATCTAAATCCCGCTGATTGCAATTTGCATCTCTAATAACTAACTCTCCGAGAACACATCTATTTTTTTTAATCGCGTAAAACACTGCCTGAATCCTGAATCACATTTTTTAATCGCCCACCATTCTAAATTCGCGAGTAGCTGAGATTAAGACTCTCAGATGTCTTTGACGGACTGATAAATCATTAAAGTAACATTTATGCATTTTTTCTAAAAGATGATGCCACTCATAGTCTCAACAAAATCGAAGTAGAATGAGAATTTCGTGTGCTTAGCGATACTATAAAAATCTGAAAAAATCAATTGTTTGCGAGATACCGAGCACAGTCATTTTCGATTATAACAATATTGAAAAGTCATTAACAAATTGTTAAAAAAAACTCAAATTAAACAGTGAATTTCTGTTCTTTTCATACTAAATTAATTCGTTGATCTTTTTGAATGCAGTTGAATTTCTTGAAAATTTGGTCGACATTTTGAAATTCCTTTTTTCCAATATTGTTTAAAACTGCATAAAGGAAACCGCTCGTTGAATGGGTGTGGAATTTCTCACTGATGATGAAAAATTCTCATTCTACTTCCGATTTCTTTACACTATGGGTGCCCCATCCGTCCTCGAGCGTCATTAGCAGGAAAAACAGCATTTTCGTTGTTAATATTTCTGGCTGAATCTTTGTCCGTGTATTCCTGTATGAAATTAATACGATCCAATTCACGCATTTAACGAGAAAAATGATGAAAACGAAAAACTACAACAAAAAATGGAAATAGAAAAACCTATCGTCAGGGAAGTTCGTCATTTTATTTTCTCGTTCGATGAACGGGAAAAATACCTGTGTATTGCCGGTTGCGATAAATTCTTGAGCGATGTCGAACATTCGTAAATCCGAATACATGTCCAGGGCGTATTGTTGCAAACCAGCTTTTTGATACAATCTTGCAGCATCGCGCAATCTTCCCATTGCAGCTGCGGTAGTAGCCATGCAAGCTTCTCGACCCCATTCACCGGATTTCAATTTTTCCTCGACTTCGGAAACGACCTCGATGTAACGGAGCTTTTTCAATCGCGCGAACGCCGAATGAGCGACGTTTAACTCCAATTTGTCAAGAGCAGCTGTGCCGAGAGCGAGCCAATCGTTTTCAGCTACGCCGAGACAGGCTACGGCGTAAGCTTCCTCGAACTTGCCAATGTCGAGATATTGATACATCGAGGAAGAAAGTGGTATCTGCGTAAATTCAAATTATCGTCCATTGAATCGAGGTAATTAACTAACATTCTCAATAATAATAACAATTCTCATGAAAGACACGAGGCGCATCAACTTTAAACAGCAATTATATCGGTATTTCATCAACGAATCGCTTTGAACAAAGAATTTTGAGGATTATACTTGAAAACAGTGTTTCGATTTGATTTGCGTGCGAAATACATTCGATATCTCTGCCGAATACTCAAATCCAACGAAGAATTCTAGATTAGAGCATGTTGACTTTTTTCCATTTCGTGATTTTCTCACCTCAACCGTAACGATGGATGATCCATGTAAACAATAAAGCTTCGAACCATTGTGTCCGACTACAAAGCCATGAAACTTTTGCTTGTACTCCTGAAAATCGGCGACTTTAATAGCTAAATAATCGAGACCGGAAAAACACATCATGTCCTCAAATGCTCGATTAAAAGCCACGCTCGTGACATCCTGATATTCGCGCAATTTTTCGTCGGTACCGAGATCGAATACAGACAGAGTGCCAGTCTCGCTGACAACCGCGAGTTTTTCCTTCAAGGAACTTATGTCCAGACATCGAATCGCACCTTCGACTTTTGCGAGATGCGTGGGAAACGGATTGTCCATGTATATTTTCATCACTTGTCCTGTTTTTAAACCTGAGTTGGAAATATCGTAAGATTTTATCATTCTTCAATTACGAAAGGGTAACGTTTTACAGCTTAAGGCCATGGGGGATACCCCCCCCCCCATCGAAATTTGGAAACATTCTCAGGCAAAATCTATAAATCGGATCGATTTGAAATTTTTTGTGAGTATTTAGTGACGCAACACGGAGGGAATGACGATTTCGCAATTTCAAAATTTTTCAAAAAAATTTTTTTGTAGAGTGAAAAAATTTTCAAAACTTCGAAATTCTAAAATCGTCAGTCCCTCCGGACTATATCACTAAATACCCACAACAAATTTCAAACCGATCCGATTTACAGATTTTGCCGGAGAATTTTTCTAAGCTTCGATTTACGGATGTAACACATCGCCTTAAAAGAATAAAGTGGATAACAAGTTGCTGTTCTTCTTGCTTTTTGGATAATAAACGCAATGTACAATTACGAACCTGCTATTAAACACTCTTTACCGGCTGGTCCACCGGCGACTTTGATATACGTTATTGGACTGTCGAGTATCCATTCTCGTTCGATGGAACCAGCGAAAGAAAGGCTCCGCAATCGTTTTTCAAGGCAGAGAACAAGATGATTCGACGTAACGACCAATAAATTACACTCGAGTATTTGTGACAATTTATCGCGTATGCGATAGTGCATACCTTCGCTGTTACCCGATGGCTCGTATATTATAACTCTTTCGGGTAATTGTACAGCAAGGCGATCACGATAAACTGCAATTCTGCACACAAGGTCCTTGCACTTTATCCGGACTTTTTGATTCGTCACCAAATGTTGGATTATAACGTCCGTCATGTTTTCACGATACGCATACCGATCGCCGTATAATCCGTGAACGACGTTCCAGGTAAGTTGAAGATATTTTATCGTGCCATCTTGACAACCTATCGCCTGTGTAACAAAGAGTCGTGAAAAATGCTTTCATTTTTAATTTTGAATAATAATTTTAAAAAACGACTTTTAAATGAATCCTTATAGCGTCAAATCGCCAAAAATCTAACCACGTGAGACGACGAAGGATGAATCGCGCAACTCCACACCCAGGAGGAATAAGGTTCGCCTAAACTGGTTAACTGTATTCCCTCGTGGGTCATGAGGAGGCATTTTTCGTTGCTACCACAAACGAGAATGTATTGACCTTCGGGAAAATGCATCACTTTCAGCGGTATAAAATTCATTGATCTCTCACGACCAACTTGACGTCCGGCTATCGTATAAAACGATATACTACCTCCCCATTCAGCGATACAAAGTATATCAACGGAATCGTCTCTGAAAAGCGTAATGCGAAATATTCGAGCTGAGGAATTCCACATTGATACTAAGTTTTAAATCTAATGCGATGTAAAAACATTGACGGTATTACCTGAATGGACTCCATGATAAACTCCAGATTGGTGATCCACCCGATCTTTCGATACGCGATTTCTCATCTCCATTCTGTAACATTATATATGTGGACAATATCGTTGAATTTATGTGAATAAATTTTCGTATTATCGTACATTAATTTTTTATCCGCAGTTTTATCCGCAGCATTTTACGATAACGTTTGCCAAAACCACATTTTCTTCATGATACAACAATATAGAGTGTGCCAAAAACAAATAAATTATGCAAGGTTTGGGCGATGGGTACCTTATTTCTAATCGACACGTAACCAGCCGCTAAACCGATAGCCAAATACTGCCCATCTTTCGTCCATGCGCAACAATTGACTCGTCCGCCGGTTTTGTGTTTTTGAACCGCTTTTTGCTCCGAGGACCAAAATGCCATGTCCGAGATGGAACAACTGAGCAATTGATGAGACACCGGATTGAACTGCATCGACTGGACCGCATCGTTGTGTCTAGCACAAAATTCATAGAAATTCCTATTGTATTCGAGAAAAAAAGTTTTTCTACGACTAACCGGAGTAAAATTGATAACAAACGTACGAATACTTCAATACTCCTTCCAACTTTGATGTCCAAATTATTACAGCTTTGTCCGCTCCGCCAGAGGCGAATTTTTTACCGTCTCTGGCGTAGCATACGCAGTAAACGGTGTCTTTGTGACCTGCGATGGTAAATGTATTTTCGCACGTTGTTATCATTAAAAAGCGTTTTTTTCTGCCAATAATTTTCGATTATACGCTCCTGTTTTTTGTCACACAATGATGTATCAAGTTTTACCTTTCAGGGGCTGTATCAAAGCACCTTTGATGGTTTCATAAACGAGTACTTGTTGGCCGGCAGCTACAACTAGTTGAGTGCCTTCTGGGTTGAAACATAAATCGTATATGCTAAGTGTAAACATGAAAAAAGAAACATTTGCACTTGAAGAATATTCAAACATTAAAATACATCAAAGTTCATATTGATCGAAATTTGAAATGTAAGAATGTTTTTCACCATTGTTCTGTCTTATCGTGAACCTTGTCAACCCAGGTTGTATGAGTTCTCATGTTTTTGTACAACTATAAGTGATTATTCCGCGTGGTAGAATATTTTCGATCTAAGAAATAATGGAAATGGCATTGATTCTTAAAAAAATACTTTGTTTTGACATCGGTTTATTTCGTTGCCAGGGAAACGGGGCCAAAATGGCTTCTGCAAAACCGTGACACCGTGACCGTGTCGTTTGCAGTTATGGAAATCCAGCGTGTTGTCCACCAAGCGACTCGTTTCATGGACTTTTTATTATAAAAATTCAAGTATAAATATTTATAAAGACAGAAACGAATGTTTGAACAAACGAGTGTAACGTGCGGATATATCTTGGCGTGGGCCTTATTTTAAATATTTTCGAATGTTTATACTCTTAGACCGCTCATATGGTTTGGAATGGATACAAAGACATAACCTCCAAATTTTAGGTGTCTATCCCAATTTTAATCCTTTTGCCGCCCGTCGATCCAAGTTTCCCATCTGAATAACATCATAACATGCGGTTTTCTGCATTGAGTGGTACATTTTTCGTGCTGACCCCTCCATATGCTGGCAAAAGGAATTTTTCCAATTTGCAACTTTCTAAACTTTATCTTTAAAATAGTAACCACCTGTATTATCTCTCAAAGTTTTTACAGATTTTTAGCTGTGTAGTTTTGGAGTTGCAGCTAGATTACATTTTTTTAAAAATGTTTCTCAATTTTTTTTTCTTAAATTATACGTTATGCTGCTCTTACGATTAAGGGTGTCGTCTACTCGCCGCTGAAAATATTCTCAATGCTTCATTCGCCTATGCCGAACCATACAAATTCAATCCTGCTGGAGTAAGTGCAGAATTAACTGGATCATACCCTAAATTGCCAAAATGCCCAGTCTCAAGCAGTCAATGTATGCAATGAATGGAAAAAAAATCTATTCATTTTTTTTTTCTTAAATCAATTATACATTATGCTGCTCTTACGATTAAGGGTGTCGTCTACTCGCCGCTGAAAATATTCTCAACGCTTCATTCGCCTATGCCGTACCAATATTTCTGATACACAATTGTTATAAAATTACGCTCTATAAAACTGTAATTAATTTTATTAAATTATCAAGCTTGTACAATAAAGTTGTTTCTTATGGCTAAAGATGCGTTTCTTCATCACCTAAATTTTTGAAAATAAAAAAACGTTCAATTAATGTAATGAAAGCTATTAAAATAATAGAAAAAATTGCAAAAAAGTTTTTTTTTTTACAAAGGATGGCCTCTTCGGCAATAGCACAAGAAATTTATTTCGTCGTCTAAAATAACGTTATTTTAACCAAAAGTATCGCACTGAAAAAAATCAAAATTACAGTTTGAAATTTGAAAAACGAGGGAAGTATTTTTTTTAAAATACTTTTTTCTCTCAAACTGATCTTTCAAGACGGAAAATACCGTTCTCGGAATAATTCGGTTATAACAAATAAACTTGGAGTTATGCATTTGTAAAACCGTATCAAAGTACTACTTTTTGGAAATTTTGAGAAATTCGTTACCTACGACATTTAAAAAATAAAATCTAAAAATTTATACGTGAGGTCCTTTTAATACATGCAAAAAATGCAGGTAAGTAAAAAATACACTTTTTAAAATTAGATGATTTGGTGTGGAATGACCCATATATCATTCTATGGCCAATATCACCTGGTGGAGGACGAGGAGAAACTGAGATATATGAGAAAAAATATGTATGACGAAAAAACCGGCTAATTTTTCAAAATTCGATATCTCCTGACTGAGATGAGAGAAACTAGCCCCGAACTAGAAGCAATCTTAATGAATTATAGCTGAAAAAATTGCTCATCACTTCCCCACCTTGTTATTTGCGGGTTATTAACGTTTGTAATTAAAAATAATAGATATAGTTTCGATATTTTAAGGCCTGGGAAAACGACAGTAACGCCGCCAGTTTTAAAACATCAAACTAACACCAGTAAAAGCAGATCTCAATCCAAGCTTTAAAACATCGAAAATTTAACTACTATTTTCATTAAAAAAACGTTAATAAAACGCAAATAAAAAGGTGCGGCAGTGTTGAGCAATTTTTTGAGCTATAATTCATCAAGATTGCTTCTAGTTCGGCGCTAGCTTATCTCATGTCTTCCTGACTGTTATACAGAATAGCTTCTATTCCAATATCTACTGTCGGTAATGACGGTCTTGCCTTTTCTCTTCATATGATAATATATTATCAAACACACGAGCGCCGCATACGAGGGGTTCATTGTGCACCTACCGCTAATATAGCGAAAAACGAATGAAAAGAAACGAAATCACGCGATTTTCAACATACATACGTGAATAACTGTTGTTTTTCAATTTTCTCAGTTGAGCTAATACGCAAATTTGGGTATCGTAGCTGCAGATTTTTGCAACAGATATATTCAGTGCCAGTACGAACTCATACATTGGGAATTCAGAATACTATACAGGCATGCGAAGCGACAGGGTGCAATGTTATTCTTCTACATTCTCAGCTGGATATCTCTGATCGTCCAAATATCGTTCATCACAATTTCAATTGGTAACTTTGCCGATATTTTTCACAATTTCCAACAATTCACGCAAATTCCTTTGCCGCGATCTTATATTCTTCTTTTCGTGTTCCCCACTCATCTTTGAGAGGTTATGAAAAAATCTTATTCTTATTTACTTCGTTATTTTCAGCTGCTGGACTCTACTACATTGCTGAATTCGTCGAAGAATATACGGTTTTATCGAAAAAAATTATAAAAATCTTTACTCTGGTGAGTCACAGCTGTTTTTTTCCATTTCGTCAATTTTTCGTCACATCCGACAGCCAAACGCAAAAGCATTTTGCTGTACCTCTATTCTCCGACTTTGACGGTTTTCTGTATGACATTTTTTTTGTTTTTTTATCCAACGATTCTAACGTAAAAGGCATTAAATTCTCAAAAAAAAGGACTTTTCTACGATAAAATCTGTAAGTTAGACTATCTGCTGGACACAACGGCTGAAAGTCCTATTTTTAGTCAAAGTTTTATCAATAAATGGTATGGGTATTACGTCGCTATTGACTATTACATTTAATATGTATGTTATTTTATACGCACGTGCGATTGATACATAATCTCAATCATTTTAGAATAAAAAAGCTTTCGTTCACACGCGCGAAAATATATTAAGCCATAAACGACGGTCGTCGTTACTTCTAATCACACTCTCGCGTCAGTGGCTAGGTATAAAAACTGTAATTTTTTCAAATGCGTAATTATCTTCGTTCATACATTTGAAAAGTGTCAGGGGATGCTGAGTGTAATTAAACATAAATCTGCAATTGAATTTTATTCCAGTTAACGAGTGGCATTCATATAGGACTCATACTGTTCGAGGATGTCCCGCTTGCTATGAGCTCGTTCGGAATGTTAGCTCAGGCTGCTCATCTCTACATTCTTAAATCCTTCCCGTACGTCAGCGTTACCTGCCCAGGCTTCATCGTTGCTGTTATACTTCTCGTCATCAATCATTACTTCGCATTCACCTTTTTCGCCAAGAATGTCTACAACTTTTCAGAGGTGAAGCAAACCTCTTTGCGTCGACTTTCGAAAAGCATCTCTTCCCTCCGGTTCCCCAAAATTTCGCACATAGCTTCTATATAATGCACGACAACATGCCAAAGGAATTCATTCAACTTGCTTTTGTTCAGGAGATATTGAATTTTAAAAATTTTGCCGTTTATCCTATTTGTTTAATTATCATTTTACGAGAAAAAAATGTTTCTAAAATCAATATTTTAAGACGTATAACGAAAAAGACGACTAATTTTTCAAAATTCAATATATCCTGACTGTTATACAGAAGCTCCGTGAGAAATTGTAGCCAAATCGAAGGTGGCTACTTTTCGGAAGTACAGGTACTTCATTTAATGCCTGGACATACATTTTTATACCACTCTGTATGTCCAGGCATTAAATGAAGGCATAGTACATCCTCTTTTCTCCGTGTATCAGTGTTATTATTATTATTATTATTGAATTACAGAGAGTATCGATGAATCTTGATTAGCCAGTAAAATGGAATTTTATCCGTGAAATTTAAAGGTTCAGAAGGGAGTTCTAAATAGACTACAATATATTTTCATTTTTGCCTCAGGTCATGGCGTACTTCACTCTGTGCCTGTGGCTCGTACCGTTCGCACTGTTCGTATCACTCTCTGCGAATGAAAACGTGCTACCAACGACATTTCAAAGCGAAAAGTCTCGAGCGGGTGAGTTGAGGAAAACTTGTTGGAAATCGATTATAAATAGAGGAAATAATCCCCATGACGCGGTGTAATTGTTTGCTTTCTTTTCGCAGATGACGACGTAATAGCGAATTACTTTTCAGGAAAAAGAAAACGCTCGAGTCTGCTTTCCGTATTCGAATATGCTAAAGAATACTTGATGCCGCATAGAAATAAAAAATCATTCTAAAATAATCTTGTAAGAATAATAATTTGTATCCATCGCTCTCGAGACTATGATTGCAATAATTTTTGTTTTTCTAGTCGTAGCTTCATTCTGTTTTTAATTAATAGAAAAAAATTGATAATAATCGCAGATTTTGGACGGAAATTTCATCGGACGTTAAAAAACTCTTTGTTCGAACATTTTCGAACAATTCGATGACGATGGATTTCCTTAAAACAAATGATTACATTGACGAATGTCATTGATGAAGTAATAACGAATTACTTTTCAGGAAAAAGAAAACGCTCGAGTCTGCTTTCCGTATTCGGATATGCTAAAGAATACTTGATGCCGCATAGAAATACAAAATCATTCTAAAATAATCTTATGAGAATAATAATTTGTATCTATCGCTCTCGAGACTATGTTTGCAATAATTTTTGTTTTTCCAGTCCTAGCTACATTCTGTTTTTAATTAATAGAAGAAAATTGATAATAATCGCAGATTTTGGACGGAAATTTCATCGGACGTTAAAAAACTCTTTGTTCGAACATTTTCGAACAATTCGATGACGATGGATTTCCTTAAAACAAATGATTACATTGACGAATGTCATTGATGAAGTAATAACGAATTACTTTTCAGGAAAAAGAAAACGCTCGAGTCTGCTTTCCGTATTCGGATATGCTAAAGAATACTTGATGCCGCATAGAAATACAAAATCATTCTAAAATAATCTTATGAGAATAATAATTTGTATCTATCGCTCTCGAGACTATGTTTGCAATAATTTTTGTTTTTACAGTCCTAGCTACATTCTGTTTTTAATTAATAGAAGAAAATTGATAATAATCGCAGATTTTGGACGGAAATTTCATCGGACGTTAAAAAACTCTTTGTTCGAACATTTTCGAACAATTCGATGACGATGGATTTCCTTAAAACAAATGATTACATTGACGAATGTCATTGATGAAGTAATAACGAATTACTTTTCAGGAAAAAGAAAACGCTCGAGTCTGCTTTCCGTATTCGGATATGCTAAAGAATACTTGATGCCGCATAGAAATACAAAATCATTCTAAAATAATCTTATGAGAATAATAATTTGTATCTATCGCTCTCGAGACTATGTTTGCAATAATTTTTGTTTTTACAGTCCTAGCTACATTCTGTTTTTAATTAATAGAAGAAAATTGATAATAATCGCAGATTTTGGACGGAAATTTCATCGGACGTTAAAAAACTCTTTGTTCGAACATTTTCGAACAATTCGATGACGATGAATTTCCTTAATACAAATGATTACATTGACAAATGTCATTGACGAAGTAATAACGAATTACTTTTCAGGAAAAAGAAAACGCTCGAGTCTGCTTTCCGTATTCGGATATGCTAAAAAAGAATACTTGATGCCGCATAGAAATACAAAATCATTCTAAAATAATCTTATGAGAATAATAATTTGTATCTATCGCTCTCGAGACTATGATTGCAATAATTTTAGTTTTTCCAGTCCTAGCTACATTCTGTTTTTAATTAATAGAAAAAAATTGATAATAATCGCAGATTTTGGATGGAAATTTCATCGGACGTTAAAAAACTCTTTGTTCGAACATTTTCGAACAATTCGATGTCGATGAATTTCCTTAATACAAATGATTACATTGACAAATGTAATTGACGAAGTAATAACGAATTACTTTTCAGGAAAAAGAAAACGCTCGAGTCTGCTTTCCGTATTCGGATATGCTAAAAAAGAATACTTGATGCCGCATAGAAATACAAAATCATTCTAAAATAATCTTATGAGAATAATAATTTGTATCTATCGCTCTCGAGACTATGATTGCAATAATTTTAGTTTTTCCAGTCCTAGCTACATTCTGTTTTTAATTAATAGAAAAAAATTGATAATAATCGCAGATTTTGGATGGAAACTTCATCGTACGTTAAAAACCTCTTTGTTCAAAAATTTTCGAACAATTCGAGGACGATGAATTTCCTTAAAACAAATGATTACATTGACGAATGTCGTTCCAAATGTACTTTCCATGTTCGATCGCATCTTGTGCTTTCACTCAAAGCAATAATCTATGTAGTATACTTATATAGAATTAAAGTCTTACAATTTTACAGATATTGTATTTTATAAATGATACGCCTTAGTCAGGTGCCACAAACGGATGTGAACGTGATCGAATCGAATACGAACAAGAAACGTGACTTTTCTTGAATTTATGTAACAAATAAATAAACAAATCGAGATTTTTCAAAACAGCGTGAAACTTACATTCCCAGCACGTATGAAAAAGTTTATAAGTTTCCGCCGCCATCTTGATCCAGCAAAACTGATCGGCTCAAACATCGCGTGAAATCGGAAAAAACGTTTTTCAGATGTTTTATCGATACTAATTCGAGGTTTTATTCCATCATCGATAGATCCTGAATCACTCGAGTGTATTATCGGAAATGTTGGAGAATAAACATTGAAAATGACAGAATCGAAAAAACGTCGTTTGACCATTGATTGTTTCGACTCTCAAATTGTTCACGAATCCACCACGTGTCGCGTTGTATGTACCAACAAACAGCGGCAATTGTTCTCTCGACGTCGTAAACATATTACAAATATGTATTGCACAATTGCTTTGCTTTTATCGAGGAGACTTTCTTTTATTGATGATGCAAACATGTGCGATGTGTTCGAAACGGATATAGAATCAGATTCGTTTGTGCAACGAATCGAATCGATTAGCTCACCTCAGTTTCACTGCAAACTTCATTCTTTTCGAACAAAAAATTAACGATCATCGCGAGTGCCTTTCATTACGGATTTCACCCTCTGCTTGACTCTGTTCTTTAGCGGAAACATCGTTCCGGTAAATTAATTAAAGTTGAATGTTCACTGAAAAACTAAATAAGTTTTCGCACCATGAAGCCACTCGCCAATAATCATCGGCTCGCGAAATATTGCATTGTGCTGCCACAGCATTTTTTTCTCGAACTGAAAACAAAACTGCCAACTGTTTGGATTAATTTTTCAATAATGCTCATTAAAAGACAACGGCGATAATAAAAACGTTGTTTTCCTTTCGCTCATAACTCATGTGTTATCCGTGCATATCTTACAATGCTACTTTTTTTATTATTGAACACATTTACGTACACAATAAATCAAACATACAACTTTGTGCGTTCTTACCAGCTTGCAAAACATAAAGCTGCCGACGCTGTCGACAGCGCCACCATTTCGAACGGTAATGTTAATAAACACCATCTATTATATTTTACTTTCGATGTGAGCAGTGGATTTAGTGAATTCAATTTCAATTTCTATTTTGAGGTGATGTATTATACACCTGTTGAATTTTTCGAAATTTCGTTATAAGTTTTCTGCGAAATGCTACGGCGAATCGCGGTGAAATTCGTGGGAAAAATAAAATGATTATTTTGCTTTATCGAAAATCTGCATTGTTCCGAAAAAAATAAGGTTCCAACTTTGCAGCGATCTCTCTCGCACCTACGGTGGATTGTTGGATATTACAGCGTGCCATAAAACTATTAGATCGAGTCGTAAATAACTTCCGCTTTTGTTTCAATAACTTCTAACTAGCTGCTCGGAACTTATTTATTTATGACTCCACCTAATATTAATCGGAAAATTCGAGTATAGATATAATTTATTTTAAACAAGAAAAAAAAACGAGGGTCGCCACGATACGTTGGACCGCTGAAGAAGAATTTAAATGCCCATGGAGTTTACTGTACTCGCCTTGGAAATGAAATAAAACGGTAACTATCTTTCAAGCCTACTAATTATTCACAAAATAGATGCCAGTTTTGACCAATTTTAAGACCTTATGTCTATAATTGTCCGTGATATTTGAAACAAATTTTTATCAATTTTGTACCACGAGAAAGTACCAAAACTTGCCCAATAACACTCATTACTATTTTCTAGTCTTTGCCGATTCTGCCTCCTGAATTAAATCATTTTTCAGCACATAACAATACAACTAAATCGAACCCAAAACATTCAATGATTCTAATAAAAAATCACCAATTTCGCAAACGTGAATGCCGATAATGTACAATAATTTCCAGAAATTTCGAGAAAATAAAACAATTGAAACGAATGTCTTCATCAATCATTGTATGAAATCCCAAATGCCTGAGAACCAAAGTATTCCTCGTGCATAACATGTATATGTTGAAGGGAGATTTTTTCTTTGGTTGCGCGACGCCGGGGAAAAAAATTGCAGAGGAAAGTAAACAAAATAAAAGAAAGAAAAACGAATGAGCATAAGAAGAAAATTAATGCTCTTTTCGCTTTGATGCTTCGTCCACATGTTCGAAAGTCGAGGACCTTATAGTTGGAAAAATAGGCTGAACTCTAATATGTATATATATTTATTACACTTTAATATATGTATGTATATATCTGCATGTATATATATATATATACATAAAGGTATATCTTTGTAGAGGCTTCGAGCGTGAGATTGTTGGAAATTTTGCATTGGTGGGGGATGGAAGAAATAGTCAGTCTGTCTCTTTCCGTTTATCGCTCTTTCTCTCTCTCTCTCTCTTTCTCTCTCTCTCTCTCTCTCTCTCTCTCTCTCTCTCTTTTCCTTTTCATTCTGTAACAGTGGTAAGAGCCAAGAGACGGAAAACATATGTGTCTGTGCATTTTGCTGTAGCAAAAGACGAGCCCGATATCCCCGAGTATACAAGAGATCTCTCATCAGTCGTGCTCAGACAACCGGTCGGGTCTCGTTCAGTCTGCGAGAGATCGCTAATGGATAAGTGATATAACTCGATCAAAGTGTTCGGATAATTATCGATCTGTCGAAAACTCACGAAAAGTATGGTACGTTTATATTCCAAACACTTATGTCTCATTATTGCTCGATCGCTAATTCGAGCGAAATGTTAACGCAAATTGAGGTATATCGCATTAAAAAAAATTATACCATAAAATTTTTCGACGAAACCGTAATTCGACTAATCTCAATGTCATATGCTGGCAGTTTTATGTCATATGACATTCAATTCGTTTTGAAAACTCGTAAAATAAAATTTACGACGATGCCAAATTACTTGCCATTTTTTTGCAAAAACTTTTTTCGTAATGGCAAACTTTATACGAATTTTCAAACGCAACATTCTTCCATTTCTTGACTATTTTCGTTTGTTTCATTTTGTTTTTTTTTTTAATGATACCAGCGATTAGAGAAAAAATGAATTATTTACGAATTATGAATTATTTACGACATTTTGTCAATATCGATGTTGGAGCAGATTGAAAATAATGTTGTTTTCTCAAGATTTTTCGATTCGTTTTTCTTTCTTTTATTTTGTTTACTTTCCTCTGCAATTTTTTTATTATTAGTTATTATTATTAGTTATTAGTAGAATTATGAATTATTTACGACATTTTGTCAATATCGATGTTGGAGCAGATTGAAAATAATGTCGTTTTCTCAAGATTTTTCGATTCGTTTTTCTTTCTTTTATTTTGTTTACTTTCCTCTGCAATTTTTTTATTATTAGTTATTATTATTAGTCATTAGTAGAATTATGAATTATTTACGACATTTTGTCAATATCGATGTTGGAGCAGATTGAAAATAATGTTGTTTTCTCAAGATTTTTCGATTCGTTTTTCTTTCTTTTATTTTGTTTACTTTCCTCTGCAATTTTTTTATTATTAGTTATTATTATTAGTTATTAGTAGAATTATGAATTATTTACGACATTTTGTCAATATCGATGTTGGAGCGGATTGAAAATAATGTTGTTTTCTCAAGATTTTTCGATTCGTTTTTCTTTCTTTTATTTTGTTTACTTTCCTCTGCAATTTTTTTATTATTAGTTATTATTATTAGTTATTAGTAGAATGATGAATTATTTACGACATTTTGTCAATATCGATGTTGGAGCAGATTGAAAATAATGTCGTTTTCTCAAGATTTTTCGATTCGTTTTTCTTTCTTTTATTTTGTTTACATTCCTCTGCAATTTTTTTATTATTAGTTATTATTATTAGTTATTAGTAGAATTATGAATTATTTACGACATTTTGTCAATATCGATGTTGGAGCGGATTGAAAATAATGTCGTTTTCTCAAGATTTTTCGATTCGTTTTTCTTTCTTTTATTTTGTTTACATTCCTCTGCAATTTTTTTATTATTAGTTATTATTATTAGTTATTAGTAGAATTATGAATTATTTACGACATTTTGTCAATATCGATGTTGGAGCGGATTGAAAATAATGTCGTTTTCTCAAGATTTTTCGATTCGTTTTTCTTTCTTTTATTTTGTTTACATTCCTCTGCAATTTTTTTATTATTAGTTATTATTATTAGTTATTAGTAGAATTATGAATTATTTACGACATTTTGTCAATATCGATGTTGGAGCAGATTGAAAATAATGTTGTTTTCTCAAGATTTTTCGATTCGTGCTGCAAATCCATGTGCGTCGATGTAAGCAATTGCATGTCGTTGCGCATGTGTAATAGAATTGAGATACCGCGGCAATATTTACCGCGAACTTGAATTTATCAAGTTTATCAGAGTATAAATGAAGGAAAAGTTTTCATCAGATTTCTAGGATTATAATGATACATTTTTTTACCTCGTCCATTATCGATAAGATAACCAAGTTTTGTATCAACTTCTCAACAATTAACCATGTCTTCTTTTTGTTTTATCGAATGTAATAATAATAATCTTGCCGACAATTTTAATAAAACAATACAAAACAATACACTATGTGTATGTAAAAACTGGTTAAACGCATCAAAAGAGAAATTTTCACTCGTGCTAAAAAATTCAAACTCAATTACAAACGTGGCTGATTGGAATATTCAATTTGGCATTTGAATTACAAGGGGAAAAAATGCGTACTTTCTGCATCATTTTTCTCTATCCACGGATTAAAAAAAAAAAATGAATTTCACGGCTTTGTAGAATGAAAAATTCTGTGCAAAAAGTTCGTGAGAGTCAAACATGAACCATCAATATTTTGAGAGTAATGGGGCACGAACGAGGTAGCCCTTCGGCAAGATCGAATTTGTATGATAAAGCATAGGAGCATAAAAGATTACACGCGTTTTCAGCGGCAGGTAGATGACTCCCATAGAGACAATTTTGATAATCAATTTTAAAAATCGCGCGAAAAATTAAATACATCAGAAAACATTGAAAATACATTACGGACATGAATAATTTATATCCTTCATCAATGATTTAAAACTATTAATAAGAATTTCTTAATTCGCAAAGTATTCTTTACTATAATCAACTTGTGTAAGTATGTCGTGCTGTAATCATAATTAAATTGAGAATTTTCATAGGAGCTCTGTAAGTCAAAATATCGATGGTACATATGTGAGTCAATTTCGTGCTCCACAAATTCGCAAAGTTGATTTTCATGAAACTTTTTTTTGGACACTAAAAAGTGATTTTTACTGCGAAGAAATGCTTCCCCTGTGTTATTTTTATATAGGAAATTGAATATTTTCGTGAACTATGCAAGTCGCGATGGACCGAGAATTTTTTTATCCGCTTGAACAATTCTTTTTCAAGATTCATTATCAGTTGTTCGTCTTGGACAAAAAAACAAAAAATATTTCCCAATAATGAAAAACCGTGATAAATGCATAGTAGGGTGGCCCCCTACATAGTAGGGTAGTAGGGAAGTCGATGTTCGAGTAATATTACTTTTTCGAGTGACTTTTGGCCTTAATTTCGCTGAAGCTGTGGTTATTTCAAAATTATTTATAAACGAAGCGAAATCACTTTTGGCTACATCATTTTTTTAGTTAATATCGTATCGATTAAATACATTCCGACGACTCCGCTTAACCACGTCGTAACCGGACTGATTGACGTGACTAAATTTTTATCAATTTCTAGGGCGTTTTAGCGTAGGTCAGACTCTCGGGGGTGGGGCAAATTTTAATTGAGCTAATTTCATTGAGCAGCATTGAGCCAAACTGTATTTGTAAACTGTAAACGGTATTTGGATTCTTCGACAGCTCGTAATCATATTTCACTCAATTTTTCCTACAATCGATGCATTTTGAGAAAACAGAAACTCAAAATTTTAATATCGGTTTTTAATATCGATTTTTCCCTGTACCAAACTATCGGATTCTTTCACAGTCCGGTAGATTGGCAAATCTCTCATTAGATCGCAAAGAATTACACATTAATTCTTGAAAACTTTTAAATTGATAAGAAATAATTCGCTGATAATTTTTAATTTTTATCTCAACGCTAAGATAGCCCGTTTTATGGCCAATATTTCTTGTCGAAACTTCGGTCACACGGAGAAAATTTTAAGCTCTTTGAAACCTGATAATTCGTCGACGAATATACGTACACTAATGAGGAAATACATAGTTTTGCTGAAAATTGAAAGTCGTACGAAAAACCGCTGATGCAGAAAATTCGTAAATATACAAGCGTTCGTATTTCAATCAAAGTTCAAAGTTTAATCGATGTAAAATTGACACTTTTCCAAGCGTACCTACGAAGTGATCAATTATACCATTAAATACATCACATCTCCCTCGTGGATACGAAATTTCGAGTATATCAATGCTTAATAACTAGATTTCTTTTAATTTGCGGAATTTTAATATTGAAAAAATATTGGCAAACAACGCATAATAAAATCTCATCCGTTAATTGCCGCGATTGTTGAAAAATGGAATAAAAAATAACTAAAAAAAACAGGAAAAATCAGGCGTTTCTGAAATTTGTCTGACGTTGTGTCTCTGTTGAAATCTCCATCAAATTTTGCCTAAAAGATCAAATCCGGCGCCAGGTTGGATGCCTTTATTGGAAATATCGGAATTTCATCCATCTCAATAATTTATTCAGGGTTAAAAAATGCTGCTCGGGTTAATAAACAAACGTATACGCACTACTTGCATTTATTTAAAGCAAATTCTCACTCGAAGAATTTATGAGGGAAGAAGAAATTAGATTGGAAGAGAAAATGCTCGTGTCATCACTTGTAAAAATTCTACTCACTTCGTAAATGCTGTTAAAGAATATTTTACTCCGAGATTTTCTGAAAGAAGAAAGAGAGACTGCATTCTTATTATGAAAAAAAAATGCTCTCCGTGGTATTTAATTACACATGTATTCTCGATTTGACAATTTAGCACATTTATGCGTGGATAAGCGTTCTTATCGATAGTCTGCAATGTAAATAAATACAATTGCTCAGTCTAGTGCATGCATCATATATCTCACGGCTCGTACGTGCACGTGAATCATTGAAGAATGTGATAAGAAAATGACAATCTTGTCTTATCAGCCCCGTACGGGTTGTGTCTCTATACGTATGTATATGCACACATATATATATATAAATATGCGTGTGTGTGTGTGTGTGTGTGTGTGTGTGTGTGTGTGTGTGTGTGTTTATATATATATCTATATATGTATATATATATATATACATAAATAAACGGCTTATCGCAAAGTAATCTTTGCTCGAGGATTGCGGGTAATCACGTCGCTCATTGTCTGTCATGAAAGACTAATGAAACAAACCTATTAGTTCGCACGTCATAATAACAATTTAATTTCAATTTAAAATCAATTGCTCCGTGAATAATATTCGCAGTGGTGACAAATGGCGGTAAAATTATTAACATTTTTTTATCAGCAAGTCGGTCATACAAACCCAAGAATTGGGGGAGTGGAAAGTAATGGAAAACTTTTCATTACAATTTTTTTCGAGAACGACCCCCAAGTGGAAATAATTTAACGTGTCCGTAATTTCATCCAAAAAAGATGATTTGCGCGTGTACGTTAGTGTGTCAGAGCGTGCACGTGTGTATTATACGGATCCGAAGATACTCGATTTTTTCTAACTTGGCCGTCGTGAAAAAACATTGAATTAAAATACCTGTAGAAGGGAAACATTTTCACCTCAATTTTGGCAGGTGGCACTTGCTCTTTGAAATTATTTCCACACGGATGGCATATGAAATTTGGTTGTTATCGATAAGCGTTTTTGTAGGAACTTTTATACTCTGCAAAATTGCTTGGGACCTCGAAGTCTTTGAGTCCATGGTTTAAGGCCATGGAGGATACCCTCTCCCCCATCGAAATTTAGAAAAATTCTCCGGCAAAATCTATAAATCGGATCGATTTGAAATTTGTGAGTATTTAGTGACACAACACGGAGGGACTGACGATTTCGCAATTTCGAAATTTTGCAAAAAAATTTGTTTGTAGAGTGGAAAAATGTTCAAAATTTCGAAATTCTAAAATCGTCAGTCCCTTCGGGCTATATCACTAAATACTCACAACAAATTTCAAACCGATCCGATTTATAGATTTTGCCGGAGAATTTTTCTAAGCTTCGATTTACGGATGTAACACATCGCCTTAAGGCCATGGGGGATAACCCCTCCCCTATCAAAATTTAGAAAAATTCTCCGGCAAAATCTATAAATCGGATCGATTTGAAATTTGTGAGTATTTAGTGACACAACACGGAGGGACTGAAGATTTCGCAATTTCGAAATTTTGCAAAAAAATTTCTTTGCAGAGTGAACAAATTTTCAAAATTTCGAAATTCTAAAATCGTCAGTCCCTCCGGGCTATATCACTAAATACTCACAACAAATTTCAAACCGATCCGATTTATAGATTTTGCCGGAGAATTTTTCTAAGCTTCGATTGACGGATGTAACACATCGCCTTAAGAGTTATACGCGTTCACAGTGGATCAAAGATATTAATTTTGATTGAATTTCACCTAGCGTCACTTTTCGACCGTTCCTCTCAGAGACTTGAGGCTCCTGTGCAGTTTCGTAGAGCATAACATTTTCGACAAAAATTTTCTTCATCGTACAAATTTTTTCTCCGTATGGAATATCATTAAAAAGCTTTTTATTAAAAAAAAATTAAAATCCCATGCTAGAGGTCAAAGAGTGAGAGCCACCTTCTGAAATAGAGCTAAAAATTGTTCCATTCGGTAATAGGTTTTTAATTGAATGCATGGAAAGTTTTTTTACAGCAACCAAGGTAAAAGAAAACATCGATTATGAGTAAAATTTATCCATGAAACATTTCAGGGTCCTTCGATGAAATACCATTCGTTGTGACACACATCCATACGCACATATCTGGCAGCTTTTTGGATGAAATTACGAAAAACTTAAATTGCACACCATATTTAGCTGTTTGGCACAGTTTTTTTTTTATTCACAAGAGACTGATGGAACATTTCAGGCTGCAACGATGAAATATCTGCTGTTTTGGTACTGTTTTTGTACTGTCACCGCGTTTCGGATGCAATTATGGAAAATTGACGTTTTTGTTCATTAAAAATTGTTTTTTGAAAAACTTCAGCATCCACGGACGGAACGTCATTAACGATGGTACGATGTGTGATGAAAATAAACTAGGAGATATCAGAAAAAAGTCACAAGTATACCGATGAAATGACAAAAAATCGTAATTTCGATGTTTTCGGGAGTTTTTTGTTCGTAAAAAAACTGTGATCTAAAGTTTCGCCCTCTCCCGACTGACTGTCGTTACTGGGAATGTCCACTAGCTGATGAGACTGTTAAAAAAATGAATCAGCATTTTTCGCAAATAACAGCCTCCCGTATCCTTGCGTAGGATCGTTTTATTTTCATCGTGAAATTCACGTTTCAGGAATACTTCATCAAAATTTTTTTTTTTTTCTTATTGAATAAAGAAAAGGATCTCGCTTTCTGGTATATTCCGGTTTCGGCAAAATACGATATAAAAATATCGATGCTCTGAATTAATTGATAAAAGTGTGTAAAAACGTTTCCATAGTCGCACTTGCATCAGAAGAAGTTAAACACTCGCGGCGTGAAAACATGACTCATGATTGAATCAAGTCTCGGTGCAAACGAGTGCATACCGCCTATGTGCATCCTGTATCTCGTACGAGTTTAAAGAGCCAATTAGTAATTAACTCGCCACGAAACATTTTGCTGTTATAGAAAATGTTGACAGTGCTATTAGGAATAAAAAAACAATGCGAAGCTTCGCGTTTTCATCCGAGGATATCCTTGAATTATTTTACAACGAAGGAAAAAAATTCCACATCTCATCGTGGAAGAATTGAGAATTAATCTGCACTAACGACAATTTTAGTGAGGATAAAACAAAAACAATAATGCAGCGATAGTAAAGAACATAGCGGGGCGATCGAAAATAATATTAAAACAATTTTATAATCATTATGAATGCAAATATTATCGAAAAATGACTTACAGTAACTAAATTATATCCACGTGTTACACGAAACTTTTTTTTCGCTATTTCTTCAATTTGAATCATTTTCAATCGTCTAATGATAATTCGACAGAAAATCTTTAATCGAATATTGTAATATCGATATTTCGCGTTAAAAGTTTATTTTTTTGAAATTAAATATATTCAAGGATGATATTCGAAATTTAACTTTGATCTTTCCGGCTAATCGTGCAGAGGCAATCAATTGCACTTGTTTATTTTCAATGGAGAATAATTTTTAGAATTGTCTCGTTACACGAGGATTATTTGATAACGATGAGGCACGTGAGTAAATAAGAATCTTGGAAATCTGGAACGTTTGCGCGTCTGCGGTTATGAGAAACGAGGGGTGGATTAACGCAATTTGATAACAGATTTTTTCATTGAAGGAAAAACCACAGATTTTCATACGCGTTTGCCTTTTTTTCAAACAATTTCTTCGAAACAAGGACAACACCGTCCCTTGATTTTGAAAATGTGGGACAAAAATATTCTACGTAAAATGTATGTAACAGATTTTCATACGCGTTTGCCTTTTTTTCAAACAATTTTTTCGAAACAAGGACAACACCGTCCCTTGATTTTGAAAATGTGGGACAAAAATATTCTACGTAAAATGTATGTAACAGATTTTCATACGCGTTTGCCTTTTTTTCAAACAATTTCTTCGAAACAAGGACAACACCGTCCCTTGATTTTGAAAATGTGGGACAAAAATATTCGACGTAAAATGTATGTAAAGAAGGAAGGGAACTAGTCAATGAAAAAAGCAGGAAAGGAGTAGAAATATGGATGAAGGGAAAGAAGGAAGGAACAATTAAAGAGGAGTTGATTGGGGCAGTAAGGGGGGAAGTGGATGGAGGATTTTGCGAATTTTTCGGAGAGGTAGAAAGAATATGTAAGGGCGGGGTGAATAAAGTGGCAATATGTTAGATAAGTAAGGAAAATAATATGTAAAAATTTGTAAAAAACCAAAAAGTTGTGCAAATAAAACTATATTATTATTATTATATTACATTATTCGACGTAAAATCAGGAATATAGATTATTTCGTGCAGATACCGAGAAATATCAGGAAAAAGTCCTCTGAATTTACTTGAATCGAATCGTTTCGTGCTGTCATCGTTTTCAAATTTTTTTTTCTAAATCAATACTTATATCAATACCGATGTAGATCCAATGCAGAATCTTTCGCGTTATCCGTCTGGATATTGCGACAGATACGAAACCAAACATTTCCATAAACATTTTGTTAAGTGTTTTCAAAAAAAAATCAAATTGTATAAATCGAACGACGTAAAATTGGCACTCAACTATTTTAGCTCAGCTAGACGTGTCGAGATTGCAAGAATACTGTATTTGTATTCGTCGAAAACTCTTGTTCGACTCAGCGTTTGTGTCGCAAAAAAAAAATCGTTTCTCGTCCGACAGGAAAAGCAGCATGTTTTTATCAATATTTTCTATTGGATTTACCGATGTGTTCGACGTATACACGGAAGACAGAAACATTCAGACTCACTTCGGTGACTATTTTAGTGCTCTTGCCGAATGCATTGCCAAACCGATTCGTCTGTGATCAGTTTTATCTCTCCCTTTTTCCCTATATACACTCGTGTACAACTATCTTTCTCTTTTTTCTTGCCACGTGAGAATGACGTTCGTGTTCACTATAGTATATTGACCTATAACGACATCTAGCAGCACGTCAGTCAATGCTAATTTATCTGTGCAAAAAAAAAAAATTCCAATGACAGGCCAAAATTAGAAATGAGCGAATTATTTTCAAAAATCATGACAAATATTGTCTCACTACGCACCGTCTTGAATCAGCATTTGTCCTATGACTGTGGAGGAATTGCTCTAATTGTAGAATTATCAAAAACTTGGGAGATTTAATTTTTTTGCTGCAGCAGCAATCGGTCGACTCTTTCCAAAGTATTCTTGAACACGCTCTTCGTTCGAACGATCAATAATCCTAATAAATACATTTCTCACATGAGAATTTGGTAAAAGTCTTGGGTCCTCTCGCTGTTGTTCGTTTCGCCCGCAGCTAGAATCGGCCCTCTTAGCCGAGTGTAGTGACGGTGATGTCTTGGGTTTCTGGAAAATTGCCAAATAGTTGCTTATCGGTTGAGAACGGATCACAGAGTGGCCCGAGAAGTTTTTGCTATGGCAAGAACATTTTCCACTGACGAAAACCAGAAAGGGAGAGAGGGACAAAAATAATTTTCCTTAAGGTGCAAACTGCTCTTGTGTTTTTTGCCGTAGGTACGATTCGGCTACACGTTTCTCAGTTATAATTCGCAATTAAGGATATCCATGAAAATTCTTGTCGCGAATTAAAATTTCATCATTGTAAAAAAATGCGTATCTTTATTATGAACTTTGGAAGAATTTTTTAATTCGCAATTTGGCGAGTATTCCCGTTCGAGAAACCTGACAATTTTATATCCCTTTTCATTCTTAAAGCAAATAAATGAGAACCCGAGAAAATTATTGAAATTTGTTATTTTTTCGGTCCCTGGTATAGGCGGTACATGGTGATGTAAAATCTTTCGATTCTGGACCGACGTCGGTCCGATTAACCAATCTTTTCTCTCGTGAAACGAGACTGTGCAAACACATTTTGCAATAATGATTCTCATCTACTTAATTTTTCTCAAATTGCGTTTCATTTTCAATCGTATCGAATGTTTTGAAACATTGCACAATGCGTCCTCGTCGGTCCAAGTTCAAAAAACAGCGCGAGTTTGACGAATAAGAAGAAATCTCTGCATCTACGTTTTTTAATTCGCAATTTGGCGAGTATTCCCATTCGAGAAACCTGACAATTTTATATCCCTTTTCATTCTTAAAGCAAATAAATGAGAACCCGAGAAAATTATTGAAATTTGTTATTTTTTCGGTCCCTGGTATAGGCGGTACATGGTGATGTAAAATCTTTCGATTCTGGACCGACGTCGGTCCGATTAACCAATCTTTTCTCTCGTGAAACGAGACTGTGCAAACACATTTTGCAATAATGATTCTCATCTACTTAATTTTTCTCAAATTGCGTTTCATTTTCAATCGTATCGAATGTTTTGAAACATTGCACAATGCGTCCTCGTCGGTCCAAGTTCAAAAAACAGCGCGAGTTTGACGAATAAGACGAAATCTCTACATCTACGTTCGGGGAAAAAAATAAAACGCATGAATAATTCACGATTTCGTAATTTTCGTGAAAATGACATGGTACTCGACACGCCTTCCGCAATAACTTTTAGGACTGACCTCTAAAACTTCACAGTCACCTTCTCTCCGTGTTATTTGACTCGGTTCACTTAATGTGATTCAAGAATCATGAACGTGACTTCTGGAATAATTATCATAAAGCATATATACATTAGGGTGTCCGTTATTCCACAAGTTGAATCTTTCCACTTGGGTATGCGCCAAATCGATGGTTTATAGCCTAAAAACAATGTTGGAAATTTGCTCCACATTTACAAACGCCATCAGCCCCTAAAAAATCTCAATAACCACTGACGATACTTTCCCCGTTGAAACAACATGGGTTTCTTGCACATTCCAGATTTTAATTTTTTTCTCGGTCATTACGTTCGTTGAATTCGAAAAATTTGTCGATTCTCCTTCAACTATGATCCGCTCGGATGGACGAATTTTAATATTGACGACAAACGACCGCGGAATATTTTAAAACTAATGAAATAGTTTTTGTCAGCAATATTAAAATTTGTCCATCTAAAAGGGTCATGGTTGAAGGAGAATCGATATGTTTTTAAAGTTTAATGAACATAATAAATAAGCGTGGAAAAAATAAAAATCTAAAAAGTGTAAAAATTGGTGATGGTGAAAAGGTGATTTAGGCAGGGGTTGAGGCTACTTGGAAATTTGGAAAAAATGCCCAACATTGTTTTGAGGCTGCAAACTAACGCGATTCGACGCATTTTCAAGTGAAAAGAGTCAACTTGGGAAATAACGGACACCCTAAAATTCATACATATGTTTTGGTGTATAAAAAGTCGTTAACAGCATAATGGAGGGAAGTCTATATAGTTATCCTCGTACCGAAATCAGTTACCTTCCTCAAGGAGGTCGCAAGCGACAAAGTTACTTAATGCAGTTTTATAAACCTTGAGAACCACAGCGAAAGTGACTGACTCATATAATCCAATTACGTTCTATGTATACGCATCTATACCCAAGAGTACTCGAAAGGAACAGCCTCTACAAAAAGCCCACTGTACGTTCGTTAACAAACTTCTTTTTTCACATCCTGTACCTTTTTTTCTTTCTTATTACGCTCATACATATTGACAAACACTGTTGATACTAATATCGCCAATGTGCGCCCAGGCGAAGCAACAAAACAAATTACAAGCCATAGAGACCGCGGTGGACAATTTCCATCACACGTTCATTTATATGCCCCGAAGCGATTCTTCATCTTTTTTTTTGCCAACGCTCAATGCAGTCTCCCTTCGAACGAATAAAGCAAAATTGGCTCTCTTGTGTCATTAATTCCACACGAAGCCTCGGAGATTTAATTCGTTCCATATTTTTAATTCAATTCGTCCTTAAGAATTATTATTAACATCGTCATTATTCATGAAGAGTACCAATTGGCGTACTGAAACAACACTTAAAGTTCTTGTACAAGAAAATTTATATCCGCTCAATTAAAATATCTACAAAAGTAGGTTTGATTGCGTAAGACGGCAGCTAGGGGTATTTAAATATAATTTCAATGTCCAAGGTCAGCGAACACTGACGAGAGATCACGAGATTCTTTTCCATCGGTGACATCGAGTCTTCCTGCAATGAATTGCATTTAATTGTTAGCAATCAAACATGAAATGTGATTTTCCGAGGAAACGATGAATCCTGACCCGCTCTCGCGTTAACGCAAGCTTGTCATTTTCACGACGATGTAATTTTCGGGTTGGCATCATCGATAATCGCTATAATCGACAAATAGCGCTCAAAAAAAAAAAAACGGTCACCAATCAGCGGTCATCGAATCGTGGAAACCAATTTTCCATCATCGTTGCAACAAATTTATCCAGAATATATTTTTACAACAATTTATTTCGAACGTGCTGTCGGGAAATCGTTGACGGTCTTGCCACGAGGTCAGTGACTTTTGAGTGCAAGAAAAAAAGTGTATTCTTTTTAAATCTTGTTCCATCAACCGTTTGGATTATTCATTAGCAATTGCAATTCATGTGATATGCACACAAACCTCGTTTCCCGATCCAAATGCATACAGATTTATTCGAGTCGTGGAATGTCGATTGCCATTCACTTTCCGAGGCAACGGAGAAAACCGATAAACCTTACAAGCATACGAAATCCAAGAATCGAAAAATTTTCCTTCGTAACGTAATCCACGTCTTTTTTCTAGGGTAATTAAAAAAAAAGTATAAATATTGGCGAGCATCTTGGTTCATAGGGGAAAAAAAAACACAATTTATCGGATATTTGTCATATTAAAGGTAGCTAATTAATTATTAACCATGTCTAATCGTTTACGAAAAATTAAAGAAAATGATAAAAATGAGACGTCAAAAATCCACGACGATTCTTTCCAATTTTGAGTCCGCATGAAATGACTGCGATTTTTCTTCAACCTTCCAATAATCATACGTTTTTAAAGCGATAATAACGCGCGCAATCAACTTTTAAATCCTGTCGCGCATATCACAAAACTCGTCGCGGTCGTGATTCTTCAAGGTGGCGGTATAGCGAAAACAAAAGAATGAAAAAATGTGAAAAAAATATTAAAAACCGAAACTCGGTGAATCGCGGACTCGTGTTTTACGAAGAAAATGCGTTTAAGTGTATGAAAATTCAATTACAAGCTTGTGTAGTCGGTGAAATATGTATGAGGATGAGGTAAAACTAGGCGGCATGATGTCATCGGACAGAACGTGAGTACGCGTTTGTCTCATCGTACATGAATTGTCCGAAGAGGGTTTTATTTGATTTTCATAAATCACCAATGTCTGTTCGAAATATAAAAACAAATCAGGTCGCTAAAATATATTTTCCATTCAAATATCATCGAGTGTGAAGCGAAATGAGATTCTGCAGGCTTTGAAAAAATATTTTAACGAATGAAAAAACAAAATGTCGATTAAACTCGCGGTAGGAGCTGAATTGTAACGTGAATATCGTTTGTTTCAGATGGAATTTCACATGAAATCTTCGGGTCCTTCGCGAAAAGGGGATTCGAGAATCGGAGCTGAAACAATTCTTGAAGGAACGACCACGCCGCTTGGGTAAAGTCTTCAACTTTTATTCCAAAAAATAAGCGATTTAACGGAGGATCGATGTAGTAGTATCAAGCGATTGTTTAAAAATCAGTCTGACGCAACTGCGGTTAGCGGAGTTATATTCAAAGTTAAAATTAAAAAAAAACGTTACTACGATCGAACGATTATTGTCATTTCTTAGTTCATTTTTTTAATCGTGATAAAAATTGAAAATACTAGTAATAAACACAAAAATTACTTCTGAAAACGTAACATTTTGGAGTATTTTGCAACGAGAGTATATATAAATAACAAAGCAACAACAATTTCCAAATATCGATGATGTAATGACGTTTTTGTTTTTTCCGTTGGAAAATATTCAAAAAAGTTCAATATTCAAGTTTCATACTCGACACGATACTGGAGTTCGATATCCGAAAAAATAAATACTGGTGAAAATCGGGAATACATTTACTTTCGTGGAATGAAAATGAGAAAATGTTTGGTAATATTAAAAACTTCCAGGCCAATTGCCAGGCGCGTGTGCGCTACTGGCGCATCATTTTCTCGCAACTTGGTTATTTCGAGCGCATTTGACCCACTTCTAAAATCTAACGTCGACATATACAGTATTAGAGAATTAAAAAACACATTTCTTTCTTCCGTCAATTAATTCCTTTTCACAAGCGCTTCCGTCATTTAAATCGACAGTGCGAGTTTTTTTCTTTTTTAACCGCGGATTTCGAATATCATGAGTAACATACGGAGTTTAGCGACAAACATTCATGAGAGTAGATGAGAGAAGTAAGTAATATGAAAATAATGCGATATTATCAAAAAAAAAAAACAACGTGAATAAAAATGGGGAATTTTTGCTTATTTTTTTTGCAGGAGCACCGTTGACAATTATGGGGCCTTTCAATCGAAAGATCCCATTTTATCAATCACTAAGGACAATCACAGCAAGTCCCACGGTGATCCCGGTCATGGACCAAGTGTCCATCATCCCACGTCGTTAGTATACATGATAAATCACTTATTACTGGATTACAATAAATTTTGCGTATACCCAATGTTTTGTTGATAGAAAAAAGCTCATTATAAAAAACGTACATACACGTTTGTTGAGGTGTGCCAAAAAAGAAAATTTATTCCCCCCAAACAAGTTCAAAAATGTTGGTTACACGACGACAAACACCGTTTAAAATTCATCCCATCGCGCTTTCGTAACATTCACATTTTTGTGGGCAATTAACTGCTCTAGAAAACGGTCGTCAGTGGTTATGTCGTAAAACTAAACGTTTAGGAGTTGCAGCTATCATCGAAGTTTAATTCATGCGATAAATGTCCATTTTAGACACCACAGAAAAATAAGCACAGAAACATTACAAGACTTATTTGTGGAGCATCAATTTTAGAATCGAATAATGTTGTATAATGTTTTTCCACTGTGATTAATAGAAAATGATACCTTTCAAAATGACTGAAGGAATTAATTGTCAAAATGAGAGAGGGTTTAATTTCTATCGTGTCTAGATTTTCCAGCT
Organism: Heteropelma amictum; assembly: GCA_959613375.1. Classification (NCBI taxonomy): domain Eukaryota; kingdom Metazoa; phylum Arthropoda; class Insecta; order Hymenoptera; family Ichneumonidae; genus Heteropelma; species Heteropelma amictum. The sequence continues at coordinate 11,244,429 of OY390722.1, read as the reverse complement.
ATTCTCGACTGAATACGTAATTTGAAAAAGTATCATTTTATAATAATACTAAAAAGTCTCAGAGTTTTTTTTCATAAGAATGATTTTTTGGTTGCAATAATGAAAAAGTGAACAATTTTCTTTGAAATTAACCGGTTTTGTAGAGCGGTTTATTTCTTACAAAAATATGGTATGCTTTTTGTTAGAAAATATTAACAACAGACAAGTGCCATAGGGCACTTAACGATGGACAATTTTCGCCAAAATCGACAAAATGCGAGTTGCCTCATGTCAAAAGGCGAGCACTGTACCTTTGTTTGACACACTGGGGCACACCACGGGCCTAAAATTTCCTTACTTTATGCACCGAAATTTAAAAAAGTGGCAACTATGGCGAATTCTGTCATTATTTCGATTAGGATACCACTATACTTCTCCAAACTAACAGCATCATTTTAAGACAATAATTTTCCATGTGGTGGCCATCCAGAGGCGAGTCATCTCGTCAGGAGTGCACCAGAAGTGTGTCGAGTAAGGGTTAATGTTGAGAGCCAAAACTTCGACTGATATCTTTCTTCATATAACCGAAAGTTTTGGAACTGTTTGGAAAAAACGCAAATTGTTTTTTGACACACTCCAATGTTTACATAGATTCATACTATTCATAGGATAATATATTGAAAAAAAAACGAGTGAAAAATGGTATATTTTATTGTTTGATAAAATTCAATGTTTTCACTCAGTCAATCCTTTTCTTTAGGTACTTCGAAACAATGATGCACTTGTTTAAAGGTAACGTCGGTTCAGGAATATTTGCTCTGGGGGATGCTTTCAAAAACGCTGGATTATTACTCGCTCCGCCATTGACCATTTTGCTCGGTGTCATCTGTGTTCACGCTCAGCATATTCTCGTGAGTCAATTTTTAGTTTCAAAGCATAAATCGAATCGATTAAAACCAAAACGAAAAGTACACTCCGAGTAAGGTAGTTTTTACATGATGTTGAAGTTTGCATCGTTGGAACTCAACGAAAATTCAAATCTTCCCGATTTTTTACATTGAATTTGACACAATTTTCATATATTTTTTCAATTTTTCGTCAAGTTTCATCATTTCGACAATTGCTAAAAGATATTTGGCATACATCGCGGAATATTGACTATTAATACGAACTTTATCGAACATTCGTTGCTTTCCAACGATGCAAACTTCAAAACCATGTTTTTACAGAGAATAAATTATTGTAGAGTGCAGTTTGAGATATTTTTTGCATTATTCACATTTGGTCATTGAAAAACCGGGTCAATCGTGCATCGTTGTGTTTGCAGATAAATTGTAACGAGGAAGTGTGCCGACGAATGGGGACGGCCAAAGATTTACGACCAGGTTTCGCTGGAACAGTCGAGATGTGCTTTGAGACGGGACCTCTTCAGTTACGTAAATATTCGGTAATGATGAGGTAAGTTTTCTCGATTTGTGCCTTGCAATTTTTACACACGAGTACCCATAAAAAAATAGCATTTAACAATTTATTGCGAATGAGCATTTTGAAGACATTCGAAAATTTAACGATTCAATTTGGACGCGAACCATTTAGCGCTGCAAATGCTCCAATGGGTTTGAATTTGTGTGGTAACGGATAGAAAAATTAAACATTCCAAGCATTTGCAACGGCAAATGGATGCGAGCGCCAGTCGTGAAAAAATATATCAAAAAATAGGGGAAATGTTGGAATTTTCATACGACCCGCTCAATATTCCGATAAAGGAAAGACCGCAAAATTTTCGATCGCGCCATTTCCGCCTTCTTTTTTTCTTTATATTCGATCGAAAATTCCATGCATAAAAAAAAGCATTTAACAATTTATTGCGAATGAGCATTTTGAAGACATTCGAAAATTTAACGATTCAATTTGGACGCGAACCATTTAGCGCTGCAAATGCTCCAATGGGTTCGAATTTGTGTGGTAACGGATAGGAAAATTAAACATTCCAGGCATTTGCAACGGCAAATGGATGCAAGCGCCAGTCGTGAAAAAATGTATCAAAAAATAGGGGAAATGTTGGAATTTTCATACGACCCGCTCAATATTCCGATAAAGGAAAGACCGCAAAATTTTGAATCGCGCCATTTCCGTCTTCTTTTTTTCTTTATATTCAATCGAAAATTCCATGCAGCCAGACTCGGTGGTGTTTGAGAATTTTATAAAGCATTTCGCGTGACAATAATCATTGAACCGCAAGATGGTGTAAAAATGTTGAACATGACGCTGATCAATTGGCTAAATTGGCTCGAACGACAGCGAACGTGGCGAAAGACCGACAAGATCGAAGCGTAAACTTTGTACACAATTTGACCTTGAAATTTTATTTATTTATCAAGCTTGATGAAAGAACACGATTGCCTTACGTCGAAGATTAATATCGCCAGTTTCCATTTTCGTGCAAACGCGGTAAACGACAGAAAAAATTTCAATATAAATGTATAAATAATAATGGCGTACAAATCGAACTGCACTGCACGAAAAAGCGCGAAACGGATGAAAATTTTCAAATCCGCGGGAAAAGAACCGCGTACATGGGCCGTTTCTGAAGAAAACATGCGAATATTTCGGCGATTCTTTACGATTATCGAGAATATTTGAAATTTCAGAAAATTAGTTAACATATTTTTATGTGCTACACAATTGGGATTTTGCTGCGTCTATTTCGTCTTTATTTCTACCAATATGAAACAGGTAAGCCCTTTACGTATTTTTCTTGATTTTATTCCCGCACGATCGATAAATTATAACACGAGTCGTTTCCAAAAAGACATTCGAAGATTGACAAACATTTTTTGATAATAAAACTGTCAGTCAAGCTTAAAAAACAACTTCCAAAACACTCCAAAGTCCGTTTTATTTGACGGTCGTAATGTAAATTTCGTCACCCTGCTGTTTCAAACTTTGCCTTTCATCCATCACGTAATTGTAATAATGAAATCAGCTAATGTACGTCCAAAATTTTTTATCACATTTCTCAAGATCTCATTTTACACTGGTCAGATAAATTCGACATAATTCGTTTTTCGATAAATTACAACACGAGTCGTTTCCAAAAAGACATTCGAAGATTGACAAAAATATTTTGATAATGAAACTGTCAGTCAAGCTTCAAAAACAACTTCCAAAACACTCCAAAGTCCGTTTTATTTTCCGGTCGCAATGTAAATTTCGTCACCCTGCTGTTTCAAACATTGCCTTTTATCCATCACGTAATTGTAATAATCAAATCAGCTAATGTACGTCCGAAATTTTTTATCACATTTCTCAAGATCTCATTTTACACTGGTCAGATAAGTTCGACATAATTTGTTTTTCGATAAATTACAACACGAGTCGTTTCCAAAAAGACATTCGAAGATTGACAAAAATATTTTAATAATAAAACTGTCCGACAAGCTTCAAAAACAACTTCCAAAACACTCCAAAGTCCGTTTTATTTTCCGGTCGCAATGTAAATTTCGTCACCCTGCTGTTTCAAACTTTGGCTTTCATCCATCACGTAATTGTAATAATCAAATCAGCTATTATACGTCCGAAATTTTTTATCACATTTCTCAAGATCTCATTTTACACTGGTCAGATAAGTTCGACATAATTTGTTTTTCGATAAATTACAACACGAGTCGTTTCCAAAAAGACATTCGAAGATTGACAAAAATATTTTAATAATAAAACTGTCCGTCAAGCTTCAAAAACAACTTCCAAAACACTCCAAAGTCCGTTTTATTTTCCGGTCGCAATGTAAATTTCGTCACCCTGCTGTTTCAAACTTTGGCTTTCATCCATCACGTAATTGTAATAATCAAATCAGCTAATGTACGTCCAAAATTTTTTATCACATTTCTCAAAATCTCATTTTACACTGGTCAGATAAATTCGACATAATTCGTTTTTCGGTAAATTACAACACGAGTCGTTTCCAAAAAGACATTCGAAGATTGACAAAATTTTTTTGATAATAAAACTGTCAGTCAAGCTTCGAAAAATAACTTCCAAAACACTCTAAAGTCCGTTTTATTTAACGGTCGCAATGTAAATTTCGTCACCCTGCTGTTTCAAACTTTGCCTTTCATCCATCACGTAATTGTAATAATGAAATCAGCTAATGTACGTCCAAAATTTTTTATCACATTTCTCAAGATGTCATTTTACACTGGTCAGATAAATTCGACATAATTCGTTTTTCGATAAATTACAACACGAGTCGTTTCCAAAAAGACATTCGAAGATTGACAAAAATTTTTTGATAATAAAACTGTCAGTCAAGCTTCAAAAACAACTTCCAAAACACTCCAAAGTCCGTTTTATTTAACGGTCGTAATGTAAATTTCGTCACCCTGCTGTTTCAAACTTTGCCTTTCTTCCATCACGCAATTGTAATAATCAAATCAGCTAATGTACGTCCAAAATTTTTTATCACATTTCTCAAGATGTCATTTTACACTGGTCAGATAAATTCGACATAATTCGTTTTTCATCACAGAAAATAGTGAGTCTCGTATAATTTAGCAACGTGTTATTTTTGAAATAATTTCTCAGAGAACCAAAATACAGGAACAACTTTCTCAACAGGTGCTGGACGCTTACGGATTTAAGATGAATGTTCACCTACACATGATCGTCGTATTATTTCCGATATTGTTGAGCACGTGGATACGAAATCTCAAATATCTCGTGCCAGTATCGTCCATAGCAAATTTTCTCGTTGTCGCTGGTTACATATTATCGATATATTTAATGAGCCAAGATTTGCCATCGATATCCGAACGATCCTACGTCGCCAACTGGAGCGCGATACCACTGTTTTTCGGCACCGTTATCTATTCGTTCGAGGGCATTACGTTGGTGAGTGGAGCACAAAGTTCTTATTACTTTTGCATTGAAGGAAAAAGAAACAATTATTTTCCATTAAATCGTCGAAGCTTCGGTTTATCAATCGATACAGCAAACACATGCGAAGCGACTTGTTCTTCATACATTTTCTACATTTTCTTTTATCGATATTCACTTTGAATCGAATGAAAAATTAAAAAAACAAAAAAAAGAAAAATCTTTAAAGAATAAACGAAATTGGTGTAAAAATCAAGAAACAACAACGAAAAACAAAAACGATGTAATAGGTGCTGCCACTAAAAAATGAAATGAAAACCCCGGAGAAATTCAGCAAACCTCTGGGAGTACTTAATGTTGGCATGGTCATTGTAGGCTCGATGTTCGTATTAATGGGCTTTCTGTCATACTTAAAATACGGTGATAGCGTAGAGGGTTCTGTCACACTCAACCTTAACTCCTCGGATGTTGTCCCGTCCTGGTAAGTAGTCCCGTTGATCAGCGATTTTTATTTTACTATGATATTTCTTCTATTTTTATTTTACACGCACTCTGCATTTCTTTCATGTTTTTTTGAGTTACTCAAAGCCGTCATATTTTCAGACCTTGACGACGGAAAATCGATTAATAATTGCAATAAAATATTTGATGCCATTTTCCAAAGTACATACATTTGGAATTTCCTATGATTATTACGGCCGGAATACAACGAATAAAAAGTCGAAAAAATAGGGCATAGAGCACCGGTCGGCGTCCATAGATCAAAAAGATAATACTCGTACACGATGAATCTCTTTTGTCATCAATACAAATTTCTCATTCATCTTTCCATAGTCTTCGGTTTTCATTTATTTCGGCATTTTTATGTCTCCAAAAATGTATGATCAACGTATCGCGTTTGTCAACGCGAGGTGGGCTCAAAATGCCAATTTCAATCATCAATATCATAACGATATCGATAACGGAACTGTCGTTTCACCACTTTTTTACCAGTATCAGCCGAGTACCGTGGACAACATTTTTTTTTTTCAAAATTACCAAAATTTGTCTCCCAATCGTCTCGCGGTTTTCTCTCTCTTAATTTTCAGTCACCGATTCTACGATATTTCCCAATCAATCTCGATAATCCTTCTGCAAAAATGTGACTCGAGAAAAAATGCTGTACTTTTTCCATTCTCATACCCAGCCGAATTTAAAATGACCACAAAAACGCACGAAAAATAGCGGGAAAATATCTGAGACAAGTACATCTACAATTTTTATCTGCAAAAAAAATTATCATCGGAAACAAATATTCCATGGCAAACGTCGTAATTTTCTCTTCGATTCCAATAGCGCGTGCCAAGTACATGAACTGTTTTTGAATTTACGCATTTATTATTCATGCTCAAAATTTGACGCACAGCTGTACGCGTCCGGTCCGTTGTGTAGTTGTATCGTTTTTAATAATCGCAAAATTTCGAGACGTCGCACAGAGAGCAACGCGGTGTACAGGCTGTGCAATCTTTTGCTCGATGCTACTACACCGCGTGTACACTTTTTTCTCCAGGGTTTTCGTTTTCGATGACTGAATTTATCTTGCTTGAAATTTCACTTGCATTCTTTTTTAACGCTCCAATACGTAATAATCGTGTCAGAGGGAGAAAAAAAAACCCGAGAGTTCCACGAGACTTTCCGAAATAAGAAACCACTCATTTTATCAATCATTTTCTTACGCGAATTCAAATTAAAATACATATTCAACGTAAGATTGTTATCTTTGCCAGCATGTTCAGGTTTCTCATAATTGTATCCCGGAAAATCACGTGTATCTTATTTTATTGCAATCACAGCTTCCATCAGCGATAAATCCATCCAACCGAGTCTCTCTCTCTTCCCAATAAAATGTCAAGAGAGAGACTCGGTTACGATAATATATGGAAAAAAAAAATTATCCGTTCCTCGTTCCTCGTTGGAAAAAAAATACAATTTCCAACTATCCACCGACTGATTACCATTCTGGCAAAATATTCACTGGCTTTCAGTCTCATCCAACGTGACATTAACGTGTTCTTTTTTCATTGTCGAACTCCCTGCCTTTATTGTGCCTGCGTTTTTTCCTCTGTTCTCAGGTTGCCGCAGTGCATTCAAATAGCAATTTCCCTGAGTATTTTGCTCACATACGCGTTACAATTTTACGTACCTATCGCTATTACTTGGCCCGCGTTGGTCAACACTTTCGGGCAACCCCGCTGGCCAGCCGTTGCCGAAATTTGCTATCGCTCGGCCGTGTGTTTTCTCACTTGTGAGTACAGAGTCCCGCTGACTTTCCCGATACAATTTGTTTCCTGCGATATAAATTGGTCATAAATCATTCGATCGTTGAGGAAAAATAGTAACAACGTCAGCGACAGTTTTATCGATACTGTCCAACAGCAGGAAGCAGAAAAAAGCAGTTTGTGGTGAATATGAAAAAATGACCTGTTTGGATATTTTTATCGCTGCATTTCTATAGTTATCCTGGCTGAGGCGATTCCGCAACTGGGTTTGTTCATATCGCTCGTTGGAGCGGTTAGCAGTACAGCACTGGCACTGATCTTTCCACCGATAATGGAGATGGTTATCTGCTCGCAGCAAGCAACGACGAGCCTCTATACAATTGTGAAAGATTTGTGTATATTATTAATCGGAGTTCTCGGCTGTGTGACGGGAACGTATCAGAGCATCGCTTCGATCGTCGAAGCATTTAGCGCGCAGTGAGGTACGTTTCAGCCTCGTTAGCGATGAGCATAACGTGCATACACGCGTACCATATATGGACGCGCGTGGAAAATTTTTATGGAATTTTTTTCATTTCGTAAATCACCCGTTGACGACGTTCCTGACGACGGTATCGCGATTTCCATGTTTCAGGTCCATCGTAGTCGTCACAGACATTAGCGAGACGAAAGTCGATGTCTAGAAGTGAGAAAGAAAATAATAATAAGAGAACAATGATCGAGGAAAAATGTTGATTAGCCGAATTCGACAATCGATATAACGATCTACCCTTATCGGCCTAAAGATGTCTCGACTAGAGCAGTTAGAATAGTGCACGATTCTTGCAACAGGCAAGTAATTATTAATATTATTATTATTGTCATTGATGAAGCAGGATCGTTTTGCTCGTTGAGAATCGTAGAAAGAGTGAGAATACGGAGTGAGAATATCGTTAACAGAGTACAAATATCGGTTGCGCGATATTGCCATAAGCGTAGAGGAACATGAAAGACAAAAAACAAAAGCAATGATAGACGTAATTTCACTTGAAGCTTAATGAATACAGCGTGTAAATAATCGTTAAAAAAAAAGTTGCATGTACGCCTACAGTTGAGAGAAAATCTTGGGAAAGATTTGCAACCCCCTCCCCGTGTACCTAACGGCGGACAATACAAAAACAAACAAATAAATATCTAACGCTACGAGGGTAACGAGACAATTGGCAAACGGAAATGCGAAAATGATACGACACGAAATGATTATGAAAATGGACCAATAGGGGGTTTTCTCGTACGAGTACTCGGCTCAGCTAGTGCCAACTACCTCAAAGTCTTCCAGCCATCGTAATCCATAGGAAATACCGGCCTATGGAATATCGGGAGAAAAGAAGGTCCCGCGCGGTTACCGCTCACTTTCATCTCGCGATGAAATCATAGAATAATTTTTCGTCGCACAAACTTGTACAGCAAAAAGCGATTAAAAGAAGAAAATGCAGATTATGAATAAACTTATGTTTACGATAGTTTGACGAGGCGAATCAGCACTTTATTATCGCGTCTTTTTTACTTTTCGTTATCTTCGCACGAGCGATCTTAGCCTGGAAACTTCGGAAAAACGAGGATTATACTTTCGAGATTGAGAGACAAACGAGGATGATTTTAAAATTGTCAAAATGTATATTTTTTTTTTTCTATATGAAGAAATATGTATGAATATTTCTTCAAAAAACAGCATAAACACGGAATATAAATGAAATGTATAAGTAGAAAAACAAAAAAGAGAGCAAAAAAAGGTGTTGGAAAATTTGTCATCGATCGTTTCAATATTCCACGGATGCCGGCGACGATGGAGATTCTAACGCTACCTCTTCGTAATCACGCTCGAGGGCTGCCAGATCTTCGCGAGCCTCGGAAAACTCGCCTTCTTCCATTCCCTCGCCGACGTACCAATGGACGAAGGCTCTCTTGTTGTACATCAGATCAAATTTGCGATTCAATTTTGACCAAGCTTCCTCTATGGCCGTCGTATTCGAAAGCATCGATACGGCTCGTTGTACCTTTAAAAAGAATCGGCCAATTTTATTCACATAATTCTCCACATCTTAGGAATAATTTTAGAAATAATTTTATTCATCCAATTGAATCACAAAGTACGATGTTTTTTCCTTCTTCGCACAACGCACAACGTACACTTTCGGTATTTTTCAATTCTAAAAACATTGAGTATTCAATAACGACAATAATAATAATAATGTTAAACCAATTGAAAATTAGTCGATAAAATTCGAATGAGAGTTTGAAATATTATAAACCATTCATATTTCAGTAAACAATGTTTTCTTACTTTGGCTAAATCGCCACCAGGAACAACCGTGGGTGGTTGATAGTTAATCCCAACTTTAAAACCGGTCGGGCACCAATCGACAAAACGTATGGAACTCTTGGCTTTCATCGTTGCTATAGCGGCGTTAACGTCCTTAGGGACCACGTCACCGCGATACAACAAACAACAGGCCATGTATTTGCCTTCCCTCGGATCGCATTTGACCATTTGATTGGCAGCTTCGAAGCATTCGGATGTTATCTCTGCAACTGACATACCCTCGTGAAATGCTTTGTCCGCTGACACTACAGGCGCATAAGTAGCCAATGGAAAATGTATCCTCGGATAAGGCACTAAATTCGTTTGAAACTCGGTAAGATCAACGTTGAGAGCCCCGTCGAATCTCAACGATGCCGTTATCGAAGATACCACTTGGCTTATTAATCTGTTGAGATTAGCGTAAGAAGGTCGCTCGATGCCGAGCTTTCGGCGACAGATGTCGTAAATCGCCTCGTTGTCCACCATGAATGCACAATCCGAGTGGCCGATGGTCGTGTGAGTCGTTAATATAGCGTTGTAGGGCTCGACCACCGCTGTAGATACCTGTGAACGCACGAATGTCTATCAGTGAGGGAAAAACAATCGTCAAAGTTCTATAAAGAGAATGAAAAATGTTGTACGCTGGTGGTACTTTGTTCGTTTGCTTTTTAGACCTCAATAAATATCTTTTTTCGTTCCTTTTTTTCAATGTTTTCATTCACATTCTCTTCACGATCAATGAGGGTCGATGAGAGTCTATTTAGATTTTTCAGCAGAGCCCACCTGTGGCGCGGGATACACGACGAATTCGAGTTTGCTCTTTTTTCCATATTCATCGGATAACTTTTGCATCAATAACGAGGTAAATCCGGAACCCGTTCCACCGCCGAACGAGTGAAAAACAAAAAAGCCCTGAAGACCGGTGCAAAGATCGGTCAAACGTCGTACTCGATCTATCACGGAATCTATCACTTCACGACCTATCGAGTAATGACCACGGGCATAATTGTTCGCTGCATCCTCTTTTCCCGTTATCAGCTGCTCCGGATGGTAGAGACGTTTGTACGCACCAACTCGGACTTCGTCTGAAATTTGTGATTTTTTTTATCTCATATTATTTATAAACCATATTGAGTCACACTTTCGATGCATTTATTTTCAATTAAAAATTAACTAAATAACTTCTGTACTCGAAGCTGAGAGATTTCATGTTATTCTTTGAATCTTTGTACATTAAAATTGTGATTTGAAAAAAAATATTTACCGAATGAAAAATCCTCCCTTTTGCATGCACGTACTTGTTTAATTTCGTGCAGAAATTCAGGAATAGTGAAAAATAGCAGTTCTAAGCGAGTTTAAACGGCGAATCTATTTTTTTTTAACTTACCGACTACGGTAGGCTCGAGGTCGACCATGACAGCTCGCGGTACCATTTTTCCTGAACTTGTTTCGTTGAAAAATGTATTGAAACAATCGTTCGTCCCGGAGGCTTTATCAGACGGCATAATTCCGTCCGGCTGTATGCCATGCTCGAGACAATACAATTCCCAGCAGGAATTGCCCATTTGTACGCCCGCTTGACCAACGTGCATCGATATACACTCGCGCTAAAAATATCCAAATACAATACTTTGTTTCTAATAATCAATATGTAACTTGTGTGCTTTTTGCGAGGAAAAAAGCTGGCACGGAATCGCTGGATTTTTCCCGAAATATCGTACCATTTTTGGTTTTAAATTATTGTAGAACACAACTGTAAAATAATTTTTCCTATTCTCCTGGGTTCGAACGATATAAAAATTGTTGTAAAAAACCGGTAAATTTAGAGGACAAATGTATCATCCTGGATACTGCCGAAAGTCCAACTGGCCTAATTCTTCCGTTGCCACAACGGAGTTTTGGTCCGCGTGGTTTTTGTTTTGTTTTTCATCTCAAGCATTTGTCGTACAAAGACAGAAACGTTGGTAGGTGGCAACGACTTTTTTCGTCCAAAAAAAGTAGTGTTCGCATTACGCGTGTGTACATAAAATTTCGTCATACCACCGGATATTTTTGAAAAAAAAAACAACTTTATTCGATCATATCGACGGTTCAGCTCAGACTCGAGACTCCGATAGTGTTATATACATTTTTACTAGTTATCGACAAAACGACGGGTGAACAGAAACGTTTAGAATTATGCTTTCAAGCCAAAAAATCGGACGTATACGTTCGGTTACTCAAAAACATGGAAAACTTCATCGTTGCCCCGAGCAAAGGCTCGATCACAAGCTCTTCCTCCGATCTCTCCGAACGCTCTGGTATATGCGAGAATGCTGCAGAAAAAAACATTTAAAACATGACATGTTTATCATCAGAGTTCGAGAGATTTTGTATTTGTATTTTCTTTTTTGTATTTGTCTTACCGATTCTCATTGGCACTGGTTTTGAAAAAATTGTAACGCGAGATTTTTTCGCAGTTCCCATTCGCAAACATCCCAATTTCATCAGTATCTGTAGTGAATATTTGCCAATAAAGAGTCGAATTCGAAAATATCGAAATTGAAACACTTGCGGAATTAAGTGAGTCGGTATTACGCCATCTTTTTTTTTATCGTAAAGAAAAACCGAATCGCTATTTCCACGTGACTCTTTTAACGCGTGCGAAAATTCTCTCAATGTTATTAAATTGCAGTCGTTATGATATTAATTTTTTGTATCAGTACTAATTTCCGAGTTGTGATAATTACTCCGAACGGTAATTCGGCTCACCTCGACAAGCTCCTTTACGTGAAACGGTTGAATAGCGGGTGCAAATTTTTCTTGAACTCTAGTCAAATGAACAGCGGGATTAACAAGACAGTACGCTAAAACTCCGCCCAACATGCGATCGAGGACACGTCGATTTAACGCTCCGTCTATGCGGATCCAAGGTCTCACGACTACTCTAATTTCCTCCGCTGTGCTGAAAATAAAAAATTAACAGATTCGCCTCATTGTCCCCGAGTTTCGTTCTGCTCTGCTTTTAATTCTCTACTGATAATAACTCGACGAAAACCTCTGTGGAAGACACGGATTAGCGTCATAGAGCGAACACTCACTCGAGATCTAATTGTTTCGCTGCTCGATAAATATCTTTCGTGGGTAGCAAGCATGTCCGACTTTTTCTCATCTTGACCTGACTCGTTTTACCACCGTCTGAATCCACGGGATTCGCCGGACTCGTTTTTTTTAACGCATCATTTTCATTTTCTTCCGCAACGTCCATACCACCTTCGTTACTGTGAAAAAAACACATATCCTGTTACCGGAAAGAAGAATACGCAAGAATACGCAAGGAATTCATGATCAGCGATAGAAAATTTACTGACTTGTCTACAGCGTTGCTCATCTCTTTGTTGTCATTGGTCTCTCCGATATCGTCAGTCTCTTCAACTTTATTCCTTTTTGCACTCTCGTTCGCCTCTCTACTTTCGCTCATATCTTTGTTTTCATCATCCGCAACTACGTACAAACTTCCCGCTGAAACAGGTTGTTGGGCCTCCCGGTGTAGTCTCATTATTTTGTAGGAATGGATGAGCCAAGGATCAGCGTATTTTTGATGAATATAACGAGTATTCGTCACGCCCGAACGAAGCACCATACGATGTTCTTTCAAAATAATCAAAATTTCGTGAAGCTCCTCGCCGAGGACAATGTAAAACTTGTCCTGAAAAGTGGAAGGAACATTACTGCGAATTTTCTCTTTTTTTTTCATTTTTAAACGTTGGAAGATAATTTCAAGCAAAATTATCCAATGTTGATTCATTTTTTCTCGCTTAAATGTCCACTCACCGAAAGTTGCGAGAGGCTCGCTCCGACCTCTCGTTTATCGTGAATAAATTCATACACGGCATCCACACTGCGTTTGAAAACTTCCGTGGCACCCAAGCTCTCTCTGAATTTGTCGTACGATACAGTGATTTTCGGAAAAATGGCAAACTTTTTCAAATCGGCCATAATCGCGCTGTAACTATTACGATCCAGAGGCAATAATTCAGTGGGCAATTGAAACCCCGAAATCATTGATAAATCCAACGGGTTTTCGATATTCGAGCGGCGAAATGAATAAAAAATTTTGAACATGTTGAGTACGAAAAAATCGTGCGCATGCTGACTGTCGTTTAACGCAAGGTCGTTCAATTCCTCGCGCATTTGTAACATCGCGAATGCAGTGTACCGTTTCTGAACATCGTTCGATTCGCAGGTTCGATTGTACGAAAGACGGTTCGATTTCACAAAATGTTTTCGTTCCATCAATTCGTTGATTCTCACGCTTTCATCTTGCTTTTCATCCGCTTTGGAATCGTCGTTGTTCCCGGATAACTCGATTTCCATTTCCGCATCGTCTTCCACAATGACATTGTCATCCTCGTTAAACGGTTTGTCCTTCACCTCGTCGGAAAGTTCCACGTTGATACGATCACCCGCGATATTTCGACTCGACGATCGTTCCTCGTCTCGTTCGATCGTGCGTTTGGATTTTTCATCGGTTAAACATGAATTAACCAGCGAGTTTACCTCGAAGCCCGAATTTTCGATATCCTCACGAGTTAAACGAATCTTGGTTCCATCGATAAAGCATATCAGATTATCGTCCTCGCAATCGTCTTCCTCGATTTCGTCGCTACAATCTTCATCATCAAAATTCGACTCGTGCTCGCTGTCATTCGCTTCGGTATCGCTGTTGACCATAGTCTCCAGCGATTCTTCCTGTTTCGCCGAACGGCGTACTTTTTTCGTATCCACTTCCGTCTCGGAATTGCTCGAATCTTTCGGCCTGCACGTTTCGATAATTTTCGAGAACGATTTTTCGCCCTCGTTCTCGTTTGTCGCGTCCTCGGCGGCGGTCCTCGAGTTCGTCGACGAATCGATGTTGAGGCATCCGTCACGTGACTCTCGAGAACACTCGTGATTGAGAATTTCATCGATATCGATGTGTTCCAAATTTCTCAATAAATCCTGATACCTACGAGCTATCCTGATATACTGCCCGTCATCTTTCTGCATAGTAGGGTCGAGCATGATAGTATGACGTGGCATTTCAAGATCGAAATCCAAGCCATCGACGCTTATATAATCGTGAATAGCAACGATGGTCCCGCCGTTAACCGGCGAAGTCGTCATCTCGCACGTTTTCGTTTTATCCCGTTCTTCGGTCTTCGCTGTATCTTCGACGACGTAACTTTCGTAATAATGTTTGGCCAAATTGATGAAAAATTGCCAAGCCTCTTTAAAAACGCTGTAAGGTAACTTGGTATTGAATTTTTTCACATAACCGGTACTGAGCTGATACTGCGAGCTGCTCATTGGCATACAAGCGTTCGTCTGTTTTCGTATCGCAAAGGCGTAATTTTTCTTCACCGTGACCATCTGGTCGGTGCGAATTTTGACCATGGCGCTTCGCAACAGCCATTCGGGGTACTGCTGATAAATTCGGAACAACTGATAAGCCCACGATCTACGATCCTTGACGCAGCACATGGAACTGTGAATAACGGAATTAATGGTCGAAGAGTGTATATCGTTCGTCGTATCGTCGTGGAATCCTTGCACGCTCGTTGCTCTCTTTGGGTATTTGACGCGATGGAATAAATGAAATTCTCCGATCGTCGTTGGAATTAAACTCATATCCGACGTTTGTATGTCGGATATGTCGTAATGTTTTTTCGCAATGTGCATCACGAGATCGCGAAAAACGAGAGTAACCTGTTCCTCGTGTTCCTGCGTACTCCGACGTTCCCTCTTCAATTTCTCGACAATGTCGCCGTAACGACGATTGACGTAAAAATCTTCCTTCAATTCTTCGACACCGAGAGCCACGCTGTGATGCGTTTCGGGCTTTTTCAGCATGTACAAGAGTCGTCGCTGGCAGGCTCTCGATGTTTTGTTGTACGATGTCAGCGAATACGTTCGCAAGATGTCGCGAACCGCTGTGAATCCTATTATCTGTTTACGCGGATTCGGACAAAGATACATCATCGCCGCTTTGCAAATCAGTAATATATTGTCTTCTCTGGTGTCCCAATCGACGCGAAGTTTGTCCATACGTTGCAGAGCACCGTAATCGATATCGTCGTATTTTACACGAGGGCGAATGTGCTTTTGCTTCGCTTTGGGCAATACACGCCTCACGTAAGACCTCTGTCTGTTGCTCGCTCCACTCTTCGTCGTTGTCGCGCGATTGTTCTTTGGTTTCGCCGCGCCACCTGCTTTGTTCACCGTGGAAAACAATTCGATAAATATCTCGAAACGAAAGGTTAAAATATCGTTGAAAAAGTGATATCCTCGGTCATTGATATTTACATCTATTTGCCAAACTGGAAACAGGGATTTATCGAATTTCTAAATAAAATGGTTACCGTTGGTGCCGCTAGGATTTTTCTTTTGAGTTCTCCTCAAATCTATCGCGTCGATTACTTTCGGGCCATTCGTCTTCTGCAGACCATGAAATTCCGTGAACCTCACGGGCTTGTATTTGATCGTCGCCATGTACACATCTCGTTCTCCCTCGAGATTCGATTTTCCGACGTCGAAATGTTCGTTCAAACGTTGGAAGGAATAATGCGAGGATTCCCAATTCCAGTTGCGTTTGAGATGCGCAAAAAATGCCGAGTCGATGCCAGCCGCGCCCCTGCGGTCTCCGGGCACGTGGCCATTGTCCATCGAACCAGCTTCTTCCGGTTGTCGCGGTTGCGTCGCGTCGATCATCTCGTTCTTTTTCGTCAAATCTTCCAGCACGATATCTTTGCCTTGAACAACGAGTCGACCTCCCAAACGTGTATTCACGCACGTGGTCCATAATTTATACCAATATTTTGAAACCATTTCGAGGGATGTGAAATTATATCTTATGACCGGATAAACTTTCGCTTCGACTTTGTGATAATGAGCAGCTGATGACGTCGTATCCAAAAGCTCCGTTTTGCGATTGAGATAAACGAATACTTTGTCCTTTTCGTTGCATTTTCTCGGTCCAAATTGTAACAAACCGATGTAACACAGGCGCATTATGACATCGTAAATGCAGAATATGTATTTGCGTCGTATCAATAATATGTTTCGTATATGTGGTGGCAAATCCTTCACGAGGAAATGATTTTTTATCGGATTGTCCGTATATTCGTCGAGTGCCGGAACCGCGTACCGTATTTTGTAAACTTTTGCGAATACGGAAAGTGGCATGCGAAGTAAAAGATCGCACATCATAGCCCATCCGGTTGGCCAACCTTTTTGCACAAAAATTCATCAAAATTTGAATAAAAATTTCAAACTGTGTCACCGTATCCTATTTATGCCACAATTGTACAACCGAAACATCATCAAGATGAGGCAAAACTCAATCGGATCTTTTCGCGCTCATTTTTCACTAATATAAAGTCTCCGGTATACAACCAATCTTTCCCGCGCTTCAAATTTTTCATTCAAACCAAAAGAGCAGGACCATGACCGTATCCTCAATTCCCTTATCCATAAACATCTCTTCGCTCAATTATGTTAATCTCAACTAAGCGTGGTCTTAATTATCGTTATTCCACAATATCCCAAGTGCACAACATGTGTGTGAGGAAAAACCTCGATCCATAATGATCACAAATCCGCGGAAGTTCATTCGCGCAATATCACTACGTCGAAGTACCTTTCTACTTTGAAATCAAGTTGCCCTTTTAGCGTTGAAGAGGGAATATTTTAAAACTGAACTATCGCGAGTTTGGGATTTTCGCGAATCGAGATGCTCTCTCACAAAAGTAGTGCGCACTTGAGATATTTTGGAATAGAAACATTCCAGATGAAACTTGTTTGGTATTGAGACAGTCGAAAAGATACATTTTTGTGTGATGCATCCCCTTATCGCGATCTTAGCACATACGCTCATCGGATGTTCTTTGAAAATACTTAAGGCGATGTGTTACATCCGTAAATCGAAGCTTAGAAACATTCTCCGGCAAAATCTGTAAATCGGATCGGTTTGAAATTTGTTGTGGGTATTTAGTGATATAGCCCGGAGGGACTGACGATTTTAGAATTTCGAAATTTTGAAAATTTTTTCACTCTACAAAAAAATTTTTTTGAAAAATTTCGAAATTGCTAAATCGTCATTCCCTCCGTGTTGCGTCACTAAACACTCACAAAAAATTTCAAATCCATCCGATTTACAGATTTTGCCTGAGAATGTTTCTAAATTTCGATGGGGGAGGGGGTATCCCCCATGGCCTTAAATTCAAGATCTCGCGTGAGCACATTGCGTGTTTACATTCATCGCAACATAACACTGAAAAATCGTGCTCACCATGGTGTTTTGGCAATGGAGGCACAAACATTTTCCAGCCAATTTCCGTGTTGAATATCTGGCTCATATCTTTTTCCAATTTCTCGTCTATCGAAGCTCCCTTCGATCGCAAAATCTCCATCAGTTTTTCTTGCGATTCACGAGGTTTTCCCGGATGCTCGTATATTACATAAAAGAGATAAGCATGAAGTGCCTGCATGCGAATGAACTTCGGAGCGTAACCGTAACGTTTCCCTGCTTTCTGTAAGAAAAGATAAAACGTTTGAAAAAATGTAATGAATTCTTCACACTCTGACAATATCAATATACAAATATCTTTGTACGGAATGGTATTCTCACCGTGTCGTACACGAGATCGGATTGTAAAATTTTCTTTGCATCCTTATCATTTCCACTCAAGCTCTCGACATTCTCCATGTTGTCCGTGTTTCCTTCCGGTAGTTCTAATTTTTCCGCGTTCGATTGCAATATCGTTTTCACTTTTTGCGATCCCGTTATACAGAATTTTATTTTCGCTTGTTCAACGGCTGACCTTATGACGGTATGATTCACATCGATGCTCGGATCGCATATGAAAGTCAGAGTTTTCTTCTTGACGTTCGTACTCAGAATTAATTTGATATTTTTCACCAAATTGTCCTTTGCCAATCTTTGCAACAATCTTATCATCGATTTTTTGTCAATCTTTACGTCATAGCCTTCTTCCTCCTCCTCCTTGTTTATTACCTGGATGATTATTATTGTTAATGATATCGTTATCAAATTGATGATTTTGGCGGGTTAATTAGTGATCTTACCTTCATTAATTTGACCATGTCGTCGATAACTTTGTGCTCTCTTACAGCCTCGACGATTATATTCGCACGTTTCAGCAATCTGTAAGTTACGGGCGATGCGTTTTTCTGATTGCTATTCGTGAAATCTTTCAATCCAATAACATCGTCCTTTCGCTTGCAGGGATGACGTGGCTTCGGTCTAATCGACTTCCCCTCCAATTCCTGTACAGAACAACTCTCGGGGATTCTATTAGATTCTACGTCGGATCGTGATTCCTTTTGTTTCGTAGCTTTCATAAGCTTGCGACGTTTTTTCTCGATTCCGGAATCTCCCATTTCTGACAAATTGCAAAAAGTTTTCTTGTAATTTCTCTTGCAGCCTGTTAATTTGTATTTACGGAGGATCCCCATCACAGCGTTAAACACATTTGATGTATTCTCTTTCGAAATTGGCAAAGCAACTTCACGTTTTTCCACCATTGTTGCATCATCGATATTTTTTGTTTTTTCCTCCTGTAATTCCTTTTGACCCGACGGTGTAGTGTCTTTTATCGTCGGTGAAGTTAGCTGAACGCATTTTGTATTCGTGCTTTCAGTTCGAACTTCGGCCAATTGTTTCATCTTGTCTACTTCATGATGAAACAGTTTACTCATTCGACTTTCCCCTTCGAATTTTCGGGAAACGTACTTCGTAACGCGCTGACGACCTACGTCGTTCATATACGTCGCCACTATGTCCATTTTCGCTAAATTTCGGAAGATAGTTCGCGATTGCAATCTTGGCAATCCCATTTTTCTTCCCAATTCCGACTGGCCTATACCATCTTCCTTGAAAGCCTCGACGAAAGAATTCGCTTGTTTCAAAAACGGCACTGAATACTTTTGCTCAGAAACATCCAAATCTAAATGCGGAATAAACATCGATCGAGTTTAATCTTTGCCCGAATCTTTCCGTATGGAAAATAAAATATTCAAGGAAAATCTTGTGTTTCATCGCTACCGTAAGATTCGCCATCCTCGGTCACTTCGTCCTTCCACAAATCGTTGATATCGACATTTGGATCTATAAGTTGAACTACTCGTAACATTTTTTCTTTCGCAGAGTTATTTTTGCACTGCCATTCGGTGTCTGCAGCGTTTGGATACATCGTTCGCCAGGGTACCAACTATGTAAAAAAGAAAAACGTTGGATAATCGATGAATAAACTGAATAAACTTTAAATATTTACTTCCACAATTTCTTCCATCTTAACACTTGGATCGTGCAGTCGGAAATGTTTTCATTGGTAATTACGTACGTGCACATTAAAAATGATTTGAATTTATTATTGAGCTCACCAGATCGGTCTTCACGACTTTCTGAAAGAACGGCGTTTTGAACAATTTTTTAATCGCATTTTCGATTCTCGATTCCTTTTTTATCTCGCTGTGTTCGGCTATGTAATTTGGACGTGACTTCAAAATATCGATAACTTTCTCGGCCAAAAAAATAATTTTCGGCTTTCTTTCGATGTAAAATCTCGGTAGATGCAATAAGCTTCCTGTGCAACTGTGACCACCGCTTTTTTGATGATGAGTCTGTTTCGTTAACAGTTTGTGCCGCAATAAATATTTTCGATGATAAAACAGTGATTTCGGATCTTCTTTGAGCAAACTCAAGCTCAGCTTTCCTTGTGTTACTTCACCGTGATAACGAGCTCTGCCGACTCTCTCCAAAAAACAGTACTGTAATACTGTTAATTCAAGAGTAGGGCAGACTGTTTTATCCATCAAGGCATTTTGCCTAATGGCTTGAGATCCGACGATTACCAATTTTCTTCCATACTTTTTTTCAGCTTCGTGTACACTCATACTTTGCGCGATATCCCCGATATCCTTACGAGTATAGTACGTAGCGCACGAGCCTCTGATTCCATTTTTCCAATCATCGATCGGACAATGCTCGTAAATATCATCTGGTGTGTTTTCCTGTGGCATTTAAATTTAACATCTTACCGATCGACACTATATGACCGATCGAGATGATAAAAATGTATTTAACAGTGGAAAAATTTTAAACTCACAGACTCCAAAATAATTCCCAGATCAGGGTCGACAAACTCGTACCGATCAAAAATAATGAGTTTATCTCGCTCTTTTTCAAGTTCATAGAACGAAAAGTCTCGAACTCGTAAACATACATTCCATATTTGTTCTTTCAGTTGGCGCGTTAACGGTGTTTTTTCCTGATATTTCATCGCGATACGATCCCATAGTGCTATTAACAAATTAGCGATTATATCCTCTCAGTTGTACATTGTTTTGTAGACATTCTTTGAATTTTTTTTTGTGATATTCATACAATTTCGTAAGTAAAGACATACCTTCCAAAGTTATGCCATCGAGACCTTCGAGAGCAATTTCATCGATAACAGAATCGACTAAATTCATTGTTGACGAAAGCTCCATATCGGTAATGTGTTTTCTATAACACTAATCGACGGTATGTTTAAAAAATCGATCTTGTTATCCTTTTCACTGACGTTTGGTTCTTATTCAGTAGGAACGTTAAAATGGGTATTATTGCGATACTTTAGCACGGTACAAGGATTTATTCAATCTCATCAATCAATTGACAAAAAATGCAATATATCGCGAGCATATTTTCAAAAATTGTCAACGTTCTAACCTCATTGTAGTTATTACGATTCAATTAACAAATCCGTAAACAATCCGATTTTTAACGTGCCGAAATGACAAAAGTTAGGTTATATATTTAAATAAACTCTGCCAGGTAAATGATTAATTACTTACTTCTTTAATTAATTTTCATAACACCCTTAATCGACACTTTGTACATTGCAAAAAATAGCGTTCTTCATTTAATTTTCACAAACAAGATTCCGTTTGTTATGACAAGTGAATAAAGTAACGTAACCTCAAAAGTACTCAGAGTAGAAACAAACACGGACTGCGTGCACTCAGTGCCATTCGGGAAAAAAACACGTACGCGAAAGGCATTTTGGCGCAATTTCGTGAAATCCTGCGAATAAGAGAGGAGAATGAATATTAAAAAATTACGATAAATGTATAAAATTGATTGCAACATCGGTTAATATACGGAAACTCAAGGTTTTTTATAAAAATGTCATTAATATTTGGTATTTGCGCCAAATTGAACCTGTTAACAGGTGTGGACAAAAATGAATTTGTTGCGTCCAATATCGTAGCATGGAAACGTCCCAACTTATCAAAAACAATGTAAAAGTGTTTAGTCTCGTCCGAACAGAGTTCTTGAATGTTTCAACGTTTCAACGAAACTGTGAACCAATAAAAGTTCGTCCTTAATCATTCTATTATATATTTCAACATTATTGAGTCCCCGTAGCTAAATCATTGGGTAGTTGGAAATTAGAAAAAGTAAAATACATAAAATAAAATGGAGTGGGTCGGATGCAATAAGTGTTACAAATTTATGGATAAAACTAAAAGGAACTTTATTATGACTCAGTGCGGCCACATATTCTGCGATATGTGTCTATCCGCAGGTACGGTTATACCAAATTTGTAATTAAAAAAAAAAGAAGAAATCGAAAGTGGTGAGAAAGTATTTAGAAATAAAGTGCAGACTATTATATTTGATGAGAGGCGACGCATATTTCAGATCCCACGAAGTGCAACGTGTGCAAAACGGAGAATTTTCGTTCGTTGACATTGACCAAGCCGCCGAAACTCGAAACTGTGATGAATTATTTTTCATCAACCGTGGATTTTGCACAACAAACTAAAAAAGCGATGCAATTGCACGACGAGCAGTATACTATATCCATCCGTGGTTTGGAAGAAATGGTTTATTTAAATTCGATATTGCTGATACAAATATTAATGAAGATGCGAATTAAAGAAGAATTAATTATTATTTATGAATAATTGCGTGCACACTCACGCCCTAGAGTGGTTGATAAAGATCAAAATTTTTATTTTTGAAGCTCACACCCCCCAAAAATCGAATATGATACTTGGAACAGTCCGCGCAAAAGGATCTTTACCCTGAAGTTGACGCATTTGGGATAAATTTTTTCGTTTGGTTAGCATGGGAAAAACGCATTGTAGAATATCTTCGTGTTTTTTTTATACGTGAATATGTTTTTCTAACGCTTTTTCACGACAAAGGTACAGCGTGCATTTTCTGGTGAGAGCCTTTATGAGAGGATAATCTAGCATTTCTGACAGGAGAGCAGAATCCGATTTTTATTGAACCACCCAAATATACACATTAGGGTGGTTCAAAAGTACTACCACATATTTCCCGAATGTGCATATCGGGGCGATTCTCATTAATAACTAAATCGACATTTTCTCCACCCCCGAAAATCGTAGATTTTCCATTTTATGTATAACATAAATGTACATATTAGGATAACTCGTCTTGACCGAGTATTTTTTTTTTTTCAATTCTCAATTCAATTTTTGGGGGGCTCATAAAATACAGCGCACTGAGTTGACTCCCGAAAAATCTGAAAAAAAATAAAAGCTCTCGTCGCATTATTTCGAACATATTCCTTGAGTTTCATAGAAGTCTATTTTTTCCACACGATTTGGTAGAGAATCACCCATATATATATATATATATATATATATGTGGTTAAAAAAATCAAAATTCTTTCCACCGCCAAAAACGTCACTATTCTCCCTCCAAAGATCCTTCCGGACGCTCGCAGTATCATTTTCCCGTATCTGCTGCCAAATTAGGCATCAATTGTCGATTCAATCGGATCAGAAAAATCTCTTGCAGTTTTTCGGTACATGAATTTTTCAAAATGAATCTATCCCGTTGGGCGTTAAATTCTCTAAAAACACTCCTCTTTTAGCCAAGTTTGGAGGTTCAACTGTCCAAGTTATCAAAGCCGGAGTTACATTACCGGAAATATTTGATTTTAAATAAGCATTCTAATTCTTTTATTACAATAAAATGTTTTTACATATCTTAAAATTCCACAAAAAAGGCTTTGAGACAAAAGATTTGTCCATAAGCTTAATTTTCTTCTGCTTGCCTCTTAAGGATCTCTTTCAAATGAAAACCTACCAATTTTTAGAGTGGGAGCTTCAAAAAGTTGAATAGAATTTTTTTCAATCACTCTAATACATATCCACATTGCCATTCAAGACTAAAAGTTGAATAATTTCAGCAAAAAAAATACAACTATGGGAAAAAAAAATACGCCGAATCAATGAAAGAAATCGAAGAAGAATATATCGAGCTTCACAAGCTGATGGAGAAGAAAAAGCGGATACAAAACGCTTCGCAAGTTCGTGAACACAAATATAAGAAAAATCGCAACGTTCGGGAAAACACGTTCCAGGATATTTGCGAGACCCCTGGGAATCTTGACAGATCAAGCGACAGACGAGAGTATCAAAAGCCGCGAATTACTCACGCCACAAAATTATCATCGAGACACGACGTTCCCATATCAGCCGAGATGAAAAGTTCCCAACGAATAATCAGTGGACCCCGGACATTCGCTAAATGGAAATCCTCACTGCAACCGATTGCCGAACACCCGTAAGAAGTTTTAGCATCAGTTACGAGGAGTGTTCTCACCGATTGGAGTAACATGTCTCATTTTTTCACATTTTTGCCACCCCTTCCAAAACCCCCGAAAACGTTGCATGGACAACGATCCGAAAAAACACCGGAAATTTGTAAGAATGTGAGAAAAAATTACAAATTCTGCACTCAACCCCAAGGTTTGTCCCAAGAAAATGACGGTACGTCGACGAGTTAATTCGTTTTCCTTTTTTTTCAGTAAATAAAAGAATCGGAACCGTTAGCACTAAAGTATTCCCAAGTATCGACGTAATTATTTTTCATTGCACAAAATAATCCAAAAAAAACTGCCGACGCGAACTTTCCTGTGCAATTCTTAGTTTTTCGGACGAAATTTGTGTCACTATATTCGTGAAATTGTCCAAAGTGTTGTTTAAAAATCATCGATAGAGAATTTTTGGTAGCTTGGAGGAAGGTAAAAATCTGAAAAAGTGGCGTTATTTCATTCGGGAAGTTTCGACTGATAATTCTTGAATCTATCATGCAGCAATACTTCAAAGGCTGCGAGTACCAGCGCAGCTTCCATATCGACTGGTTTCACTTCGATGTTGGACTCCGGATGCGAATCTATGATGATCGATACGCCGGAAATAATTCACCGTGACGATTTTATTGTTCCTACGACGAAAAAGGTCCCAAAATCTGTTGCATCAATGAGAAGAAGACCCCGAACATTTCCGAGACTCACTACTCCTAAGGGAGAATACGATTTTTGATTAGTATTAAAATATAAGTAAAAAAAACTATAAACACCACTCTCGATAACGAAGCAAGAAAGACGAATTTTCATCGTTCATTTTTTCGTGCTTGTTATCGTCACAGAGGATCAAATGTTGTCAAGTATCGAGGTTCGAAAAATTGGTTCGGGTTGTGGAACTTCCTACGACGAAAAAGGTTCCAAAATCTGTTGCATCAATGAGAAGAAGACCCCGAACATTTCCGAGACTCACTACTCCTAAGGGAGAATACGATTTTTGATTAGTATTAAAATATAAGTAAAAAAAACTATAAACACCACTCTCGATAACGAAGCAAGAAAGACGAATTTTCATCGTTCATTTTTTCGTGCTTGTTATCGTCACAGAGGATCAAATGTTGTCAAGTATCGAGGTTCGAAAAATTGGTTCGGGTTGTGGAACTTCCTACGACGAAAAAGGTTCCAAAATCTGTTGCATCAATGAGAAGAAGACCTCGAACATTTCCGAGACTCACTACTCCTAAGGGAGAACACGATTTTTGATTAGTATTAAAATATAAGTAAAAAACTATAAACACCACTCTCGATAACGAAGCAAGACGAATTTTCATCGTTCATTTTTTCGTGCTTGTTATCGTCACAGAGGATAAAATGTTGTCAAGTATCGAGGTTCGAAAAATTGGTTCGGGTTGTGGAACTTCCTACGACGAAAAAGGTTCCAAAATCTGTTGCATCAATGAGAAGAAGACCTCGAACATTTCCGAGACTCACTACTCCTAAGGGAGAACACGATTTTTGATTAGTATTAAAATATAAGTCAAAAAACTATAAGCGCCACTCTCGATAACGAAGCAAGAAAGACGAATTTTCATCGTTCATTTTTTCGTGCTTGTTATCGTCACAGAGGATCAAATGTTGTAAAGTATCGAGGTTCGAGAAATTGGTTCGGGTTGTGGAACTTCATTTTGGCAACAGAACAATTGTTTTTTTTCATAAATTTCATATATTACAAAACATTATTTTATTAAACGCGTCAACGATCTATTCGTGACGTTCGCGTTGCGTTAGCGCTGACAATCCGATCTTTCTTTCTTTCTTATCACACATTTCTCGACTCTTCTCGTTTTTCCAATCTCTCAATTTTTTTCATCTCCCTTTACGGCAAAGACGATCGTTTCCTCGAATTATAACAGGCAGTGGCAGTGTCATTATATTTTAATTGAAAAACCAAACGCAAGTGACTTTCGTCCCTCGGTTTGAACATCATAAATACATAGAAACAAGACTGATTCGATAATGCGATTTTATCCAAAGTAAAAGACCAATTGTATCGTTTAATTCGCTTTTTTTTATCTCTTTCGAATGACTTTCCATATCACAAAACGACGACTGGTCAATCCGATTAGTAGGCATTTCATAAGTTCGTGGACCACAATCGAATGAACTAAAATAATAAAGAGAAATAAAAGAAACGTAAGTTGATTAATGAAAATGATAAAGCTATTTTATAACGCTAATTTGAGAAGGAAAAAACGAATGATGATCTTCTTTCGCTTATATACACAATGTATACAACACAAAATAAACGATACGATTCATCAGTGAATAAATAAAAACTAAGGTAGTAAAACAAAGTTGGAAAAAACGAGTTGGATTTTTTTTCCTTTTGTTTTTCATACCGAACGTAATTGTACCGAGAGTACTGTTCATATTTTAAGTCTGTACCCGTGAATTCAATGTATTTAAGATGTGAATGGGGAAAGCAAATTTATTAAAGGGATGGGGAAGGTCGGCAATCGATTTAAAAAACCTCCATGTTATCGACGTCAAGACCAATGTCAAGAAAATCATCGTTGTAGCTTTGCAATCGTCGATTCCCCGAAGATGGACCCGTACAATGATGCTGTTGTGACTGCTGCTGCTGCTGCTGCTGCTGCTGTTGATGATGCTGATGATGCTCGGCATGATCGGGATCATCGGTAACGGGACTCGGTGGTGGATTTGATACGGTATGCTCGGAATCGGGCAAATTTCTGTCCATACCTTCGCCACGCCGTAATCTCGCTTCTTCGGCAATTTGTCTCGTCGATAATTCGGCGCGTGTTAGAAGAGCGGGCAGATCCTTCTCTGAGCCGTCTTAACGGAATAACGGCATGTTTCAGTTGGTGTGAAAGGAAGTTTCACGATTTTAAAGAATAGATTGAAAAATCCATAAAATATCTTACTGTCGAGTCTTCTCATCAGCTCTTGCGTCTTTTGTCGGCGATTCGATGCGTCTACTTTTTTTAGATTGGCCATCTGCTTTTTGTCCATCGAGAATATTTCTCTTATTTTTTCTTGAGGTATATGCTCGTCGTTTTTCACGAGCCAGAGATAAATCCCACCGGCTGTTCTTCTTCGTGAACCATTCATTATTAACATTCCTCCTCCTTCTTCAATTTTTCTCGTCTTTTCGTAAAATTCCATTGCCTCCTTTTTGCCAATTATGTCGACCACCCTCTCTGCATCAGATGATGGAAGAAAATTAGATATGTTATTTAAGTCGGTTATTTGTAATTTTGACCTTCCGACAGCCGGGCTGACGCCATTCGGCGTCATGCCGTGATTGTCGTAAATCTATTACTAGCTCGGGGACACTTTTATGAAAATTTTTCGACAAAATTGCATTTTTTCAAAAGAAAACTGCCGGCTGTCAGACGATTAAACAAAACTGATGATGGGGACCGAAACTGGAACTGTCAATTTGATTGAGGGTGTCCAACCTCCCTCCCCCGCCGCTTTCATTTCGAAAATACCAGAAAGTGATAGATTTTGCAGAAAAAAGTGGTCATTGCGAAAACGTGAACAGACGTTTCTTTCTTGCACGAATAAAATAGGCTGCACTCAGAATCCCGGATAACAATCTGAGCATTGCATCATAATGGAAAATTTGTACAAAAATGCAAACTATTGAATAGTTTTGAACTTGACTGATCGAAACAACAGAATCGCACAGAACTTGAACCCTTTTGCTGAGATAAGTTTAAATTAGTTTAAATTTTTCGGACAATTTTTCTCTATTTTTTGATACTCAAAAAAAGTTTCCATTGCGATATTTGCAAGGGGTCAGTCACCCTTAACATGTATAAGAAACTACTAACTTATAAGAGAATCCTTCTTTTCATTGAGTTTTTCAGCTATATCCGTGGCTACTTCCTCATCCATGGATTCACTCGTAACTCTCAGTTCCGCCATTATTCTGACCGATCCTTTTTGAGTGTCGACGTCCATTGAATTTTGCCTCTTCCCGAGTCTCAACTTGATATTTCGTCTGTCCGCATTTGTTCTCTTGTTACTCCGCCTTGGCTGCACCTCTGCTTCATCCTCCGAGCTATTATTAGCCACATCCTTTTCGCTATTCAAATGTTTGTAATGCGAAGGAAAATCGTAATTCTCCACGTCTCGTCCTTGATACAATTTTTTTGTAACGCCGCACGAGACAAGATTTTCCGTGAGCGATTCCTCCTGTACTTGCGTACACCATATTTTGTATTTGTCGCTTTTGTCTCTACTGCTCTGAGTCTCCATTCGTCTACGTTTTATTTTAACTTTTGGCCTCTTTACTCTTACTACTGTAGAGTCAGAATCTGACTCTGACGCCGATGTCGACATGTCGTCGGAATCGTCACTGTAATTTGTTTTTGTTTGTTTTTCACATATCGTTGTCACATGAGGCCTCTGGAGTACATTGTAAGTTCCAAAATCTGCGATTTCCTTTATGGGAAAATTCAAAAAATTCTATACAATTTTGTGGATTAGACCGAATAATGTATAAATCGTTCCAGATGCAATATTTTTGATATGTTCCGTTGCAAAAAGTAAAATCTCATTATTACGCAGCAATAACCTCGAAAAATATCGATACCCAAGAGACGATCTTTATCAATCGTTTAGTATTGGAATAAAATGTGTGTAGAGGTGCAAAATTATCATTTCGTCCCTTTATATTTGATCACTTTGATAAGTGGTAGATACATTAGACATTAAGTTCGATATCCTTCCGAATCATCTTTGATATACCAAAATTACAAAAATGTATGGAACTCACGTCATCAACAACTTCTCCGTCTTCGAGTTCCTCAGTTTCGGCATCCATTCCTTTTTTTCTTGTGCTTCTTGTGTCTGTATGTACCTTTTGTATGTATATATATTTTTATTCCTCCGGTAGAAGTTTGATTTTTCGCAGCACGTCGCTTCCTTGCAAATAATTCGATATCAATAATGAGCGAAGATAGCTTTTATGATCGCTTTCCTCATGACGACGATTCCCTTTTTTTACAAATGAATTTTACAAATCAACTATCTTTGCTGTCGGATTCACTCATTTTGGTTATATCTAGAATATGGACGATCTGGGGGGCTGCGCCATACTGAACTAGTGATCAGTGATGCCAACTCTGGAATAATGTTCCCCTAGGACCAATTTCAAATCCTCGTAGATATCGATTAAAAAACCCCAAAACTTTTCATTGTACACCCTGTTAGAGCGGTAATTTCAAATATAAATTGAAAATACACTCGATTAGTATAAAATAGCTGTTGTGTTTATTTGAGTGCATTTTACACATGTACAGAGATTAAGATTATGAAGTATAATATTACTCACAATAAAAATGTTGTGATAAAGCGATTTTTTTTCTGAACTTTTCTTTTCTCAATTTAGCTTATCTTAAACTTTTCTTTTATTAATTTGACTATCCTAAACTTTTCTTTCAAAATTAAACAAGAAATAATTGAAATTAACAACAAATTCCTTGAATGGATACTTTAGTGTCCCTTAGACATAATCTTTACTTGACACTTTAATTAAATATCATCGGGGTACGTATTCAATATCTCCTCGGAGGTTTGTAATTGCTGATATTTTTGAAACCGTATTTTCTAACGTTAAATGATTCAAGCATACAGGCAGAAGGAATAAATGTTACACATAAACTGCCGTCTCTGTGTAGAGTTAACCTCACCACCATTATGCTTTGCAATACTTCGAGATCGGCGGACGAGCGGAACGATCGACAACTCCATGAACATTTAACCACGCGCAGAGGAAGCGACTCTAAGCAAGTTGCTCCATTTCCGGTTTTCGGAAATCTTGTTTCAGATTTTTCAGCACAGCTTCCGGTCCAGCGTTCGATCGGCGGATGAGAGGAACGATCGACAACTCCATGAAAATTTAACCACGCGCAGAGGAAGCGACTCTAAGCAAGCTGCTTTATTTCCGGTTTTCGGAAATTTTGTTTCAGATTTTTTAGCACAGCTTCCGGTCCAGCGTTCGATCGGCGGATGAGAGCAACGATCGACAACTCCATGAAAATTTAACCACGCGCAGAGGACGCGACTCTAAGCAAGCTGCTTCATTTCCGGTTTTCGGAAATTTTGTTTCAGATTTTTTAGCACAGCTTCCGGTCCAGCGTTCGAACGGCGGATGAGAGGAACGATCGACAACTCCATGAAAATTTAACCACGCGCAGAGGAAGCGACTCTAAGCAAGTTGCTTCATTTCCGGTTTTCGGAAATTTTGTTTCAGATTTTTTAGCACAGCTTCCGGTCCAGCGTTCGATCGGCGGATGAGAGGAACGATCGACAACTCCATGAAAATTTAATCACGCACAGAGGAAGTGACTGTAAGCAAGTTGCTTCATTTCCGGTTTTCGGAAATTTTGTTTCAGATTTTTTAGCACAGCTTCCGGTCCAGCGTTCGATCGGCGGATGAGAGGAACGATCGACAACTCCATGAAAATTTAACCACGCGCAGAGGAAGCGACTCTAAGCAAGTTGCTTCATTTCCGGTTTTCGGAAATTTTGTTTCAGATTTTTTAGCACAGCTTCCGGTCCAGCGTTCGATCGGCGGATGAGAACAACGATCGACAACTCCATGAAAATTTAACCACGCGCAGAGGAAGCGACTCTAAGCAAGTTGCTTCATTTCCGGTTTTCGGAAATTTTGTTTCAGATTTTTTAGCACAGCTTATGGTCCAGCGTTCGATCGGCGGATAAGAGGAACGATCGACAACTCCATGAAAATTTAACCACGCGCAGAGGAAGCGACTCTAAGCAAGTTGCGTCATTTACGGTTTTCGGAAATTTTTGTTCAGTTTTTTGTATAGAATTTACAAGTAATGACGCTTCGATCACACAATCTCGCAGAAAGAGTTTTACTTTAATGTGGTGCTAGATGAAAAGAACAACCTACAACTGCTTTAAAAATAAACCACGAATAGAGAAAACAACTCTAAACAAGTTGCTTCATGGTTTGTTTTCCGAAAATTTTTTCAAAATGTTTTATAAAATTTACAAGAAATGACTCTTCGATGAGACGATCTCGTGAGAAGCGTTTTCCTTCAAAGTAAATTTTTTATGTAAAACATTTTTTTATGTAAAATTGCAATTGTTTACTTAACTACATATTTGTGATACAAAGATGGCTTATTGAAACAAAATTCTGAGTATTTTGGGGAATGCATTTTATGAAGATTATTTATGATTTATTAATCATTATTGTTTGTACTTCATTTTTGAATCTAAAAATGTCTTGCCTTTCACCGTTTGCTACTTATGCCGAATTATAATGTGTTCTGTAGGGGTCTATACTTAATTTAAGATGGAGTGCTGCAGCGCGAAAATGCAGCCGGTCGCGCGCGTCTCTAATCCCTAGTATCATTATAACGTAGATATATATTATAGAACGTCAGCGTACGATCAAAACATGGAACGAACTATAATTACAGTGTCTTCAAGATCGATGGTAACTTTTGTGCTTTATATGTACATATAAGAGGCGCCAATTTCGCTTCTGAGACTTCTGTTTTTTGTATTTAGTTGTGAATCAACCGCTCATTACGATTCATTTTCTCGTTTTTTAATTTTTGAATTTTCCTCATTATTTACGGCCATTTTCATTATCACCTATCCATTTTGCTCGTGAGCGAAAGACTCTAGTACTGACCGTAGCGTCATACGTGCGTAGACTCTAATACTAACAATGATTCCTTGATCTCTCGATAGGTGGACGTCTGTTTTTGTCAGCTACTTACCCCAATATAGAAAGTTTTCGATGCAAACTCTTCAAGCCATTTGCACCGTTTTCTAATTTTGCTACTACGATCACGCGTTCTTCACGATAATGTCGAGAGCTAGAAAATTTATGGCGCAACCAGAACGTAATTGGTTGTATCGAAGCCTCGCTGACAAAAATGTTCGACAAAAACCAGTAGGCGTTAGCTCGCAAAGTGACTCAAGGATTTTATGTAATGCACGATTAAAAGGTGTTCCTTTACGAACCTGAGTATTTTACGATGTGGTTTTTATTTGTAAGAAAGTAAAAGTGGATCCCGACATACAACTGAATTAGAAATACAACTCAAACGCAACCCTAGAACGACTCGATCAAATGATTATCAACGGAGAGAAACTGAAACGGTTCGAAAAAAACAGCGTTTTTTTAAATTTTACATAAGCTGACGACTCATGCGACAACTTCACGCGTGAAGTAATTCGTTGTTTTCCGCACTCGTTGGATAAAATACGATTGTGGAAATTTCGAAACTTCTGAGATAAGTTTCTATCACTTGCATCACATTTTAGGCATTTGTGACTCATGAGCATTATATT
This sequence comes from Heteropelma amictum, assembly GCA_959613375.1. NCBI lineage: Eukaryota > Metazoa > Arthropoda > Insecta > Hymenoptera > Ichneumonidae > Heteropelma > Heteropelma amictum. Next base: position 11,211,955 of record OY390722.1, on the reverse strand, counting down.
TCGTACAATATGAAGTTTAAAAAGTTTTGTTTGAACTCTCACATGATAAAGAAATATTTGCGAAAGGTCCCGTTTTACGGATTTCAAAAAATCTGGGGGACTAACTTCACGCAAAAGTAAAAATGGTTTTTTCGGAAAAACTGTCAACTGTCAAACGATTTTTCCGTTCTCTCAACGATTAGCGATTAATTAAAATACGACGAGTATATCAGGGAGGCAAACTTCACGGAGCTTCGACATGGTGCAAAAATTTCCAAGCCCAGATCGGCTAACTTCGTGCCAGTCTATTCAGATTCGCCATTCTGCGCCATTCGTTGCAGCCCTTGGCACAAAACGCCATCTTGAGCACTTTACTAGAAGTTTCTCACATAATAATTTCCAGTTCCAACACCATTGTAAACTTTTTGGCGCTAATATCAACGATGCATTTCGTTTATTATACTCACGTCGATACTGATAGGTCAATCTTTCATGGTGTAAGATGAAAAAAGAAACGTCTGAATTGCGCGCATCAACCGTACTTGATGTATGTACTAAAAGATCAGCATAAAATTTTAAAGCCGTAATGTTTCAAGGCATATTTCGACAACTTTGTTCCTTTTTCGACATTTAACGTATATTACAGACGTTATGATATACTACGATAGAGAAATGTCAAATCAAGGATGCTGCACTGGGTCCAGTAATCAAGTGTACCCTCTCGCTCCTTTTGTGCTGTGAAATCTGTCAAAATTCGAGACGTATGGTGTGAAACAATCCGTCAACCGCAATTAACTAGCAAAGGCTGTCGCCCCGTTAAAAAAATTATTAGATTTGCACTGCTTTAGATCTCCCTCTGAAAAATCATCTTCGAGTTGAAAATGGCGGGGAAAATTTTCTTTAGCACGGTAATGTGTTTAATAATTACGAGTCTAGAATACCTCGCGTACCTGTTGACCCGTCACCAAAATCTCCATCCCGTGGTCCATAAGTCGTGAGAAAATAGTGTGGGATACATCTGTGTGACTCTTGGATCAAATCACGTGACCTCCCCCGCGCTCTCTCGTAAAAGGAGGGAAGAGTTAACCCACATACCTTGCATCTTACATAGTTTCGAGTTCAAAGAGGAATATGCATAAATATATCTACTCCCAAAGAGCGTATATACTGTTTTTCAGATTCCATGGCGATACATGTTTTCATACACACATTTTTACGTTAATTAAAAAAACAAACAGGTATAACAGTAGACACGTATGTATATTATTGTGCGGATGCTTGAACACAAAACGCATATATACTTACATACGTGTTATCGATTCGATGGTCAAAGAGATCCCTGGTTCGCACGTTATCACCACCGTGCATTGCGAACAATAGATTCGAAACGAGCGAAATGAAAAAGGGCCAAACAAATATCACACATCAAATAAAATATCAAACCTTTGGTAAAACAATACCTAAGATCAAAGTAGTAAAAATTGCATGACAAAGATCGAACGAGAACACCGACCGGCAGCAGCGACGAACGAGGGGGGGGGGGGGGGGGGGTTGAGGAGGTGGGTGGTCAAGTCGAAGAAAACGATCACGAATCGAAAAAGCGATCCGTCCGCTCTGATCCGCTCTCCTCGCCGCGCGTACCAGAGTGAGTACGAACAGGCTATACGTTACTGGAATTGCTAATGAGGACATGTTGGTTATATAGGCATCCCTTGCGATAGAGAGAAAGAGAGCGCCAGAGAACAAGAGTATATCGCATATATACGCACTTGCTGAAATATCATTCGCGACACTCTACGTATATACGTATACGCATCATATATACCATAGGTATTAATACGGAAATATATCGATATATATGCACACACGTCACAGAAATCCGTATACGTATAAAATCTAGTGATGGACAAAAGAAAAAATCGGCATTTGAATGAGATACGACAAAAAGAAGCGCGAATTAACGAGAGAAAAAGTAGGAAACCTGAATGGTGTTGTTTTGTATAGTACATGTTTTCGACTGCAAGGCTCACACGAGAACTCCACGGTGTCTCGTGCTCGTAATCACGTGTACAAGTGCGCGCGAAAATGTATTTCGCGGCTAATAGATCAATAATAAGGTATTTAATGCTTGTAGAGCTCTCGGTTATAGAAGACAAGTTGGTGTGTCTTGTTCGATAGAAATGTGTGCGTATATACGTGTTTTATACAAGTGTAGGGTATTTTACGCTCTAGCGTGTGTGAGTCAAGACGTCGAGATGTATGTGTGTTGCGCCGCCATTGCTGCGATCTCTCGAGGTGTCAGTGCTGCCATCTGTATTGTCAATGTTGTTGGGCAGCAGGCAGCAGCAGCGTAATGGAGCCGTGAGGCATTTTGTTCGTGCTGATAGACGAAACGTTTTAAAAAAAGTGTTTAAGCGTTAAAGATGAAGCTCCGTGGTGTACGGGGCGACTTTTATCTACGTTTGGCCCAGTGAGTCGAGAAGTTTTAAAAGCCATAAACAAACGAGTTTTACAGTGTTACAAGGTTTTTATTCGACTACAATGTTTACATGAAACCCCCAACTTTAACTCTCTTGGTACGGGGGAAAGAAGAGAGAGCGCAAAACCGTTCGTACACCCGTTCCTTATTCCCCGTATATCTCAATCACGGTTACCAAGAACATCATTTTTTTTATTCTATCGGGGTGTGTTTATATATTCGCTTAAATATCACGGGCAATTATCTTTCTACGACGATAATGTGACAACTACCGTTACGACAATATTTCGCACTATATCGTACGGACGTTTGAAACATCGGGTTAACAATACTTTTTACGTATAACCTATATTATGTTATCACCCTCAGCTGAGGACAGGTGCGTTACACGGACAACCAAACGAGAATTCATCAAGTTTGCCAATCTACCGGATATCTTGTTATATATGAGATCGGCCGAGGTGATTTCTCGTCAACAACGTTCGATTATACATACCATTATAATCGAGGAGAATTTTACGTCTAATAACGTCGATATTCGAGTTATCGACGTATTTACGCGGGCAATTAACATACAACAGCACAGATGCTCAACACCGAAGATCATTTTCCCACAAGACGGTAAATCTTTCATCTCCATTTTTTTTTCTCTTTCCATCTGATATTCGTTCGATCGTTCCATCGTTCCATCGTTCGCTCGAGAGAGTTTTTCTTGCTTCATTGAGCAGAGGTTAACAAAAATGTTGATCAACCGTCCGAACAATACCAGAGAAACAAAGTTTACCGGAATAACGAAAACATCGAACCGTCGGACGTTGAACGTCGATCGTTTGGCAAATACGAATAAAAAATGTGTTCTTGTGTAATTTAGAAGGATTTCGGTTCTATTTGATAGTTTGATAGTTTAATGAATTTGCGCATGAAATATTTCTTGGAAATTTCCAGTTTTCATGATTTTTTTCATCACCAGTCAAAATCGTTCTTTTATTATACGTTAAGATAGTACACATGATGATTATTTATAACGAATTTGATGTGTTTTTTTTTGCAGTTTTGAGAGAAATTTCGTTTCCAAATAAATAAATATATGGACAGCTATGTAGTGAGTACTTCTTTGGCTCTTTTTCTCCTAGTTGCACAATATACCGGCTATCCTATTATCAATCGATGCAAAACAATCAAATATTTTCCGATCTCTATATAATCCGCACATTGCACAAATATATAAGGAACAAAAGTATGACTAGCTTTCTCTCGAGCTCTGGGGCAAGAACTTGGGGCGAACTAACGAAGATCATGTGAAATACGGATGTTTAATATCAAAAACTGTCACCATTTTCCACGTGCCTCGAAGTCTGGAAAAAGAGCTGAAACGTACGCTCTGCGATTATGAATTTTGACCAGCATTTGGGTTTTTATAGCAATAAATGAGAGCACCTTCCATCTCACGTTAATTGTTTCAGCATAATTAAGGCTTTTTCAAATCATCGAGCCTCAAATTGCGATAAACGATGAAATTTTGAATCTGAGAATGACTGAAAAAGTTGACATCGCTCGAATACCGTATTTGACACACTGTTTCCAATCTCCATTGAATTTTTTCACATTTATTGTACCTGTTACAAATTCTATGGTTGAAGCAATATTGTTAAATGTGAAAGAACGAAATTTGTACTTTGGTTGTATCGTAACGATGCGTAGATCGAATTCTCATCATTACCACGAATCATGAAACTAATATTGATTGTTTTGTTTTTCTTGCTTTCCGTCCATTAGGGTGTGCAAAGCTGCTCACTTGCATGTGCCACGTAAGGACTAGCTAAACTGGGCATAGTAGAATGGCACAACGAGGCAAGCGAATAAACAAGAACGACAATGATTTGGGTTCTTATCCGGGGGCGATTAAGAGGCGAAAATGTAGATTGGGCCCGGTTGCCGCGGGTTTATCGGCATCAACGGTTGCCCTTGGTCCCTCCGAGGAGGAGGAAACGATGGCGTCTTCGAGCCAAGGCGGCGCGTCATGGACACCCAGACCCCTTAGCGATATTAAGATATCAAGCATATACAATCGTTCGGCTGCCGAAGCACCCGCCGAATTATTTCGCAAAGATTTGATAAGCGCGATGAAACTTCCGGACAGTGAACCACTGAGTCCTAATGATTATTGGGTCATCACTGACCAATGGAAACAAGAATGGGAGAGAGGTGTACAAGTTCCGGTCAATCCAGACTCGTTACCCGAGCCCATGGTCGCGGTAGCTCAAACTTTACCCGCCAATAAGCATCACGGAGAATTCAAACTGTAAGTTACACCGATGGAAAATTTCTCTATTCTCGTGCAAACTTTTTTCAGACGTTCTTTGCATCAGAAATGTTACACATCAATATTCACTTCGCGTGGTAGAAAATTCGTTGTTCCCTAGCATTTATAATATCCGGTTTTTCAACGTTATGCGACGTTGAGACCGTTTCTTCCAGGAGAAAACGACTTATTTATTTTTGTAAGGGTTAACTCTGCTAAAAAAGAGTTCTTACATGAGCCCCTAGTACTAATCAAATTTTGTATACGTACGTGCGTTATCGTGAGCTTTTACGTAGATCTTTTTGAGATCCACAATTTAGTGGACCATCAATTTGCTGCTTTTGGTGTATCGTTAGCGCAAGCCATGTTAGCGCCCAAAAAACCGTTTTTGGGTTTTTTCGGCTTGATTAGATAACGTCGTGATTTCTCTGCGATTTATACATTAAATATCAATGTATCATAGTTCGTAATCTTCCTTCAGAAATGATGTAAATGTTGGTCGAAATGCCATCAAGTAGTTTCAAAGCCTTTGCACCGTTTAGAGATGTAACATTTTCAATGAATTTTCTTTATCACTGTAACGCGTTTTCGAATTGTTACAAAACTCTTCCACAATTTATCTCAATTTCTACATGTATCGAATTATTTTTGAATAATTATCTTGAATCATAATGAACGCGAGTGTCCGTATTAGTATATTGATAAATTTTGTTTATTATTAACATGATATATTTATCAATGATCCTGATTGACACGTGGATTACGTTTTCAGACCGAAAAAATTTCTACGGATATCTCGTGATGATTATTTCAATCCGGAGGATCATCACCTCAGCACAACACCGTCCAGGGCGGAAAAAGCTTGCGCTTACGATCTTGATGACACGGATATCGCTTGGCTCGAAGTTCTCAATGGCGAAAGAGCTCAGGTGAGTTAATCATTATTCCGAGAGGATATTTCGAGTTTTCTTTCACCACGTTTGAATCAAGTTCAACGTAACACGTTCGCGATAAAATGCAAATAATGTTGAATTTTTGTATTATTCCAGGCTGGTCAACCCGCCGTCACCGAGCCTCAGCTCGAACGCGTGATAGAAGAATTGGAGGTTCGATGTTGGGAGAGGATTCAGACAATCGTAAAAAATGAGGAGGGCCTTGGTATCGAGTACGATGAGAATGTTATTTGCGACGTTTGCAGATCGGTCAGTAATGCATCGTTTTTTAAATTCTTTGCTTCGGTATATGATTCGCGTATGAAAATGATTACTGAGAACGATATGGAAGTTTGCATAATTCGGAAAAAACGTAATTGCGATCCAAATTGTCTTCATTATCAGCATTATTGCAGCCATCATAGAATTTACGTGTAAAAATGTTTTCAAAAAACGTTAACGGAAATTAAGACTAACGGAGATGCACCGAGATGATGCAATAACTGTTTCGTTTTGCCAATTGGGTACAGGACGGCGAAAAAATTGAAGCAACTTTTTATTTTGTTTTGTCGCAAGGCAAACTTTGATGTCTCGAATAAGAAAAACCCGGATTATTAGTCGGATTATTAATTTTTCTCGCTTGCCTCTGCCCTCGACAGCCCGACTCGGAAGAAGGCAACGAGATGGTTTTCTGCGACTGTTGCAATATTTGCGTTCATCAGGCGTGCTATGGAATAACATCGATACCCGAAGGTTCTTGGCTGTGTCGAACTTGCTCTCTGAGTCAGCGTCCCGATTGTGTTTTATGCCCTAACAAAGGTGGTGCTATGAAATGCACGAGAAGCGGACAAAAGTGGGCGCATGTTTCATGCGCCCTCTGGATTCCCGAGGTCAGCATTGGATGCGTGGAGAGAATGGAGCCAATCACTAAAATATCCAGTATTCCGGTAAATACGAGATATTTTTTACAAATTCCGCATTTTTCGCATCAAACTGCGCGTGTGAGGTTTATTACACAAAATTATATGAAAGTTTGGGTTTGGGAATATTCCCAAACCTGGACATTGCGATAAATTTAACCGATTTTGAAATTATTCATTAACATTTTTATTTCGAATTTATTCAAGTTCATAATTTCAACATAATCAGTCATAATGTCGATGATATCGATAGATTTTTATTTTTCATTAATAAACATTTATCGGACTGGAGGTCTACTTTATAAGATATTTAAGTCTATGGAATACTTTTTTACATCCATTTATCATAAAAATGGCGAAACTGTGACAGATTTCGATTTGCAGTGAAATTTAAAAACTTATTCTATTCGAACATGTGTGGATTTCATCTGACGATAATGAAAATGAAGAAAATGCATATTATATTTCATTTGCGTTTTCTTTATGACGCTCGCAGTTTAGAAAAAAACTCAAAATTTAACCCTAAATTTGTACAACATTTTTATCAGATAAGCAGCTTTCGTTCTTATTTCTCAAAAACAATTCCGTTAACAACAAGGCAATACTGACATCAACATTTCTACAAAGTTCGAACAATGCTGAACGCACATTTCGAAAATGCAGCTTTTTCAAAAGGGCGTTCAAAGTTTGGACGTGTGGAAAATATGGTTTAAATGTAGTTTGTACAATACAATTAGGTTGATCAGTGTAATCTTTGAAATTTTCGAATTTTGCTATAAAAGTTTGCAAAAATATTCGAAACATGCAGTTCGTTCGCATGAAAAAAATCGAATTTTCGTAACATTTTTTCACATCCATCGCCTCTAAAGTAACTGATTGTAGTTTTTGGTACGGTTGGTTTTTCCGTCCAACCCAATGTCAAATCGGCTGGGTCCGTCAGCCCTAATGATATTACAATAAATATCATCACTATGTATATTATTGATTTTATAGAAATCTAAAATCGAAACATTAATGCTTTTTTTAAGGATAAAAGATATTTATCGATTATTCAATGATTACAGCAAAGCCGATGGGCTCTCATATGCGTGCTTTGTCGTGAGCGCGTCGGTGCTTGCATCCAATGCAGTATAAAGACGTGCAAAACAGCGTATCACGTAACGTGCGCCTTCAAATACGGTCTCGAAATGAAAGCGATCATCGAAGACGAAATGGCAGATGACGGCGTAAAATTGAGAGTGAGAAATATTTTCAAAACCCTATTCTCGTTTGGTTCTAAAAGTCGAGAACCTTTTTTTTGTCATTTCCGTGAGTTTCTCAATTGTGGTTTTTTTCGTCTTTCTTACGGTGAATTACACAGTCGTACTGTCAAAAGCACAGTAGAACTAACACTAAAGATAAGGTCGGCGTTGGAGGAGGGGTGGGCGGAAGTTCCGGGAAAGGCGGTTCGGATTCCGAGGACGGTGAGTCCAGGCGACGAAAGCGGAAGGACATGACGTCCGAGGAGAAGAATCAAGCACGCGCAGCTAAGTACGTATTTTTTCGTTTTTTTGTGTCATTCGAAGCTGTAAATAAGTTTCTCTACCAGTGGGACTCGAAAAACACGTATTTCTTCATAAACTATAATTGCAGACTACAAGAGATTGAAGCAGAGTTCGATAAGCATGTTAGTCTTAAAGACATAACATCTCAAAAACTGGATGTCGATCCCGACGCTATTGTCTACATTTACAACTACTGGAAATTGAAAAGACGAGTAAGTAAAGAAGAAACTGAATATAAAATCCGATTATCATCGATTGAGAACGGACAATCCTTTCAAGCGCGCGGGCGTTGTATGTACCAACAATATAGTTGTCTACGAAAAATGGGTCTTCTTTTTAATTGTTGTATTTTATAGGAAAAGTCGATCAGTGCACAAAATTTTCAGTATCGCGACATGTTTTCACGCATATTTTTGCAATTGCAAAATTCAATTACACTCAACCATGAAAAAAGATGAAATTAATTTAACGGAAGGCTATACAAATAATAGAAAAATAGAGACTAAAAAATGACACATTGCTTATTTCATCACGGTGAATATTCGTGTCGATCAGTGCACAACATTTTCCGTATCGCGACATGTTTTCACGTATATTTTTGCAATTGCAAAATTCAATTACACTCAACTATGAGAAAAGATGAAATTAATTTAACGGAAGGCTATACAAATAATACAAAAATAGAGAGTAAAAAACGACACATTGCTTATTTCATCATGGTGAATATTCATGTCGATCAGTGCACAAAATTTTCCGTATCGCAAGATGTTTTCACGTATATTTTTGCAATTGCAAAATTGAATTACACTCAACCATGAGAAAAGATTAAATTAATTTAACGGAAGGCTATACAAATAATACAAAAATAGAGAGTAAAAAATGACACATTGCTTATTTCATTATGATGTACATTCGTGTCGATCAGTCCACAAAATTTTCAGTATCGCGAGATGTTTTCACGCATATTTTTGCAATTGCAAAATTCAATTACACTCAACCATGAGAAAAGATGAAATTAATTCAACGAAAGGCTATACAAATAATCCAAAAATAGAGAGTAAAAAACGACACATTGCTTATTTCATCACGGTTAATATTCATGTCGATCAGTGCACAAAATTTTCCGTATCGCAAGATGTTTTCACGTATATTTTTGCAATTGCAAAATTGAATTACACTCAACCATGAGAAAAGATTAAATTAATTTAACGGAAGGCTATACAAATAATCCAAAAATAGAGAGTAAAAAATGACACATTGCTTATTTCATCACGGTGAATATTCGTGTCGATCAGTGCACAAAATTTTCAGTATCGCGAGATGTTTTCACGTATATTTTTGCAATTGCAAAATTCAATTACACTTAACCATGAAAAAAGATGAAATTAATTCAACGAAAGGCTATACAAATAATACAAAAATAGAGAGTAAAAAATGACACATTGCTTATTTCATCACGGTGAATATTCATGTCGATCAGTGCACAAAATTTTCCGTATCGCAAGATGTTTTCACGTATATTTTTGCAATTGCAAAATTGAATTACACTCAACCATGAGAAAAGATTAAATTAATTTAACGGAAGGCTATACAAATAATCCAAAAATAGAGAGTAAAAAATGACACATCGCTTATTTCATTACGGTGTACATTCATGCTTGAAGGAGAAGAAGAGAAAAAATGTTTGTGTCAAATTTTTCAGGCTGGTTACAACAAACCTCTGTTAGCTCCTCGTTGCGGTGAGCTATCGGGCGCCGGTGCGCGGGCTCAGGGACAAGCAGCCGATCTTGAAAAGATGCGAACGTTCGTCCAACTGCGGCAAGATCTCGAGCGCGTCCGTAATCTTTGCTACATGGTCGGTAGACGAGAGAAATTGTGTCGCACGTTTTTACGTTTGCGCGAGCAAACATTTCACAAGCAAACAGCGGTACTCGCATGCGGTACGTTGCCAACGGCAGCGGCGGCCGCAGTCATCGAAGCGAATCACGGTCCATCGATATACGATCGTGTATATTCTCATCCCGAGGCCGAGGATCATACCCGCGATTTTGAAACAATCGTAGCAAGGATAGAGGGAATAAAATCGCCCTCGCCGATTTCGAGCGACGAGAAAAAGCCTTCGACCGAATTTAACGGTGCATCGAGTAAAAAATTATATTTCAACGGTACGGTAAGAAGAAAAGGACTCTACGGAAGTGATATGTCATCGTTGAGCAGCAGTGAAACGGATACGGCAAAGCCAACGATAAAACTGCTCGCGATGACGACGACGGCAACGACGACGACGGCGGCAACGATAACGTCAATGACGATATCGAACAGCGGGACAACGACGACTATTTCACCGAGTACCAAATGTACGAACAAATCCAAGAGTATGAAGATCGAAACGGATTCGAGTACCGAGGAGGAAAACAGATCGCCGAAATCGAAAGTAACAGCAACGAGGCGAAAGACGAAAAAATCGAGTGCTCCTGACCGGCCTCGACGTACCGACAGTAGTTCGAGCGAAAAGCCCGACAGAGGGAGATCACGTACGACGCTTCAATACATGGAAAAAGAGTTGGGTAGCGGTACGGGTAGCGACAGCGATGAATTATTACCGCTCAACACGAACGTAACATCCCGACTCGGTCCATCGGCATTGGCGGCAATTTATTCCGACACGGATACCGATTCGCAGGAACACGGCACGTCGCACACGGCTCCTTTCATCACTAAAGCGGCTGTTAAACAATTTTCCGCAGCCGATACGACGAAGAATTCGCAAAAGAGCTATGGGGTGAAGGAACAACCGCGCGGTAACGAGCGTATTCCTTCCGAAACGGCGAACAACAAGGAGAACGCCAAGACGACGAAAAAGAAGGAATATATACCGTCAGCGTTGATAGTACCGCAGAGGCAAGCCGCGAAAAAAGCATCGGAGATAATGCAACGTTCGCAAAACAAAAAGGAAGCTGGTACTGTCGTCAACGCGTCGACACAGGCGGAACAAGCGGAAATCGTTAAATCACCGCCGGTTGAAGAGACAAAACCGGCGGCAAAAGTTACGAAGGAAAGAACGAAGAAGCAGAAAGATGGTAAAACGGTGTTGAAGGATTCAAAGGGCAACGACATATACGACTTTGACAAAGAATTCGGCGACGGCTCGGAGATCCTCGCTTATGTGCCCCAGAGGCAAGCTGCGAAAAAAGCTGCGGAACACATAAAAAGTGGGCTTGGCAGTAAACCATCGCAGCAACAGCCGGAAATGGAACTGCAAGCGGAAACGAAAATGAAAAAAGAGACGCCAGAGTTGACGAAGAAAGTCAAGAAGGAGGAATCGACACCGAAGAAGGAGGAAATGTCACCGAAGCACGCGAAAAAATTATCGTCGAATGAGAACAAATCGCAATCGGCGTCGACGAGCAACAGCGACACCAGCAGCAGCAGTTGCAGCAGCAGCACGACGGAGTCGAGCAGCGACTCGGAGGAGGAAAAAATCAGTGCGGCGCGTTGTCCTTCGTCCGCCAAGAACGAACAGGCCATATCGTCGACAACGTCGTCCGAGAGTGACACGAGCGATCGATTGAAGCGGAAAGATTTGAAGAAACGTCAAATCAATAGAACAACCGTTACAAACGAAGAAAACGCGAGTGAGCGTGCCGAAAAGAAAATTTCGTCGTTGATAACGACAGCGGCACCAACGACGGCGATCACCGTAACAACAACAACAATAACAGCAACAACAACATTAACATCGAGCACGGTCTCTGGGCGGAAACTCAAGAAGCTGCCCGATAAGAAGCTTAAAACTTCCGACGGGCGGCATGGACTTGAGTTTCAGCCGCCGACTATTGAGAGAGAAGAATCAGGCGGAACCATTGCAAAAGAAGAACAATCAAAAAAACAACAATCACGAAAGCAGCAGCCTTCATCATCATCTTCATCGTTATCATCGTCATCATCATCTTCATCATCATCATCATCATCGTCCAGCGGCAAAAAAGGCGAAAACAGAAATTCCGAACAGTGCAAAGATTTTGCCCTGGTACACGTGCGGAAGGATAAATCAAGTGACCAGAGTGTGCTCAGTGGGACTCGAGATAATGATGGGTCACGAAATATATCTGGGGGAAAATTATCGAGAAAGTCGTCTGCCGGAGTTAAACAACAATCCTCTCAGCAGCAGCAGCAACAGCACCAACACCAACACCAACACCAACAACAACAACAATCGACCTCGAAAAACAAGGAAGACAGCGTCCAGTCTGCACGAGGCAAGTCGGAAGCCAGAAAGCGAAAATCAGCAGAGACCTCGCAGAAAGATGACAGAAACAGCAAAAATGTGTCTACGGTCAAGAAAGTGGAGAAGAGAGTGAATGAAAAAACCAAGGACAAAGAGCGCGATACCGTTGAGAAGGGCCTCAGTGAGTACGACAGAGGAACGTGTGAAAATTTGGCAGCAACGAGGACGGAACCCGTCGCGACAGCTGCAACAACAACGAGGCAAGAATCACCGAAGATCGAGGAACGAAGAACGAAAAAGAGCGGCAACAAAAATACGATAAATACTCTGGAGGAGGAGATGAAGCAACGTCGCGCCGAACGCGATAGTCCGAAAAAATCGTCGCGAGGATTGGACAAGTTGTTGGAAAAGAGAGAACATCTTGACAAATTATCGAGAGCGAAATCGATCGATTCCAAGCCATCGGAATGCTGCGAAGTGATGAGAGAAAACATCGAAACAACGATGAACCATCCAAGGAAGGAAACGGTGGGTTTCGAGGAACCGACGGAGCCCTCGAGTGTTTGCAAAGATTCGAACAAGGATGTGGCAAGGATCGAGGACCAAATATCAATTCCCGCGATAGACGAACGTCGTAACAATTCGGGTAACGAGATGGAAAAGCACATTGCGAACAAAGCTGTCGGCCAGACGGAACATGTATCGAAGAAACAAACCGAGGAGACAACGGAATATGGCAAGACGAAAGAAAGAAAGTTGAAAACGCAGGAAAATCTGGTGGAATCTGTCGATCAATCGCTAATTGACGTAGTTGAAATTACCGAAAATTCATCCAAAGATACCAGTGATGAAAGTAACATGTTCGTGAAACCGGTGACTGATAAAGCGATCATTGGGGCATTATCAACGACAGCGCCGCCGCCGACGACGACGACGACGCCAGCACCAACGACCGCGATCTCACAAACGAATGAAAACTCGGAGGTCAGAGAAGCAAACAGCAAACGTCGGAAATCTTTGAATCGTTCGATATTTTCGCCTCAACACGCCAGCAAAGATCCCAGTGTTTCCGAGCTGTTTGATTTCGATCAAGACATACTGACCGACGATATGGTCAACGACGACGGCTTCAGTATACCACGTGACGCGGAAGAACGGGCAGCGCCATTAACATTTTCCTTCAACAATGAATTGTGGTTCAAAGAAGATTCGAAAGAGGACAGCGCTCGGGAGACTCTTCATCTAGTCGAAAAATTACGAATGGAACTATCGAAAAAGTCAAATTCCGGACAATTCGAACTTGAGCCATCGATCGCGGCCGAAGTCATTGAAGAGGTGAAGAAGGAAGAAAATCCAGCCGTGGTAGCAGTGGCGTTGCCGGAAAAGATTCCGGAACCGGCGTCGATAGACAAGTCGCAAAAACAGCATCACATCGATTCCGAAATGATGCATCAAACGACAGAGAGAACATCGCCGGAAGTGATATCTTTGTGCGACGAAACGACAACGTCAAAGTCTCAGACTATCGACGAAAAGCGGAAATCTTGTTACTCGGCCAACAGCGAGAGTTACGTACCGTACGTGGGTGAGGATATCGATTCCGGGAAAGTAACGATCGCCGAGAGAGCCAAGTTGGACAGAGCCGAGGCCGACGAGCGTTGGGTACCGCCGAGCGGTATTGAAAATTTCAATCCAAACGACGTGCAATTGAATCAACTCATCGAAAGTCAGAATCATCGTTACGCGAGTCATGCTTTTCCAAACGATATCGCAGCCGCCATAGCCGGCGGTAACGCCGAGGCTCTGGTCCACGCTGAATTGAATCTCAGTCTTCAGGATCAGTATCAAATGATTCAACAACATCATCATCATCACCATCAGCAGCAGCAGCAGCAACAACACGAGCAACAACAACAACAACAACAACAACAGCGTCATCATCAAGAACAGCAGCATCAGCAGCATCAGCAACACGTGATGGTGCGTCCAATGCAGCATCTCGATTCGCACGAATCTCGGCCTCAGCCAATTACGATCATGGAACAGCAGCAGCAGCAGCAGCAGCAGCAAGTTTCAAACATGTCGAATCCACTGGTCGAGGATATGCAACCGATGGAAATGATGAATCGGCATTTCATCGGTCTCGCGGGTAACGAGGAAGATCACGTGAATCCGATAGACCGACAGCTTGAAAAGGACGATGGATCCTCGGAACTTCGACAGGACTATCAAACCTCTGGTTCTCCGTACGACGTTAATAATTCACGCCAGGATACGAGATGGGCGGAATCTCAGGTTTTACCGTCTCGCAGATCGACTTCCTCCTCGATAACATCCGCATCGTCGAACGAAGAACACGCGGCGATGCCACCTTACAAAAACATTCAGCCTATACAGCCGTATCAGCCGTGTACAATGGAAGCCGGAGCGTATCACTCGTACACCGAGACAACCTCTTACGCCGGGCCGGTCTCGTTGTTCCCTCCGCAATCTTGCGCAGCCCCGCTGCCTTATCCATCACCGGGCACAGCGATGTTTCCTCCCAATGTGTTCGGCGCGCCCTTCCCAACGTCACAGGGCCTCATGCAACACGTGAGCAAACCGCTCGAAGAATCCTTGAACATGCAGGCTTCACCGTGTACCGCCGCTTTCACATCATCTTCGCACAATATGGCGCTAACCGCGGCGATAGTATCTCCGACAAAAATACCAACGCCACCACCGCAATCGACGATGACATCGGAAACCGAACAACAACAACAGCAACAACAGCCGCAGCAGCAGCAGCCGAGCCAAGAATTGTCCAGCCACACGGCGAATTCACAAGCACTCGATATCGCATATGCCAACAACAATATGAATGAGACTAGAATAAACGAGAGCTGTACCGCGATAGAGGAGAATATTGCAATTTCCGTAAGCGGCGATGCAAAATCAACAGCGATCGCTGCGCCAACGACGACCGGAGCTCTGGTAACGTCGATGGCTTCTTTGACGCATTCGCAAGCGGGCAAAAAATCACCGTCCAAACCAACGAGAACGTCGGCGAGAGTGACGTCCCTGCAGGGTAAATCGCCCGGTAAATCACCTCGTCAAGAAACCCCCAAAAGCGTACCGGGCTCGAGATCACGAGGTAGAGGAGCGAAAGGATCGCAACAGGCTGGTTATCGGCCGCGCGGTCGGGGAAGAGGAAGGGGTCGGGGTAAAAATAATCAGAACGTTGCCCACGCTATGTTACCGACGTTGTCAAACACCATGCACTTGGACGACTCGATACAGAACAAGCTACTCGGAACGGTCTATGATTTCGATTCCGACGAGGACTCGACGAACGAGGCGAATATCGCCGATCTCCGGACGATGAGAGAAAGAAAAAAGTCGACGGACGTCGGTGAAAAGCAGCGCGAAATATCGAGTCTAACCAAGGACAGTATACAATCGAGATTATCGAGTCCGGGTGTTCACAAAAGATACACGGAGGAGAAGATCATTGGATCGCCGGATATGCGCGATACGTCCAACATCGCGGAAGCAGTCGGTAACACCGGTCAGTCCTTTACCGACACCGTTATGCCACTTTTGCCAGGTCCCGTCGACATGAGAACGTACAATTCAACCATCGAGGCTCAAACTTCGTCGCTTCATGCTCCATCCTACACGAATCATTTGTTGAATTCCTTCGGCGGTGTCACCGCCGATCCATCGATACCGGACATCGATGAGGATCTCGAAAAAGAATTGAGCCTGCATTCGGCGCTGATAGCCAGCAAATCGCACTCGGATCTTTGCGGGAAAGTCGATCTTTGCAATCCCGTGCTCGAATTACCTCTGCCTCCCGTGGTGGAAGGTACAAAAGTGTCTCTGACGGATTCGCGAAATCAACTCAAAGTCAAAATCAAGGGGCCGGTGATGGACGCGAACTACGTGCCAGCGTCGTCGGTGCCGCCTTTGGCGCAACAAGCGCCGGTTGTCATAACGCCCACCGCAACGAGCGCGTCGATCGCATCGGGAACGTCGAATCTACGTCGGATGAGGAAGAAGGAATTACTGAGGCAGTATTGCTCGCAGGATATGAACATGGACGATCCGACTTACGGTAATGCGATAACGGCACCGATAACGATACCACCGTTGAACAGGACGGTCATAACGATACCGAAGGCAGTTGCGTCAATGACGAGTATACCGACGAGAGAAGATTACAAAGCCGTGGTGGATGCGAATATGGAGAAAAAGCGGAGAAAAGAACGCGGTGGCTTTACCGATGTACAGGACGAGGATGGCGTCAACGAGAGACGAAGAGGCGGTATCGTGGGTGGCAACGTCGATAGACGGAGAGGACGACAGGCTAGACCCGCGCCGCCGCCACCGCCACCACCGCCCCTACCATCGTCATTGCTGACCAACAGCAATAGCGGTACCACGGAAATCGGCAGCGGGCCTGGTTTCGGCGGTGGACCACCGAAGCTCAAGATCAAAATAGGCAATAGCATAATCGGCCAAGAAATGACGAGTGTACAGGACGATCGGAGTCGCATAAGGCCACCGAAGAAACGGCTGAGCAGCATGCAAAGTAAGCCCAGTATAGAGGAGCTCAAACGGGAGAGTATGAAGTTCCGTAGAATGATCATGGCTGGCTTTGACAACGACGAGAAGAGCAAGGGCAAGAGCAAAAAGGATAAAAACAGCAAGAGGAAAAAGAGGCAATCGAGCAAGAACAAAGAGGGTAGAGTACAGATATTGGACGGCGGCGATACAACCACGACGAAACTGATAATACGCCTGGGCAAGAGCAGCGTGAGCAACGATTGTACAAACGAATCCTCGAGCGCGATTAACGAAACGAGAGAAAAAGCCGATAATCGTGAAATTCCGGAATGCCGGGTTGGACAACCACCACCTACCGGTGATTCGATCAACGACGAGACTCGAACGAACGCCGAGACGACGAAAGAGCCCAGGAAGCAACAACCCTGCGACCGCAACAGCAGCGTCGCCGCTGCGTTGAGAAACGTCAGATCTTCCAAGGTCACGCCGATAAGATTAAAATTAACGAGATGCCAGGAGGGTTACGAACTTAAAGCGCCGGTGGCTAGTAGTGCAAGTGACGACAGTTGTGCCACGACGATTACGAACTCTGTTGAAACGGAGACGAGGATCGAAAGTTGCACGAGACCGGCGAATATCCCAAATGCGTCCACGTCGCTGAAGGTCACTGCTGCGACAAACGAGTCATCGATATCGACGCCGATGACAACCGCGTCTACGACGACGATGACAATAACAACGACCGCAACAATGTCGATGACGATGACGACGGCTGCGACAACGACGACGACGACGACGACGACGACGACGATGATACCGACGGCCGCAACAGTCATGAGAACCGATGCAACGTCCGAAAATAAGACGGACAATAAATCTTCCAAAGAGGACAAGATAGATATCCTGAAACAATCGACGACACACAATACACCAGGCTGTCCGCCTGCACCGCTCCCACAAGGATGCCAAGTTAGGTGATAATTAATGATAATTGTATAAATACAGTAACTAATGATTCTTACTTGATAGATTAAAACTAATAGCGATTTATATATTCATATATACGTATCATATATATCTAAATATATATGTATACTACATATGTGTATATATATATATATAAATATGTAACGCTCTATCTCTCCCTCTTTCACTCTCTCTCTCTCTCTCTCTCTCTCTTTCTCTCACGCGAAATGTAAATACATTATTATTAATATTTCATATTATGTATGATAATAATTCGATCGGTCGAGAAAGACTCATTTAGAGGTTTACTTTCATCCATGTAATATAAATTATTAACTTTGATGTATATGTAAATGATCTGAAAGGGTGAAGTGAAATGTCACAAAGTGCCCAAGAAACAAGTTCACCATAATTGTTTAGCATGTGCATTTCGAAACACGAGGCATAGGCGGCGGAACGTTAAGGTGTCTTTCGTTAATTCGAATAATAATATCACTTTCCTTTCGATTCATTTGCACCCTGGAACCTCATATTCCTCGGACCTATTCCTCTCGGCGACTCGTCCAGACACGAGCAGCGACTAACGTACTTTTTTGTTATTCCATCTTTTTTTCTTTCGTTTTCCGACTCGTGTTGTTTCGTCTTCTCCTTGTTATTTTATTTTTATTTTTTGCCTCTTGTAAATAAAACGCGACAATTTTCGCATTGCCACGGTTACTAAAGTACTATATAGTATGCGAGGAGAGAAAAACCAAGTGTGTGAGGAAACTATGGCTGCACGATTTTTACATGGAAATTTTGTTGATTTTCGTTTCTTTTTTTTTTTTGTAACAATTTTTACGTCCTTCGGAATTTCAAGAGAGAAAAAATGCTCGATTATTGTAACGATAGACGATCACTTGGACACCGCCAAATGGCAGGTCGTGTGACAGAAGCAGTGATATATATACAATATATGTATTTCGAGCATACTCAGTGCAAATATTATAAGTTTTTTTTTTTTTTAAATATATGTAAATGGATACTTATATACGTGCATGTGTATGTATATAAGTATACTTGATACTTATCCGTGCAAAAGAGAATTTTTAGCTAGAAAATTCCCATTATTTTTTTATGTTAATTTATTAGAAACTTCGTGTGTACAATCGGAAGACAAAAAAAAACGTTATTTCAATTGCCAGACCAATCCATTATTCCGTTTATCATTTTTTTTTTCTTTATCAGTCTCTCTCATCATTCTTGGTCGCGTTGCGTCGTTACGACCGCGTTGTAAACAGTCGAGATCGGCTATTGTGAATTGTCCTCGAATTTTATTACCGCAAAAAACGTACACGAGGAGTACGTGTGCGTTATGAGAAAATGAAAGAAATACAACGGAAAAACCAATCATAGATACACTTTTATGTTTATTGTCTATGATTGCTGTTTCTTTTAGATTTATTTCGTCTTTTTTGTAATGCAATCTCGAAAGAGTAACAAAAATATTATATAAAAATATTCGAAGAAAAAAGAAAAAAGAAGAAATCTGCTCAAAGTAACGATCGATACCTTAGCAGGAGCCATAACTTTGAAATTACCCTTGTACAAAATATTCTTCACGAATCACTGCTTTGAATCGTGATTTTTAAACACTAGGTATAATGAAACAAAAATTTTAATAAAAACACTATGAAATATATTAACGATGAGTATTCATTATAAAAGTCGTGAACTGTATAAAAACACGCCTGTGTCAATTCCACGGGTTCCGTGGTTCGCCGCGTTTACGTGTGTGCGCTGCATTGGGATAAATGCCTTCCGACGAACGTGTGTGCGTGTATGTACGGACATCGATGAAAGAGAGAGGAAAACAAGATTTTGTACATGAAAATGCAGTTGGCTCTTTCCCAAAGGTTGAATTTCAATCGAAAATTGACATAACTTCAAAATGACACCAGGCAGGGAGGCGCGCGGTAAAAAAGGTATGGCACGATATGACAAAGGCATCTCACGCTTCTGATCTCCGGAGAAGCGTCTGAGAGAATCGATATTTAAAGAAGATTACACGACTTGTGCAGCGGAAGTTGAAAAACCTTCTCCACCAATTTCTGTTTTGCGCATACTATTTCCACAAATTTCCTCGTACATTTTACACCTGTATAAAGAGCAAGAAAACCGAATGGTGTCATTTTCAGGATTATGAAATAACCCTGGAAATACTTTATCCTGCGTTCATCGTGTAGATGAAAATAAACGTAGAAACAGAGGTCAACGTGCATGTTGCAGAGCTTTTTCATAGGCGCCATATTTCGCGACGTAAATTTGTCCCCGCGTGATAAATATGGCGTCCACAATTTGGGTGGCAATAACGATTCGATCAAAAACATTCAGAGACATATTATAGTTGTATAGATTCCCTGGCATAAACGTCAAAACCCACGCGATATATTATTGAAACGTAGTGCCTAGGCCAATTTATTCCAAGTTCGATGATCATGAAAGGTGAAGGAAGGAAAACATGAGCAACTAACAATGGCATATCGAATATGATGTAATCAAAAGCTCGGTATTATTAGCCAATGTGTGGCGAAAAATGTCATGGACACTAACGACAATTGCCAGTTTACGTTGACTTGGTGAGGAAAACAAACGTGTAACATAAGCAAACGACCACTATGAAGCGACATAACATTTTTTTACTTTTCTTTTGTAAAATTTTGACAGTTTCACTAATTTTTTTATCAGAAAAATCTACCGAATAATTCGTATATACCGAATATACTGAAAATAATACCATTTCAAATGTCCCTGATGAATAGTGCACATGCTAAAAAAAGCCATAGCTTTGTACATACTATATAATAATTTAAGAGGAGTCTATATATATTCCATATTTTTTAAAAATATTGTATAACAGCGAAATTCAATTAGGATCTTCCCGCTGAAATTCGCCGTTCCAAGTTGAACTGTTGGGTATCATCATGATGAAAAAAATTGTTGTTTTTTTTTCTTTTCAAAGTACTATTTCATAATCAGCACTGATGAAAATTATACGCGATTGATTTTAAGGATAGAAAGAATCGTAACTAATTATATGAAGAATAACACCATTATGAAAAGTGTACATACAGAACATATGCCAGTGATAATAATTTCAAGAGCCTACCACGTTGTACAGATTCTGAATAAAACATTTTCTTTTGTTGATTTTTCTAAATTAATTTATGGGTAAAGATTGTTCATGCTTATAACATCATGGACGACGATAGTAATATCTACGAAAAGTTTCAATGACGACGTTGCATTGAACATGATCACATATATGTATAGTTTTATTATTATTATTATTTATACATATATATTATTGCGAATAACGGATATATGATACTTAGACAATTGTATATAATGTATACAAGAAAAGCTGGTCTCGTAAGATAAAGGTAAGGTGTTTTAATGTGCACATAGCCGCGTCATTGTCAATAATCATATAATTACGTTCAATAATAATTACAGTTTTTTAAAAATGTTTGAATTGTGATTCCACTCTGTACCCTGTACTCTCGAGTCGCCGTAACCTAATCATCCTTTGTTACCTTTTTTTTCACGTATACAACAACGAAAACTAATGACAATATTTTGTGAACTATACTATATCATTGTTTATATAACAATACTCGCTCATCCGTCGGTAACATTCGATTCTTCTTCATGCATCATTTTGGCAGAATATCTTCTTATTGGTGCTACGATAATTTTGTTCACCAATAGCAGTTTTGTGGAACCATTCGAGATTTTTCGCAGCCAACAGCTCGTACATACGTGTTGCGGTTGGCATTAACGAAGAGGTTATGAGTGCTGTTGTCTCTGTTATCGATAAACTCGCTAAACGCATATGAAATATTATTTCGCATCTGCAGTGTAATACTCATTTTTTCAAAATACAAGAAAAATGGTGTCAATTCATTTATCCACGTTGAGTGAAATAATAATTTTAAGTTCAATGGTGAGTTTGTACGCGACGTTAACGGTGTATCGTACGGCTTTCGCCCATAACCTCAAATGTTGCCTTCTCAACAGATCGTTCTAGTCTCGTCTCATTTCTCCATGGATGATTGCAAAACTCTTGGATTTAACAGTGCTAATTTATTCTGCTCGACCTGCGAAAAATTGCACAAATTCAATTTAAACTTTATTTAGTGAGTAAAGACAAATTTTCGTTGCGTCAACTTTGCATTATTTTCCTGCTATCGTTCTTTCACTTTTCATTTAATATCCAGAATATCATCATTGCGTCCGATTGCAACAATTTGTACCGGTAATACATTTTTTCTACTTGTGTCTAGCGAAAATTGCCAAGAGTGCTGTATAAAGGACGACAATGAGATTATCGGTGCCAAGCGTTATCCAAAAGCCGTACTGGAAGTTTGCACTTGTAAATTCGGAGCATATCCGCAAATTCAAGGTAAACCGATCGAGCAACATATAAAATAAGGTTTATAAGACAGTTTCTCGGGTAAACATTCACAGTACGGTGATACCCCAGAGTTACATTATAGGTTACATTATTCTATTTATTTCTCGGTTTATATTCAATTATGCATATTTCACCAATTCTATACATTTTATTTTTATTCCTCTCATGTACCTTTTTTTGGTTTCTTATAACCCTGTCGCCATTTAGCTTCCTTTCTTTATTTCGTTTTTGAATAATCGCTTTCTCGTATGCGTCGGACGCAGACTTACCTTCCGTTGCACGCATTTGCACGAGGTTGTGCGGAACTGCAAAAAACTCGCGCCGAAACAGTCGGCTTTGTTTACAGAGCTTTGCGGTTTCTATATGAATTATCATACTCTGGAAAAGTTACTTCCCGCTCAGCGATCTGATGCAACCGCCGTTTCCGGTTTTTTCGCCCGTTTTACCCAATTTTCGTCCCCACACTATTTCAATTTGCGCAGGAAGCTAGGTGCCATGGGCTTTCTTCTTTTTTCTTCTATTTTCGAGTGTACTATTGTTCCTGGATGTTTTTTTTGAGAACCCAGTGTGGTAAAAGTCAGAGACTATCTGATCCTTTGCACCCTTCGGTACAAGATCTTCTCGCGCGATAAACCTTGTTTTAGGTGTCTTGAAAAGCTCGGGGTATTACTCTATGTGCGAGAAACCAAACTGAGACGTGAGATTTCATGTGAAAACGAGTCGATATTTCCAGAAAAAAAGCCACTTTTTGTTACAGCTTTCATAAAGAGCGATCGACGTGCAAAATACAAAAATCTCCAGATAAAATACGTCCGTGGCTTGGATCCAATAATAAAACTGTACGATGAAGATGACAAGCTCAAGGACGAATTGGATATCCACAAATGGGACACGGATTCCGTAGACGAATTTCTTCAAACTCATCTTGTTCGCCATTCTTAAAGATGTGAGAGAAAGCAATCAACCCTGTAAATTTTTCACATTCGTTTATTGAACTGATCGATACAGATAGTGAAAAAAATAATAATAAAACCTGTTTTTGTATCGTGTCTGTCAGTTTCTTCAATGGAATGAAAATCGTAACATCCAAAGATGTTTCATGAATTACGTTCAGCACATTACGTTCATCCGTTATTCGGTCAATATTATCGTATTAATTTGCGCATAAATTGGCGATGGTCTTCTTTCGCTCACTTTCAACGGCAGCATAAAATTCGATAATTTGCTAAATAACCGATCCAGCACGATTTTTTAATTCGTAAATTCGCATTTTCCATCTCATAAAAAAAATCTTTTCGCAATAATACAATCCTCCGTCCCCTCGCGCGATATCGATTTTGTCTCGGAATATAAAATCAAGCGTGTAATTAGTAATTTCGAATTGCCGGAATAAAAAACAAAGAGAAATCTTAATCAAGATTCATTGATACAATTGACACAAATTAGTTTAATCTCAAATTCATAGACGCGTATGTATATGATTCACGATAACATAAATTATCGTACTTTGCGTTAATCGTTTTTTTTCCTCAAAACAAGTCAGTCATGATTAATTCTTGATAAATGAGGGAAATTGAATTTTTTTTATTATTTATATTTATCGTCTTGATCTACGTGCACGCTGAGATCCTCCCCGACTGCGTCCATAGCCGCGACCCCGCGGTGACTTTGATTGTGGCGTACTGTTAGCCGCGGGTGTGTTACTCGTCGGTGTAGTGCACACGGGTGTATTAATCGGAGCCGGTGTTTTTGCTTGATGCACCGGAGACTTTTCATGAGCCGGTACGACTTCCGGTGTCGAAGGTTCAACTTTCTTTTCCGCTTCGGGCTGTTGAATTTCCGGTGTCTCGTTGTAATTCTTCTCCTCGATATCGTCGTCGATCAAATTACCGACTTCCGGATCATTATCGTTGTCGATGTCGGCCCACATCTTCTCAACTGGAGTGCCTTTTTCCGTACTTTCAGTCACCTTAGTTTCTTCAATTTGTACAGTTTTGTCGCCGGATTGAACCTCCTCTTCGGAATCCGCGTCAGCCTCGAGCGGATCGTACTTGTCCTCACCGTCGTCTTTTTTTGAAACGACGCAAGTGTCATCGACGGACTCCATTGCTTCGTCTTTCATTGATTCATTCTCGTCGTTCAAGTGATCAACCTTACGGCGCTTCCAGTCACCCTCGTAATCGTCGTCATCGTCCTCTTTTGGCTCTTCCTTCGTATTTGTCTGTAAAGGAAATCGTTTTTTTTTTTCGTCAACGTTTTTTGTGAATTTTGCGTGGCAGAATTTGGCAGTCCTGACTGGGCGATGACAAAAAGATGTCTAAAGATGTAACAATTGGTTTTATAAAAAAAAAAAATCGTTGCCGTGAACAATTTGGCGAATGTTTCCATGTATAGTCCGAATGTTTCCGTTAGCAACGTTTCAATCTCGCTACTACATTAAATTAATGCGTTTGGAATTTTTCATACGATTAAGGCCATGGGGGATACCCCCTCCCCTATCGAAATTTAGAAAGATTCTCAGGCAAAATCTATCAATCGGATCGATTTGCAATTTTTCGTGAGTATTTAGTGACACAACACGGAGGGAATGACGATTTCACAATTTCGAAATTTTGCAAACAAATTTTTTTGTAAAGTGAAATAATTTTCAAAATTTCGAAATTCTAAAATCGTCAGTCCCTCCGGGCTGTATAACTAAATACTGACAACAAATTTCAAACCGATCCGATTTATAGATTTTGCCTGAGAATCTTTCTAAGCTTCGATTTACGGATGTAACACATCGCCTTAATTTGTATCCGATATTTAGAACTCTCCCGCAATCAACAGAACCGTCGATCAATTTTCGAATGCAATTTCCTACCGTCTCCTCCGACGCGGTCTTAGTCGCAGCTTCGGTCGCTGTTGCTGTTAAAGCTTTGAACTCTTGCACGAAATTTTTATAGTGCGAGAGACTGCGAAGATGAGCCGCCATGTCTGCTTCGTTGAGCATGAATCGTCGACACTTTTCACAGTGCCAGCCCTGTACTTCCTTGACCATTGATTTTCCTGAATTGAAAAAAAAAATCGTTTTTTTTCGTACGTGAACGACACTTTCAAAAATGTTCTACAACGTTGTACTTTTCGAGCAGTTTATGTAAAGTTTGAAATCATAACCGTGTATCTTCGTATTTTTCGTGCAATGGATCGTGCTTGGATCATTCGCACAAAAATGTAAAAAAAAGTCAACAAGCTTAATAAAATACTCACCAACGGATATTTGATTTTGACGGCAATGCTTGAATGACGGCACTCGATATTTCGCGGGAGTCATATCTTCGACAAAATCAGTTATATATTCCGTATTTTCAGGCAATTCCTCCTCTTTCTCGGTAGATTTTGTATCGGGACCACAGTCTTTCTCTTCATCTTCCGCAGTCCGTACATCGGACTCGCCCTTCGCTAGTTTATCTGAAATATTTCGTTTACAAATTCCTTTTTTCTCCGACATCAGTCGTACTGATCCGCCGGAAATAGGACAGATTTTTGACAATACCTTTTTTCTTGTTCTTTCGTTGTTCCTCGCTCTGAGCGTTACTCTTCATGTGACCAGGTGTGAGGCAATGCTCGTCGTACTCGATTCTCGATGGAAACTCTTTCATGCACGGAAAACAGCGAGGGTGAAGGAAGGTTTTGAGTTGCTGATGCTTGTCACTCTTTCTGTGACTCGACAAAGTTCCGAAGAAGTTTAGATCGCACATTGTGCAATATTCGCGCACGTTCAAATCAACGGATACCTGTCGATGTTTATTCGGAGATGAGACATTTGCGCCATCGACGTCGGGAATTGTACGGCCATTTGCAAATTCAATAAAAGTATTGAAAATTAACGGAAAAGCATATAAAAACCTTACCTTTTTACCGCGACGCTTCGAATTCGTCAGACTAAGCTCACGCTGCTCTTCGGCGACTCTGAGCTCGTGTCTCATAAGATCGACTTTAAGTTTGTACGACTCGTCCAATTTTTCCATCATAAGTTGATGAGCGCGACCGCGTAAATGATTTTCGAAGGACTGAAAAGATCGTCGGATGCTTAGTTCGAACGTTTCACTGATAAATCACGAGTTACCGCAGTAAATTCAAAAATTATATTCGTAGAACGTTTTTACGTTCGTAATAACAAAAAATATATACTACGGATGAGCAGAGACACGCCATGAAAACGTTTGACTTTGAATTTCTTGTTTCATTTTCTAGCAAAAAATGCAACTCTATTCGTCCGAGGATCAGCCACGATGTCAAAAATATTTTTTCGAAACTTACAGAGCCATCCCACATGTGCTTGTTGCAAACATGACAGAACATCTGATTAATGGGTACAGCCGCGTAGCGACTCTCGGCGTGTCTCGTAGCTGATTTTTTTCCACCGCCTTGGCTTTCTTCAACTTTTTTATCAGAAGTCGTTGATTTTTCAGTATTTTCGGGTGTCGCTTCCTTCGCATCTTCCTCCAATGTTTCGTTAGCCTCCAGTTCTTTGACCTCACCCTCTTTCTTTTCGTCCTTCCAGTCGCGTTTCTTCTCCTCACCGCCCTCGCTCTCGTCGCTATCAAAATTGTTTTGCTCTCTTTAACATCGATCAAGATTCTAATCAACAAAATTCATCGCTGACGCTTTTGTAAGGCAAAAAAACAAATATTTCAACGCATCGTACGACGATTTCCCAACATTCTACGGGTATCTCACCAAGTCGAAATCAACCTGAAGACGTGGGTGATAACATTTATTTTTTGTACTTTTGTGATCGTACACACTCGAGGAAGGAGAAATATAGCAATAGATCGCTAACGATCGGCTTCGTGAGATGGCAAATCTAACGTGAAGAGTTTCGTCTGTTAAGTGAAGATCAGTTCGAACTTTGTGAAATTGTTCGTTGAGCGAGCAACAAGAGAAATTCGAGATAGCTCGCTCGTTATCAACAATCATTCGCAAAATGATGCGATCAAATGTATTTTTCGAGGAGCCTTCGATACGAACGTATATGGATTACGTGGGAGCAGCACAGATGCGATCGTCAATATTTTTTCAATACATAAACAATCGAACGAAGATATTCATATAACAAGGCTGAGGGTAAAATTTCATTCGTGCGACTCGTCAAGACCAATCGTTTCGTTCAACGATTATTGGCGCGAGATTCAAAAAAAAACTATATGTATACTTTGTTAAAACACAGCCGATCAAGCGGAATTCACTATGATAATAACAAGAACTGCCATTCAGTCTTGTAATATCGATTGATGCGCCGTCTTGTTTATGAACAGAACGAAATAACAGAACGAATTTCACTCGAAACATTGAATGAAATATTTTCTGTACTCTTTTAATTGGCTATTTTGGTTTGTTTGTTTTTTCGCGAGAGCTTACCTTTTCGCAATGTGTGTTTCAGCCTTCTCTTTATCAGAGGTCTTAACTTCCTGCGGTTCCTTTTTGACGGTCTGATTTTGTTTAGAAGCAGGATTTGGTTTAGAAGATTTATCGTTGCGATGTTGATTTTGGTTTCCATTGCTACGCTGGTTGGCGGACTGGGGCGCACGAGATTGTTGTGCGGATGGGCCACGCCGCCCGGCGACGCCGTCACGGGCTCGATTGCCCATCTATTTATGTAGGTCAAAATTTACGACCAATTCCTCATGAAAAATGTTCGATGGTTGCTCTTTTTTTTTGAATTCTTTTCAATTTTTGCTCAATCACTGTGACTTGACATGACGGATCAAAGGAGATCCTACCAATCACAGTCAAAATACGAATATTCGAGAACGGAAAAGCATATTTTCTCTCGACAATTTGCTATCTCACTCGTTAAATATTTAAAGAAGCGAATCGCGTGGATTCGCGCCAATTTCAACGAGTCTTTCTTAACGGTCAAGGTGGGAAAGTGAAGGTAATGTGTTTCAAGCAAACCGCTCAAGGAGGACATGGCAGAACGACGTAAATCAAACGTCGAATTGTATGAAAAAAATGATTTACTTGCTTGCTATAGCTTTTTGTTATCGTGACGAAATTGACATGTGACAAAATGCACATGGTGCCACGATATTAATGCACTTAATTAGGCCTGATTTAGGATTGGCCTAATTATCGTACATTGGGTCAAATCGAATTTTCGTACTCGATACCGAACGATACAACAGCTTCGCCATCGATAAATCCTGTCCTAAAACTGTCGGGACGAGTGCGGAGACTCGTGATTCTTTTTAAGGGGACAAAGATCTTATTCGCATTATCTTTTGTCTGGAACGCGCTGAACGTCGTAAAAAAAATCAATATGCTCGCCCCCGTGTTAAAAAAAGCGGATGCCGAATTTCGAAAATTCTTCACCATGATTTCCGAACCTATTTGCCTACCTTGTTGTAAGGCTGAGGGCGTTGATTCTTCATCGGATGTCTCATGGGACGATCGTTGAAGCGTCCTGGTCCAAAATTTTGTTGCCCGGAAAAGTTGGGCCCCGGTCCGTTGAGGGTATTGCCGAGACTCAGTAAGGAAGGTACCTTTTTCGAAGTTAACTTTTTTTCCATTATCAAAATGGTGAAGTAGCGGAAATATTTGTCTCGATTCATCGAAAGTTTGGTGCTTACCTGTGGCTGAACTTCTTGCTGAGTACGCAGTAAGTTACTAAGAAGATTACTGGCGATAACGAGCTGAGCTTGGGGGGAGCTCAGAGACAGATTATTATTCGGTGTCGGAAGCAGTCCGCGTCCAGGCATAATACCGCTTTCCCAAGGATTAACTCCCCCACCTCCCACTCCGCCTGAAGAACCACCGAGGCCGCTCATTAGACTGCCGCCGATGTTATTGCGCCCAGATGGATTTCCGCCGCTGCCGCCGCCGCCTCCACCTCCGCCACCACCTCCGCCGCTTCGATTGAAATTTCTATTCCCGAAAGAATTTTTTTTGGCTCCTCGATTGAAAGACATCTGGAAAAATAAGCAAACGCAAGAGATGGAGATCAACGGAGATCCAATACCACTATTATCTGTATATTTTGGCATCAATGAAAAAATATTTACTCCGATCGATACTTTTTTTTGGTTTAGCATTTGCCTATCATTTTAAAAGGTATATAAATAACGATTTGAAAATTAAATCTACCTATTTTCTTGTTAATATTTGGTAATAATGAGGAAATTAGAAAGGCAAAACGAGTGGCACGGTATTTTTGTCCCCATAACGCGTTGAATATCGAGTATATGTTTTATCGTTCCATAATAACAGAAAGTCGAAAATAGGGACGCCCTGAACTTCTACGAAATGGCGTGTGGGAATTTATTGCGACATGATGCCGGTTTCATGTAAAAAAAATCCAACATTTCTGTGCAGCATAATGCCGAAAAATGAAAGTCAAAATTGATGCAAAGTATTTTGCTTGAAATTGCTTGCCGTTTTATGTTTTCACAGGGAATTATTCGCAACAATGCATAGCACGGAGTTCTGATAATTAGCAGCGTCGCACGGACTCGCTTGGCTTCGATGCATGGATAGGGCGATGGTTGTGTACATGTTGAAAAAAAAATGACGTACCTTGCAGAGTTTCGTTTATCGTTCGTTACTTTTAATAAACGCAGTATGAACTTTACGGAATAAAATGCCTTCAAAACAAGCAAACACAATTCCAAAAAGTATTTTATACGCACTATATATATTAATTAAAGTTTGCTACATGAACGCGATGGAGTTTAGCGCACACAAAGCAGGAAGGTCAAAGAAGAACAGACCAGAGAGAACTGAGAAAATGCCGATAACTACGGTTGGATGTGAACGAGGGATGATCGATATTAGTTGACTATGCTTTCACCAGAGAGCAGCGTAGTGTGCGTGACGCGGGGCCAGCAGGTCTGCATAAATACCTATATGAACATGGCCCGCCAATTTTGATATTTTTAATTTTCAACTTTTCTATTTGATCGTTGACCGCTCATTGGTGATTGTTGACTTCACGAAATTGTTTGTTGGTTGTTAAATAATGTAGAAAATTAATATTTAGAATGAAAATTGAATTCAACTATTTTCGGTGAAATTCGGTGGCCTGCCCCTTTGCTACACGGATGCTATACTGAACCAAGCGGTCAGGGCCAACTTCATGTCCAAATTTGTTTTTAATTTCGCAAGTTAATAAAAACCGACAAACAATTTTTTAAGCCAACAATCACCGACAATAAAATAGTAAAAGTAAAAATTACACGCTCCAAGATGATATAGGTCAGTTCACTTCACTCTGAAAACGAGTTACAAGTTTACCAACATAGGGGGAAACCTTACTTTAGTGTCTTAAAGTTGGCGGCACAGTGAAGTCATCCGTACGATCGTACGTGTTACTGGTGTCACCGTGGTAGAAAGCCGTTTCGAATAATCGTAACAGCAGTACTTGTCCAAATAACAATTGATGTATTATCCACAAAAAACGAATAATTAGTGTTAAACAAACATGCCTTCGCAAGAAATAACGGTGGTACAGCCGCCGCCGATTGAAGGTGAAGAAACTGCGCCATCCTCGCAGCCAATTGTCGGCATTATATATCCACCACCGGAGGTTAGGAGTATCCTTTTTCGAATGATTTCTCACCAAGTTGATTTGGCTTCGAAATCTCATCAAAATATAGTTTTTACGTAGCGTTTTACACGATTTTATATTCATATGAATAAATATGAAGCAACATGGTTTTTCCATGTTGCGATTATTTTACACCACCTTGTTTATCCTTATACAGCTTGAACAGATATCGTTGACAAGACCGCAAGCTTCGTCGCCAGAAATGGTCCTGAATTCGAATCGAGAATTCGACAAAACGAATTGGGCAACTCAAAGTTTAATTTTCTCAACTTTGGCGATCCCTATCATGCTTATTATCAGCACAAAGTCAAAGAATTTAAAGAAGGGAAAGGTCAGGAACCCACAGTGGGTATGGGTGCTCCGAAAGCTGCGATGCTCACTACCCACCAAAAACAGCAAGAAATTCTCAAACAGGTGGAACAACCGTTTGTTCCGAAAGATCCTCCTGCCGAGTTTGAATTTATCGCCGATCCTCCGTCTATTTCGGCGCTCGATCTGTAAGATTTCTCGTTTTCTCCATTTCTACTCATTTCTCAATACTCGCCGTCCATGTTGACTACGAATGCTTACCATTCCTTTGTTATAAAGTACGCCGGCGTTAAGCGGAATGCACCTACAGAGATGTTTTTCAGAAACTTTTTCGGATAAATTTTATTTTGGCATACAAAAAAGCAATTTTAATACAGAATGTGTAAAATTCATTACAATTATGAGTGAAAAGTTTATATCAACAAGATGATAATTTTCTGATCTGAGATTAGATTATTTGAAAATAATTTTTCTTTATAAATAAATTTCACTTTTTCAATAATGGACAAAAAAAAAAATTTTCCTTACAGAGACATTGTAAAACTTACCGCCCAATTTGTGGCGAGAAACGGCCGGCAATTTCTGACCAATCTCATGAATCGAGAACAGCGAAATTTCCAATTCGATTTCCTTCGGCCCCAGCATTCATTGTTCCAGTACTTTACAAAGTTATTGGAGCAATACACAAAAGTGCTCATACCACCGAAAGATTTATTGCCGCGTCTCCGCGACGAGGCTTACTCCATGGACAAGATCCTTGAGCAAGTCAAGTATCGTGCGGAATGGCTCAAGTATCAAGAAGCACAAAAGCGGAAAACCGAAGAGGAATTGGAGCGCGAGAGAGTGGCGTACGCGCAGATTGACTGGCACGATTTTGTCGTCGTCGAAACGGTGGATTACCAACAATTTGAAGTTGGTAATTTCCCAGCCCCCACAACCCCTGATGAAGTCGGTGCTAGAGTTCTCATGCAGGTGAGTAGTATTTTCGAGACAACGTCCAACTTGCTCTTTTTGAAAGTGAAATTTTCAAAAATTCAAGGTTTTGCTCATTTCCGCGTATATTTCCATCCGTTTGTCGCAGGAACGCATCGAAGACGGTGAGGATGTGGAAATGCAGATCGAGAGTGACGGTGACGATGAGATGCAAAATCGTACCGATGCTGATAAAGATCGCGCCAAAGATAACAACCAGGTTAATGAAAAAATCCTAATTACATAATTCGGTGTAAATCCGTGTTTACGCGACGTTTTTTGACAAGATACAGTTATCATTCAGGTTCAAGATATGGAGGAAGACTCGAGCGACGAAGCCGATGACGATGAAGTATCACCACCGGGTGAATCACAAAAAACAAAGGACGGAAAAATGCGAGATTCGAGTATGCAGCCGCAACTCTTGCCGCCGACACCAGGAAATGTCTTGGTCAAAAAGGGTTACGATCCGAAGCAGAATGGTGAGTAAAACAGATCGCATGAACAAAAAAAGTTCTCTGAAATTCAGAAATCCGAGTTTTGAGTCACCATCGAGTCAAGTTCGAGAAAGGAAAATAAATCTTTCATGCATATTTTTGATCGATCGCAGCAACAAAGGTATCGAGACCAGCGGCACCGGACGAGTATCTTATATCGCCGATAACAGGCGAGAGAATACCCGCCAGTAAAGTTCAGGAGCACATGAGAATCGGTTTGCTCGATCCACGCTGGGTTGAACAGCGTGACAAGCATCTTGATAAATTGGCGCAAGAAACGGTCTTTGCCCCTGGCACAGCGATCGAAGCCAGTCTGAAACAGCTTGCCGAACGTCGTACCGATATATTCGGTGTTGGTGACGAGGAAACGGCGATCGGTAAAAAAATCGGCGAGGAGGATAAGAAGAAAGATGACAAAGTCACGTGGGACGGGCATACGTCGAGCGTTGAAGCAGCCACGCGTGCTGCTCGAGCCAATATTACTCTCGAGGAACAAATTCATCAAATTCACAAGGTCAAAGGACTTTTGCCGGACGAGGAGAAGGAGAAAATCGGTCCGAAACCCGCGAATCGCGGTGTTGAATTATCGCATATGGCCGCCGCGGCTTCTAAACCGCAAGCTACGTTGAAAGCTCCGCCGAAACCACCGGCGCCCAAACCAATGCCCGTACCGGCGCAGCCGCCACCGCCACCGCCGCCACCACCACCCGCAATGACTATGCCAACGATGGCTATGCCTCAACCCATGATGGCTCAACCACCACCGATGATGATGATGGCACCGATGGCGCCAATGCCATCCATTAGACCACCGCCGCTCATGAGTAATTATAATCATTTTGCAATTTCGTCTCCATTTTCCTCTCGTTTTTCAGACACCGGCGGATGTTATCATTCATTTGCAACGATACTGGACGAACCGATCGATCAAACGCGATTCTTTTCTGTGATTTTTAGCGCCAGCAATGTCGCCTTTCATGCCAGCACCTCCGCCGATGCAGCCGCCGATTAACACACAGGTGAATATACAGAGGGAAATATGATGGAAAATTTGACTTTATTTCTGTACGTTCGAGTTGCGAAAAATTTCAAAATCATTGTACGCCGGTTTTCAGTACAAGATGATCGTTTTATTCATTTACATTTTGAGATTGTAGAACCGTGTACAAGAATAGCGAGTAACTTTCGAGTATACGTAGCTTACATCAAAATCTCATCTTCAAGAGTGAATATAACCAAATATTTGTGTATGCCAATGCCGCAGATGACAATGAAACATACAGCTGAACCGATGGAGGAAGAGCCACAAACGAAAAAATTGCGAACCGAAGATTCTCTGGTTCCCGAGCAACAATTTTTAGCTCGCAACAAGGTAAAATTCAACATTTTTTCTTCCAGGAAATATTAAAATATTCCAATCATTATTTGCTTTCTATCATTTTTCTCCGAATATTTCTAATTGAGAAAATGACTTTTTCACCTGCGCTACATTTATACATATATTTTATTCGCTGAAAAAACAATATGGAAAAGTTATAGCCAACTAGTTATAAAAAAAAACCTCAACAACAACAAAAATGTCGCAGGGCCCGGTTCAGTTGAGCATAGCGGTGCCAATGATGACGGAAAAGGCCGAATGGAAACTCAACGGTCAAACTTTGAGCATAACGTTGCAGCCGAGCGATACAGTCGCTACTATGAAAGCTCGTATTCACGAACAAACGGGCATGCCACCAGGAAAACAAAAGCTTCAATACGAGGTATTTTCATTTTGTACTGGAGATAGAAACGAGAAATCAACAAAACGACCATTCGTATCTGTGAATATACCAATGGCCCCGATATATCGCTAATTTTCTCTTTCAGGGAATGTTTTTCAAAGACAGCAACAGCCTTGCTTATTACAACCTTTCATCGGGCAACGTTATAAATCTTTTGCCGAAGGAACGAGGCGGTAGGAAGAAGTAAAATTTTGAATTCAACCGTTATCAGTGAAGTCCATTGAAAAAACTAATCATAGTATCGGAGATCGGACATTCAGTTACACGTATATATATACATATATACTGCAATCGGAAAAAAACTGTAAACGTATCACGAGTGTCGATAATTGGCACATTGGCCACCCTCCGCTGCCAAGGTACGAAAAATCGACATTATGATTATTCCAACAAATTTTTCTCTTCGCGTTCTCCCACCCAATCATTCAACGACAATTTATTTTCATCGAAGCAAGTTTTATAAATATCTACAGAGTTCGATAGAACAAGGCCATTGCGCGTCCGAGTGGTAAAAAAAATGCAAACAAAGAATAAACCGAGACGAAGTTTTCGTCCCAAATTTACGCAGCGTATAGTATTATTGTACAAAAAAGTAAACAGCATTTTGAAAAATCGCATGTTAATTTAGGAAAATTCGTTAGGCGACAGTGTGAGTCACTTTTCGTGAAACTGTTTTGTACGAGAGTCGTGACTCTCAAGTCCAATGGAATGTGCAATGGTGCATAAAAGCTCTTAGACTTTACCGTCTGATTTTAGCCATCCCCCCCCCCCCTGCCCCTCTCCTTGCCGTTCTCTCTCATCATCTATTTCGAGTCTTCGTTATGGGGTAATAGCTCGTCGACGATATTTCGGTAACGCGCTACTATCGGTTTGTATATCTGTCGAAAAGTTGCCAGGATTACTCGTCGGGTTGCGATTTTTTTATATCAAACATTCGAAATGCTATAAATTTGTCTTACCGATTCGGCATCGTCGTAAGGACGACAGACGAGCTTTGGTTCCGGAAGACAGCTCGTTATCTCCTCAAAAGAGTGTTTATCACGTAGCAGAGCGTGTTTGGCCTGATATGCAGCGCCGAGCATCGCGGAATTGACGAACTCCTGCGATAAAACGATGATGATGAGATTTTTCAAAAAATCCAATTCAGTAATTTCTGCAATGATGCAGAAATTACTGAAATGCCACGATGAATTACTCTCCGTTCTTTGCTTCGGGTATAAACCTTTAGGAAAAAATTTGACGCGTTTTCCGAAATTACTCGAATATTATATAGGGGATCGGAAAGTTTTTCGCACAGCGCGAATCAACAATTTTGAAACTGTAGAATTTTGAGTTATATACGTGATTCGAAATGCATACAACTTTTCTTTCGAAAAACTTCGTGGAGATCGAAGCTAAAAATGTTTATTCGTAATAAAGGAAAAAAAATTAATTCGAATTTCATATTCTGAATTATTATTAATTATCGAATTCGTCGTTTTTTTAAATAGTAAATTGATTAATAAAAAAATGTTGATTATTTTAAATACTAGCTCAAGCGCGGGCTTCACGAGCTGCGCCTATTTCACCTGTGAATATTTCGCGTAACATCAATTTACAATCAACAACTCAAATAACCTATTTACACATTTCCGTTTGAAATCAATTTTGACGTAATTTTTTGTTTTAAAGCAGTGTCCCACCCATAATCAATAGAAAAACGCAGCATCTTTGGAATCTCAAAACCTTTGAAAATAAAAATTAGTCAAAACTTTAAACGGTCACGGATACGTTAAACGGATTTTTGAAGACACGTAATTATTATAATCACAACAACTTTATTTCATTAATTGAAAAGTATTGAAAGATATGAATTATCGTTTTTCGTCTCGATTTTTTCCCAATTAGAGATGCAATTTCCGGTTTTCTAGAATGCGAAAAGTCAAGATAATATGGTATCGCAATTTTTTTTTACCGAAGTATAAACCGGAGAATTGAAAACATCGGAGAGAACTTGAAGGATAGCTTTGTTCGCGGATGCTCCTCCAGTAGCGATGATTCGAGTCTCGGGACCTGTCGGGCAAATACTCAAATTTGATTCGCAATATGCATGATACAAAAGTACCGAAATATGTGTGAATAAAAGATCGAACCAATTTGAAAACCAAAGTCTTCGGCGTGTGCTCGTTTCGCGACAAACTGTCCCTCTATCAGAGCTCGAACTTCGACTTCCTTCGAGCTATAACGACCGATCTCGTCATTCGCTTTGTTGAATCTGTAATTACCGATGAGAGGTGGCAATATTTCTCGTGCATCGAAATACAATCCAACGTTGCCAAAATTTCCTCTCGGCGTGCTGTCCAATAATTCGTTGAACAATTGCCACGAGCCACCCGCGGCGCTATCTCTTATTTTTTCTCGCGTAAATGAGCCATTTTTAAAGCTGAAAAAAAATGTTCCACTCCAGTTTCATTAATGTTTAAAATGTTTTTTCAAATAATTCTACAAATGGAATTGACCCTTCGCGTGTGGACTATATTTTTCGAGACGCGGTGTGTACACTGGGCCTTTTAGGGAACAGTCGAGTTTTCAAAGTTTTCCAGACTCAAAAAATCGGGAAAAATTCTGGGTTACTTCTTGAAGTGTCTGCTACATGGCACAAAAGGTGCCAAAGTCAACAGTTTCAAATTGTTGTCAATAAAAACTGAAGAATTGTGGAAAAAGCGGAAAAATATTCGAGTTTCAAATTTCGATTGTTCCTTAAACTGTTCCCAGTGCACACACGGAGGATTAAATAGATAATATAAAAATAAATATTTGTCACTGGTGAGATTATGTAAAATTCCTGTTTGTTTTTTCTTTGTTTTCGAGTTTACTGAATATTGATTGGATAGAACGGTGGAAAAGTAATCCAATAGCTCCATGATGCGCGCAACGTTTTTCAAATAATCGTATAGCTATGGTTTATCAGTAGAATTTTTACCATAGTAAGGCCATGTAAGCTTCAGCATCTATAGGATTACAAAAAACGTGTCCCGCGGTCTTGGTTTTCGGCTCATTTAGCCACAAAAAAAGCGTATCGCTGGTACCCAAGCTGCACGCAATATCACCTTTTTTCAATCTCATACCTAAACATTGTAACTGAGAATTATATATAATATATATTATAATAATTATCGAAATGGTAAATTTGAAAAAAATGTCGAGCAAAACCCACCGATCAAGGAACTCGGATTATCTCCGGTGAATCCAACGATTCTGCAGTGTTCGTTGAATCCAAATCGTTCGATGAAATAGGGAGATATCGGGCCGATGTTTGTGCAAGAAGGAACAGTTTTTCCTAATTTTTCACGTAGTCGCGGTGCGCAAGCCTTTGCCAAAAACAGACGTGAAAATTCTATTCGCTCCAATCGATAAATGTAACGGGAGTGACTCTACGCTCGAATTTATAGAATTTATCAAATCTCATTATTTTGTATAGCCATCCTTGAAATTTTGTACCTCGAGGAGATGATCGTTCCAGTCTTTCGTACGAATATCAAACAAATTCATTCCCGAGCCGTCGGACCAGTCAATCGGGGCAAAATCGCCGAGAAACAGTGAGGCGACGAAGCTGCTTATCAGAGAAATTCTCTGAGAATAGAGAAATTCAATAAATTTCTCCTGAAAAATACTTTTGCATGCCTTTCGTGTGAAAAAAAGAATTTTTCTTCACAATCTCT
This sequence comes from Heteropelma amictum, assembly GCA_959613375.1. Taxonomy (NCBI): domain Eukaryota; kingdom Metazoa; phylum Arthropoda; class Insecta; order Hymenoptera; family Ichneumonidae; genus Heteropelma; species Heteropelma amictum. The sequence goes on along the minus strand of OY390722.1, from coordinate 11,173,754 downwards.
TCTTTCATCCAGAATTTCCAGTGGGTCAAAAAACTTTTCGTACGCGACTCTTTGACATTTTCAACGTTGTTTGCTTCCGAAAGAAACTCTGAGAGGCAAAAGTCAGAGCGCCTCAAAACCAAAAACTTTTTGAATGTTTTTCACAAAGTACGAAAATAAAAATCATTTTACATCATCGATCATTGCTAACAAGTGCGTTACTTGCGTTTTTATTTCTTTGTGATGGAACAATTTTGAAAAATTTCATGGATATACACTAATAATCGCTCACTTTTAACTTTGCTCTCAAAATCATACAGCTTGAAAAAGAATAAATCGTACTGCGTGAAAAATAGCTTGATCCACCGTATACCGAAATGTTCGTGTGACATTATTTTAATTATTTCTCGTGGTGAAATAACTGCGAAAAGAAAATGACCCCACAGTGAGGTCATAGACCTTTTACTTGGTTGATGCACATACCTCCGTGTTGTTGTAGGCATCCGGTTTGTCGTGCGAAATTTTAGCTATTTGAGGCCCCGCGAATCTCTCGTACGCTCGTGAACCCGTAATTTCAGCGAGTTTCTGAGAAAACAAGCGAAGAAAATAAGGCAGAAGGAGCAATGGGGACAGAGAAAGAGAGAGCGGAGAAGAGCATCAGTGCAGAGAATGGAGGTGAAGCCAAAAGTGGAATTGAAAGCGCTACGTGTACGGCGCCGGAAGATATTTGTGGTGTATGATCTTACACAAGGGCCATCGATCGCATCTTCAATAATTTTGCAATATTCGCTCGTGCTAGAATCCATCCACGTTGGAGATTGACTCAGCGAGAATGACGTTACCAGTTGTTCGTGTAAAAATTTGTCAGGATTTAAATTTCTCAATTGTCGATTACTTCCTTTGTTCCAATAAACCGTGCCATGTTGCTGTGAAGAATATAAGAGTAATCATTTTTCAAAATTTTTACACACAGATATGAAAAACATCGTTTCCAGTGGGAAAACCATTTGAAAGTTCAACAAACACTTGTATTAAATGGATTATTCGGTTTGAGTACCTGAGCACAGCCCGAAATAGCGACGACTCTGTTGAAATCGACACCGCACACTCTCAGCTTGTCGAGTATCATGTCCAATGCTTTGACCCACATGAGAGTTGGTGCAACAACAACATGGGGTGTTTCCTTCTTGTGCAACACTCCACCGTGTGTTCTTGATGCGCAAAAAAAAAAAATCTTTAAGTATCGTCAACTTTCTTCAATTATGAGATCGCGCAAAATGTCGTATCTTATCGTCCAACAACCTGAATTCCGGTAAATCATTGTCGAATTGAACACTCGTCTCATGAAGAACGTTTAATCTGTCATCGACGACCACAGCTTTCAACTAAAAACATACGTACATTTTTTTCATGCCAGTTTATAGTTTTTATCATTTTTTCCATTACTGAATGGTAATCTTAATATTGAATTTACCAAAGTATGATGAATTGAACTTTGAAATATACTTTGAGCTGCGAGCTGCGTGCTCTGAGAATTAAACCGGTATTTTTGAGGAAAGAGGAAATTTCACCCCTCGGTCGAAGGTATATTTCCTATTTTTCTCATTGGATAACGTTATACCACGTTTTTGAATTTGATGGAAAAAGCTTAGATTTCTGCATTGCGAGAAATCGAGTGTAAAACAAATGTAAAAAGACACTCATTCGTGGGATCTTTCCGCATCACAGAAAAGTTTGCATGGAACAACTTTATCACGTAGATAAACCTCTCGATGACCCCAACGCTTGCGGATACAATTTTCCATCTCCCTCTCTCTCTCTCTTACTTTTTTCTTTTTCCAACAACGTGATCCAAGACTTCTATAGCGCTATATATCGATATTCAAACCGCGAGCAATACGCGTTAGTTTTAAATGTCAAATTTCATAGCAAAAGTAGGAAGGGCAATTGATTTGATTGTTTCTTTGTCTTAATTAAACTTTGCCACGAGGTGAAACTCGCTTGCGTTTTTTCTAAATATTTCCGAAACTAAGCTGATGTTTTCCCGACGAATAATATTATATGCCCTGCGAATCCGATGGAGCGTGAAACAATGAGAAAAGGTTTTTTTACCATCAAAAATGAACGTACTTCCGAAAATACCAAAGCGCAGATTTCACATCACTGACTAAAGGTGACCGAGCCATGGCAGTTTGAGGGGCAAAGCGTGGCCCAACGGTACATGACACATAATGATTATTATGAAAATAATAGTAATAGCAATAAATATCGTATAGCAAAAGGATTGCAGAAAACGGCGAAATAATAAATCCTTCTAATCCTTCTAATAAAAACTTGATGAGGAGATATAAATCGAAATGATCGAAATATCGAAATATCGCATGCTTTGTTGTCGTTTTATTCGTTTCGTGATTGGTCGGTGATGAGCGTACCCGCGAAATTCATGCGAGGCTGTATTCGCGCGGTTTTTTATGCTGTTTTTGTCAGTTGTCGACTTGTGACATTAATTGCGGTTAGCAAAGGTTATAGTTCTACGATAATTCATTCCGTGAAAAAGAAATCATGCATATCAAGTAAGTAAGAGTGCTATATTTCACAGTTCAATTTATATTGTACTGAGAGAAAATGAGAGATAGTCCGGGAGAATGAAAGTGAATTAACTAAACTAGCATTTCTTGCACATTTTTTCAAGCGAAAATTTTTCTCTCTTGCACATTAATGTTTTATCAAATTTACAAGAAATGACTCTTCGATCGGACGATCTCGCGAGAAGCGCTTTCCTTCGAAGTAGTGGCAGATGAAAAGAACGATCGACAACTCCATCAAAATTTAACCACGCGCAGAGGAAGCGACTCTAAGCAAGTTGCTTCATTTCCGGTTTTCGGAAATTTTGTTTCAGATTTTTGCACAGATTCTGGTCCAGCGTTCGATCGGCGGATGAGAGGAACGATCGACAACTCCATGAAGATTAAACCACGCGCAGAGGAAGCGACTCTGAGCAATTTGCTTCTATTCCGGTTTTCGGAAATTTAGTTTCAGAATTTTGTTAGCGCAGCTTCCGGTCCAGCGTGAGATCGGCGAACGAGAGGAACGATCGACAACTCCATGAAAATTAAACCACGCGCAGAGGAAGCGACTCTGAGCAATTTGCTTCATTTCCGGTTTTCGGAAATTTAGTTTCAGTTTTTTCAGCACAACTTCCGGTCCAGCGTTCGATCGGCGGATGAGAAGAACGATCGACAACTCGATGAAAAATTAACCATGCGCAGAGGAAACGACTCTGAGCAAGTTGCTTCTATTCCGGTTTTCGGAAAATTTGTTTCAGAATTTTCGTGGCGCAGCTTCCGGTCCAGCGTGAGATAGGCGAACGAGAGGAACGATCGACAACTCGATGAAAATTTAACCACGCGCAGAGGAAGCGACTCTGAGCAATTTGCATCTAATCCGGTTTTCGGAAATTTAGTTTCAGAATTTTGTTAGCGCAGCTTCCGGTCCAGCGTGAGATCGGCGAACGAGAGGAACGATCGACAACTCCATGAAAATTAAACCACGCGCAGAGGAAGCGACTCTGAGCAATTTGCTTCATTTCCGGTTTTCGGAAATTTAGTTTCAGTTTTTTCAGCACAACTTCCGGTCCAGCGTTCGATCGGCGGATGAGAAGAACGATCGACAACTCGATGAAAAATTAACCATGCGCAGAGGAAACGACTCTGAGCAAGTTGCTTCTATTCCGGTTTTCGGAAAATTTGTTTCAGAATTTTCGTGGCGCAGCTTCCGGTCCAGCGTGAGATAGGCGAACGAGAGGAACGATCGACAACTCGATGAAAATTTAACCACGCGCAGAGGAAGCGACTCTGAGCAATTTGCATCTAATCCGGTTTTCGGAAAATTAGTTTCAGAATTTTCGTGGCGCAGCTTCCGGTCCAGCGTGTGATAGGCGAACGAGAGGAACGATCGACAACTCGATGAAAATTTAACCACGCGCAGAGGAAGCGACTCTGAGCAATTTGCATCTATTCCGTTTTTCGGAAAATTAGTTTCAGAATTTTCGTGGCGCAGCTTCCGGTCCAGCGTGAGATAGGCGAACGAGAGGAACAATCGACAACTCGATGAAAATTTAACCACGCGCAGAGGAAGCGACTCTGAGCAATTTGCATCTATTCCGGTTTTCGGAAAATTAGTTTCAGAATTTTCGTGGCGCAGCTTCCGGTCCAGCGGGAGATAGGCGAACGAGAGGAACGATCGACAACTCGATGAAAATTTAACCACGCGCAGAGGAAGCGACTCTGAGCAATTTGCATCTATTCCGGTTTTCGGAAAATTAGTTTCAGAATTTTCGTGGCGCAGCTTCCGGTCCAGCGTGAGATAGGCGAACGAGAGGAACGATCGACAACTCGATGAAAATTTAACCACGCGCAGAGGAAGCGACTCTGAGCAAGTCGATTCGTTTCCGGTTTTCGGTTTTTTAGTTTCACGCGTTTAAGAGGCTACTTCCGGTACAGCGTTCGCACGCCGTACGGGGGAAACGACGATCGACAACTCGATGAAAATTTAACCACGTCCGGAGGAAGCGACTCTGAGCAAGTCGATTCGTTTCCGGTTTTCGGTTTTTTAGTTTCACGCGTTTAAGAGGCTACTTCCGGTACAGCGTTCGCACGCCGTACGGGGGAAACGACGATCGACAACTCGATGAAAATTTAACCACGCCCGGAGGAAGCGACTCTGAGCAAGTCGATTCGTTTCCGGTTTTCGGTTTTTTAGTTTCACGCGTTTAAGAGGCTACTTCCGGTACAGCGTTCGCACGCCGTACGGGGGAAACGACGATCGACAACTCGATGAAAATTTAACCACGCCCGGAGGAAGCGACTCTGAGCAAGTCGATTCGTTTACGGTTTTCGGTTTTTTAGTTTCACGCGTTTAAGAGGCTACTTCCGGTACAGCGTTCGCACGACGTACGGGGGAAACGACGATCGACAACTCGATGAAAATTTAACCACGCCCGGAGGAAGCGACTCTGAGCAAGTCGATTCGTTTCCGGTTTTCGGTTTTTGAGTTTCACGCGTTTAAGAGGCTCCTTCCGGTACAGCGTTCGCACGCCCTACGGGGGAAACGACGATCGACAACTCGATGAAAATTTAACCACGCCCGGAGGAAGCGACTCTGAGCAAGTCGATTCGTTTCCGGTTTTCGGTTTTTTAGTTTCACGCGTTTAAGAGGCTACTTCCGGTACAGCGTTCGCACGCCGTACGGGGGAAACGACGATCGACAACGCGATGAAAATTTAACCACGCCCGGAGGAAGCGACTCTGAGCAAGTCGATTCGTTACCGGTTTTCGGTTTTTTAGTTTCACGCGTTTAAGAGGAAACTTACGGTACAGCGTTCGCACGTCGTACGGGGGAAACGACGATCGACAACTCGATGAAAATTTAACCACGCCCGGAGGAAGCGACTCTGAGCAAGTCGATTCGTTTCCGGTTTTCGGTTTTTTAGTTTCACGCGTTTAAGAGGCTACTTCCGGTACAGCGTTCGCACGCCGTACGGGGGAAACGACGATCGACAACTCGATGAAAATTTAACCAAGCCCGGAGGAAGCGACTCTGAGCAAGTCGATTCGTTTCCGGTTTTCGGTTTTTGAGTTTCACGCGTTTAAGAGGCGACTTCCGGTACAGCGTTCGCACGCCCTACGGGGGAAATGACGATCGACAACTCGATGAAAATTTAACCACGCTTAGAGGAAGCGACTCTGAGCAAGTTGCTTCATTTCCGGTTTTCGGAAATTTAGTTTTAGATTTTTTAGCACAGCTTCCGGTCCAGCGTTCGATCAGCGGATGAGAGGAACGATCGACAACTGCATAAAAATTTAACCACGCGCAGAGGAAGCGACTCTAAGCAAATTGCTTCATTTCTGGTTTTCGGAAATTTTTGTTCAGTTTTTTGTATAGAATTTACAAGTAATGACTCTTCGATCACACAATCTCGCGGAAAGAATTTTACTTTAATGTGGTGCTAGATGAAAAGAACAACCCACAACTGCATTAAAAATAAACCACGAATAGAGAAAACAACTCTAAACAAGTTGCTTCATGGTTTGTTTTCGGAAAATTTGTTCAAAATGTTTTATAAAATTTACAAGAAATGACTCTTGGATCAGACGATCTCACGAGAAGCGTTTTCCTTCAAAGTACATTTTTTATGTAAAACATTTTTTTATGTAAAATTGCAATTGTTTATTTAACTACATATTTGTGATACAAAGATGGCTTATTAAAACAAAATTTTGAGTATTTTAGGGAATGCATTTTATGAAGATTATTTATGATTTATTAATCATTATTGTTTGTACTTCATTTTTTAATCTAAAAATTTCTTGCTTCTCACCATTTGCTACTTATGCCGAATTATAATGTGTTCTGTAGGGGTCTATACTTAATTCAAGATGGAGCGCTGCAGCGCGAAAATGCAGCCGGTCGCGCGCGTGAGCGCGCGTCTCTAATCCCTAGTATACAGTATAACAGAAATTGAATGAAATATATTGATACGACGAACAACCGGTAGACAGGAATTTACAGAGAGAGGGTAAACCGAAAGACAAAGTTGGCATAAAGTTGGCAGTCTGAAAGAATTAATATAAGGCAATATATATAGTTCAATACGAGCACATGATAAAAATTGAAAGGTTTGCAGAACGGATATATGGGTAGTTTACTATCTGTGTGTTAGTTGGGGTGCGCGGAGCAAGAGACACGGAAGAAGTAAACGATTTATTCAACGATGTCGGCGGCGTCGGTCAAATGCGACAGTGCGTCGGGACGAATACGGGGCGACAGCAAAGTGGTAAACAAGCCGCATACAGACTAGACGCCGAGGCGTCGTCGCATCCTCTATTCTCTGCATCGACAAGACACCCTTTTTCTCCCGTTTGTTTTCGTATAATCAGTTGGATTCACCGCGATTTATTCCGAGAAAAAATGTAGACGCGTGCGCATGCGCGTCCAGCGTTATCGATAGTACGCGATTGTCTCACTGGCGCTCGAATGGCGCCGCACTAAACACTATTACGAAAACAAGACATATTCCCGGACGACTCAAAAAACAAAGAGAAAATCGGGATAAAGCTGAATTCCCGTCAGTTCTTTTTATGTTGAGAAACTTTTCGCGGAATTGCGAGTTAATTTTTATATTTATACTTGCAAACACAAGGTTTATTGTACTTTTACGATCACGCGATAATGATCCGTGGGATTTTGTATATGTTGCAAAACTTTAAGAAATTCATGAAAATACTTTGGTCCTTTGCACTAACAAAGCTTTCTGCCATTTTTGGCAAACTAACATTTACCGTTTCGTTTTTTTTTGGCCTAGAAATTGTTGGGAATGAGAATAAATATGATTGAGTAATTGCCATTTGTCAAATATCCGCGATAAATTGTACAGATACGAATCTGTCGTTTCAAATATCCGCGATAAATTGTACAGATACGAATCTGTCGTTTCAAAATTATTGTTAAAAATAAAAGTTCGAAGTAACGGGTAAAGCAGAACAGCGAAAATTTCTCTCGCGTCTCATGAATGTAAGAAGGTATCCACTTTATCGCGTGCAGTCAGCGATGTACGAAGCACAGGTGAAAACGAAATTCTACTCAGGTTACCCACGAAGTCAAACGGGTGAAACGTTTTGAACACCGGAACGACGAGAACACGAACCACAAGTCCGTGCGTTCCGATAAGTGCTGCAGCGGTTTATGTTTTTTCTCGTGCATACTTCGTTGTTGAAATCGATCAAACATTAGTTCGATACAACGTAGCTATACAATAAATTTTGTAAAATATCGTACACGAGCCAACGATTTTCAATTGGTGTTTGTGTCGTGTGTGAGTGTGTGTGTGTAATAATTTCAAACACACTGTCCGCCATAACTGTGTGGGAACGAGTGCGTATATAGTGGACGGGAATGAAGCAGTTGGCCAAAAGATGTTGACATATGTTTAAAGGATTATAGGGGTTAGGATCGCTCGCGGTCGCGTAAACAACACCCAAAGCCATGCCCAAAACCCTCTGTGTATGAAAAGCGAATTATCGAATGTGCAGGCGGATGAAAAAAACCATAAACATATTGCGGTTATAGGAATTGAGATAAATGATCAGTTCGCTACGGATAATGAGTCAATACGCCGTTTATTTGCTTTTTTACCTGCTGTGTGCTGAGATCAAGACCTAAGTAGGACGGATTCGAATCTTCACTCATTTCGTGTGTTAAGCGGTCTCTGGAGGAACGCCTGGAATTGTCACTCAACTGTGCCCGGTGGGTGGACGCCGCAATACGGAAGTAACAGTCAAATATATCTTTATCTACACGCGTGTATGTGCATGAAAAAGCCTGAACCAGAGCAATATGGTCTCTACAATACAGGCAGTGCGCGTTCCACACACCGAGTGCTCACTCGATAACCGAGAGAAACACCGACAGTCTCGCGACGGAGTGTAGAGAATAAACTGTGCAAGACTCAAAGCCAAACAGAGCTCTGAGGTTGTTTGTCATTACATCGGAATATCAAGGATTAAAGAAAATAAAACCATTTTCACGATGACCCGCATTCCGATCGAGCGCTCATTCGTTTAATTTTTATCGCGCGCTCTGCTTACGAAACGATATTATTGCTCATGTTATTATTATTACAATCGACATTATTATTATTATTAACGATAAGCGTCACATCGTAGATGATAGACGGTAGATAGGGTAAACATCATTTTACGATTGGAATGAAATACCTTGTCAAATAATCCGAGTTTTTTTTTCATTCATCAAAGGTGACCTCGAGTGTGTTGAAAAGTCGTCAAATTATGTATTCTCGTAGATTTTACGACGACTGCGCATGGCCGCCACCAATCTCCCGGGTGAAGGTTTTTTTATGAATGTAAGTTTTGATGGATACTCTCGTTTCGTTTAAATTTTCGCCATCTTCGGAATTTTTAGCGCCAGCTGGTAAAATATATATTTATTGATTTTGACCGACAGCGGGAAAACGTTCTCAACATTGCTGTGGTTGGGCTGCATTTTTTTTCAAAGGTTTTAGTGCATTTCTTCGTGTCATACATTCCTAACCTGAAAACTGTTTGAATCTCTTACTCTTATGTTGGTCTTGGGGACACACTTTGTCCATTCGCTAGATTATTCCCAAATTCGTTGACGTTTTTGACGTTTAAATTCGTTTTTTGTTCGTTTGTCACAATGGCAGTTTGGCTAATTTGCGACAATAACACAAACGACATTCTTATTCATAGTAAACAGTATAGAGTGCTCAGAGATGTCGACTATTCGGTCGGACCTATTTATCTCTGATGGAACTGTGTCTGGAATATCCTAAAACGCAAGTTTAAATATTCGATTTAGGAAATACGAGTTGCGTAACTTTTCGTTCACGCGCATTTTCAGCCTGGTGCGTCTGGTGTGCTTACGACGAGGAGTATAAATGAATACACAAACTTGTAGCAATAAAGCCTACAAAACGTGGACTGGCGCCTCTTTGCATCGAGAAAAAGGGAGTTGTTGGCTTGCGAGCTTGTTATTGGATATGGTTATGATGTATCGTATACATATTATACCGTCGGTGGATATCGAGATGTAGGGTGCCGAGGGGTCTGGTTTGTCGGTCTCCACTGTCTGGTCGCGACTCTCCTCTGGTTTGCTCTTGCGAGAGAGAGAGCGAGAGAGAGAGAGAGAGAGAGTACGCGAGGGAGAAAAAAGAATGAATAAGAGAGCATCGTCGCTCTGTTCAGACGCCGGACGCGTTTCGCGTGTACATGCTTCGGTGCAACGGGACGGAGGCTCGCGTTCCCCGTGTATGTTGCGCCGCCCTATAATCGGGACTATACAGGGATAATGGTTTGCTTCGTCGAGGACGCCGCCACCGCCGCCGCCGCCGGACAGAAATCCGGGGCATATCATCATCCGAACAAACCATCCGTGTCTTCCCCTCGTCTTTTTCTTCTTCGACTCTTTTTAAGGAAGTTTATACACACAAAGAGACAGACACCCATCGACATATTTTTGTATACGTATGAGGATGAGTCGTTGGATCTTTGGTGCAAGATTCTTATAGGTTTCCCCGACGAGGACATTTCAGCGTCGACGTCGATGGAGCCGAAGCGTTCGCCCCGAAGGTGGAGGAGGGCTTCCAACTCGAGCTTGGCGCCAACGCGCCAACGCCAAGACCCCACTGACGACGCCAGAGCAAACACGACAATGATCCCTCCTTACCGACTAAGTTTCTCTATGTTTTCGTTCTCGATCACTCTCTCCTCTTTCTTTCAACGTCCTGTCCCATTTTAACATGTAAATGTATGGATATGCGATGAATATAAAATTATTTGAGCATCGATACCGAAAACTGTCGCCAATTTATTTTGTTTATTTATAAGGCATTAGATTCCGAGCGTCAGTGCTTATAACGTAGCCATGATCGTGAGTAACGATATCTTATACTGTATGGATAGAATTGTAAAAAAATCTCTGGAGAGTTGTGGGAAAAAGTTGGAAAAAAATGGGAAAAATACGATCTAGCATTGATATATTTTAATGATTTCTCGTTTGGCCCGATGGTGGTGGAGGAAGGCGCGCGAGTGAGCGAAAAGATGTGGGAACTCTCGGAGAAAATCATAGAGTGCGCGCACGCTACGAATTAACGTTGGCCGGCCAATTTCGGACGTCGGCGTCGCGGTGAGCGTTTGTTGGCCTCTTTTTTACAAGTGCCGGCGGTATCGTGTATTTTGCCTTATAACTTTGGCCAGTTCTCGAGACGAACGATTAGCCTCTCTTTCCCTTCCGCCCCGGAGCTGCATGGCGCGTTCTCATACCCATCGATAATAATTGCGATAAGTGTAGCAGCAGAGGAGCCGGATGAGCGTTTCGGTCGCCCATAATGTTGGCGGTATCGTCAAATAAAGAGGAGAGTAAGGGGAGGAGTACGGGAGAGAGAGAGGGCCCGCACCCAACCACGTTTTTGCTTGACTTTCTCTCTTGTCCCTTGTTTTTTTGGTCCGTACGTTTTTTCTTTCAAAGACGTATCTCGACTTGGCTCCGCCGCTGAAAAAAAACATACCGTTTCCTCGAAATCATAAAAGCATGCTTATGTTATTACACTTACGCTGTATAATCGACGCTCGGCCACTCGCAAGATGTACGAAAGGACGAGAAATGTCACGACCCTCCAGCGGCCATGTTTTTTCAAACTTCAAGTCCGATATAATCGTATTCGTTGACTAGTTTTATGAATATCATTGAACAAATTTCAGAGACAATAATCTGAACAGCGATTCAATGATTGTGAATAATAAAACGGTAAGTAATGTCATTATTTTTATCTGCCGTTTTAATTGGACTTTTTCAAAAAACATCCCATCTAAAAAGTATGCTTATTGAGATTGGACAGTACAATGTGTGGTTGTTTCTTTGAATAGCCGATGGCCGACTTTTCCGAACAGTCAAATTTTTTTTAGAAAAAATTCGTAATCGACAATGGAAACTAATCATACGCTTGTCTATTTTAAATAACCAAAATTAAGGAAACGTGCGTTTCCCTATTGCTGGACGAGCAATTACATTCTACATGCAAAATCCCTTCAACACATTCGACCACCCATTTTCATCAACTGGTGATGAAACCTCAGAGTTTTGCCAGTCGATGTGGGAATACCAACGCGAGAGTCGATTCCGATAGTGGCAAGCAAAAAAGCTAAAAGTACATCGCATTAAATCGAGATAAATCGATTGGCCGCTGTCCTCAAAAAACCTGATGATGAAAAAGCTCGGTAACGACGTCCATCGCGATTATAACGGTAATCACAAGTTGTTCCTCGAAAAACGCTGCAAACGCGAGACGTATTCAAAAGGACAATTTCGGGAGAGGATTGCAGAAGTATTGGTCGAAAAGTATGAAAAAAGAAATTTTAATCTCATGTATTCTCATAAAAATGAAAAGAACATAACGCGTTTTTCGATCTCAATTCGTTACAATATGCGAAAAAGTTACCGCAGAATCGTAACTTTCTGATTAATCCACTTTTTCTCTCAATCGAATACAGATCAATTGACAATTGCTTAAACATTCGTTGACAAAAGCGTAAGAGTCTGTCCAACCCCCAACGTCGCGTTACCGATTGTTTTTCTCCTTTGTTTTGTAAACTTGCGCGGTTCTCATTTACTCGTTCATTTTCTACTTTCTTTTGTATAATAATAATAATAATAATAATAATAATAATAATAATAATAGTCATTCTAAATAATAGCGATAATATATATGTTTATATCCACTATATATACATTCATACAACGGAGTATACACTTGAGCCTTTATATACATTATATACAGTACCAAGTTTTTTTTTCTCCCTCATTGTGCAGGGATTAACAATGGTGGTATAATTTTTCTTCTTATTTTTTCTTATTGCATGAAGTAAACAAGACCTCCGATTCGATAGCCCAAATCTTTCACGGATTTTTACAAGATTTCTTTTTTTTTCCAACCCTCTAACGTTGTAATCGCGATGACCGAAGTCCGGATGACACGTAGTAGCTTCACTCACTGCATACACGATCAAGAGCAATAATCAAGAAATTGATTTATTCTCTTTTTTCAATCGCAATGTTCGACAATGTGCGACTTGTTTCTTCGTTTCCGCGACGGAATTGCGGCAGGCCGAGGACAATGGCGACAGGCACTTTTGAAATTCGTTTCTCCTTTCGTTTCGATATAAAAATTGTCACTTCACCGGAGCATCGAAATATCGTCTTTGGAGCATTACAGCAACGCTGTACTTCAATCTCGGATGTTATTACATATATTGTCATAATCGTAGCAACAATTTCGGACAGATGACAAATTCGATGAACGGCAAATGCTATTCGAAGGCACTAGTTTTTCTCTTCCTTCTCTTGGTTTGTCCTTGCAAGAGTAACACCCCGTGTTACAAAAGTCAAAAAAAAAAAATAATTGCCAAAATGTCCGATTATTTCACACGCGTTGAGATGAAAAAATGTTGTGCGAGCCGTTGTGTATTTATAGGGCACGAAGAAAACCCGAGGTTTTCACTTTTTCTTCGATCGAGGGAGAAAAAAACGTATTTTACAAATCGAAATCGCAGCAAAAGTGTTGTCGCACCTTTTTTTTTGACAATCGTTATAATGTAATGGCACTTGGACAAAGATCGTACGCAGACGCTGGACTTTTCGACGATCCTTCCCTGCGTCAGAGACAGAGAGAGAGAGAGAGAGAGAGAGAGAGAGAGGGAGAGAGAGAGAGAAAGAAAGAGAGATACATAAACAAATAAGAATAACAGCGAAAAACACTATATATTTTGATAAACTATAACGAGAAGAGCTTCGAGACAAGTCTCACCAAACTCATATCATGTAATTGCCCGTAGTTGCCGTTTCTTCTTCATTTCTCTTTCTTTTTTTCTTCTTTTAATAGATAATATAAATAACGTTATTTACAAACGGTTCCGTTCGAACCTTTAGAAAAAGAAATGTTGTATAAATAAGATAGCGATGTACAGAGACGAAATCAAATGAACAACTCGAAGCTCTACGTTGACGGAGAATGTGCGGGAAATAATTGCCGCGAATCTCAGCCGTGGCTGCGAAATATATTTCCGTTATGACTATAGAAAAAAAAGGCGATTCGTGTTTGTTTCACTTCGATTTCATCGTTATTCGAATCCGGTCTTATCGCGGTATGAGCGGTGATTGATCATTTTAAATGAATAACAGACCGTGTCTCGTTATTCATCGTACCGTGGAGCGTTCCGTCGTCTACCTATCTACCTATCTACAAGTACACAAAATAAAAAAATAAAATAGTGATTTGGTACAACTGCTAAGCTTGAATTAGCAAACTAAAAAAATCGATCGAAACGAGTTTCAACGCATCTCGTTGTACAAAATTCGGGAAACGTTCATATGCGCCTTTTAAACGTAACTCTATGTACAATTAAAAAATCAATTACACCGAAATTCCTTGGTCTCTTGGTTGAATTTGATCAGATTGAATGAATTTTTGACCATTTATAGTTTACATACATACAAATATGTAGATAATATAATGGAGTAACGGCCACTTTTAGCTCGATCAAAGTGGTTGTACAAAAATAATCGGGAGGTGTATCGATTCAAGCTCAATGGAGCCTGCAAACGCATACGCGTTCATACGTGCATATACGGGCTGCTTCGGCATGGGTCATGCACCCGGTAACCATAGATTCGGCGCGATATTCGCGACAAAACTACTCGGCCATTTTTTCAAAACTTTCAATAGAATCTAAATAAGAACCGGAAGAATTTTTCACAGTCGCTGTTTCAGGCGTGATGGAAGACGCTCTCAGGGCTGGGATATCACGGCTCCGGTCCAATTTCGTTGAAAATTTGAAAAAGTCGTAGAATTCATACGGAATCTTGTTTCGCGAGTTGGAGCGAAACAAGTATCGAAGCACTTCTTCAAATTTTTGGAATTGGAGCCTCGAAAAACCAGCCACAAGACATCTCCCAATCCGTACGCCTCGAATCGCAGAATTCTATTCCTTCTCACTTGCGGAGAATGAAAAATGCACCGCAAAGTAGCTTTGTGCGGAATATCGTCCAAAATCTACAGTGGCCAAATGCACAATCTATTGCGAATCACCCTATTTATACGTTTGCCTGTGTGTGTGTGTGTGTGTGTGTGCGCACGCGTGTAGCTATACATACATCTCCACGCACGATGCTACGCCAGTGTCGTGCACAATTTTTTCAAAGCACTATCGCAATGGTTCTCACCATCGCGTCTTTACGCATTGCAATTTCACGCACTCTAGTTCCAGTTTTGTCAAAACACCGCGATTCTCGTATGCACGACCAGCTCGCTATGGGCCAAGTGATAAAACTACAATTGTTTTCTTAGCAAACGTCCCGTCTATACTCCTATTGCAAACGTCAACATAATCACTCGATGACGGCTCTTTCGTGTCTCTCTTTTTCTCATATTTATTGCACAGAGATGAAAACGGGGAAGGCACATGATATATATGCACATGAGTAACACGTTAATCGTGTATGCATTCGCTTGGACCGTTTTTATATACTCAAAATAAGAAGAATGAAGAGAAGAGGTCTGCGGTCCAAGGTACGAAGAAGTAGAGATGTGGACAAGAATGACGAATGACGGTGAAAGAAAAAGAAAATACAGACACCCCTCCGTTTTTCGCGCGAAATCCAGAGGATTAACGCGGATCGTGGCCGCGACGTTACGGCGAACATGACGAGGGATCCATCATCTGCACGGTGCTAAAAGAACTTCGAGCCAGCACGGGCACGATGTGACTTCCTGCCGGGAGTACTTTGGTCCCCAGCCTTTGGCGAAGCTAATGCGGACGGAGTTGACGTCAACAGGTCCGGAATTGAAGCTCCCACTTATCGGTGAACCGTGTCCGATGCAACGCGGCAGTTTCATTTTCTTGGCCCGATCGAATATGTTGAGACAGCAGCCCGGTGGTACGCGATACACGAGAAGCGTACGAGATTCCGGATCGTCGAGTGTCGGCGAATTCACGAATATTGGACTTTCCGATCTGTTGTACGCCCACACACCGTCGGATTCTTGACTCAGCATGAGACCTGCGAGACACGAAAATTTATTGAAGAAACAATAAGCACTGATTCGACAGGCGGCGCGGGACACGCACGATTCCGATAGCGATCTCCTCAGCTAACCAAGATAGGGTTACTTCGATACACGTTTTGCAGTAAAAAAATATTGTACTGTACTGTCTCTTCCGTTAGATTTTCATGCTTCGAGATTCCGGGGGATTTTGCAAGTCTACGACAATTCTGGTTCACCGTGTAAAAAAAAGTTACCATTTGATTGATTGATCGATTAATTTATTTTTAGTACAGAGGCTTACCCAAACCAATTTTACTGCGTGTTCTTTGAACGGCCGGCGATGCGACGTGATTTTCGGCGAGCGTCGCCAAGCACAAACCATCACCGTCGTGAAGCGAATCGAAAACGTTTACGGTCGATGGTTCGACCGGATATAAACGACCGACTCGACCACCTAATTCCCAATAGGCGAGGGTACACCATTCTTGCTGTCCCATCTCGGAATCACCTGGAAAACACGGTGGAAAGAGCGGTCAGTCGATGCAATGAAAAATCTTTGTAGAATGCTTGTTCAAGAGCGCAAGTGATTAATCTTGCCTTCATCTTCTTCTCAAATCAGCCAAATTGGTAATTATATAGTGGACAAAGATGGCGACCATTCGCTTGATAATAGGGAAGGACTATTGACGAAGAACTTGGACGCCGGAAAGTCCCACGCGTATGCTCAACGATATAATGTGACTAAAAGTAAGATCTCCGTCCAATGATAATGTATACGTTGAAATAGGCCGCACCATCTTGGAAATTTCAGAGTTTGCAGCAGCTCGGTCGAGAGGAACACACGAGTCGCGAGATTTTAAAAATCTGTGAAATAAATTTCCTTCAAAGATCCGCACCAAAAATAAAATGTACCGAATAATTGAAAATACTTTCGCAAATTTATTCAATTTCGAAATCGAACGGAACGGTAACCCAGTGCTGGTAGGATAATGGACCATCGAAAAAAAAATTACCGACGATACCGCTATAAAATTGTGCAACATTGATGGACTTTTGAATTGTATATACAAATTTTGTAAACAAAAGATGAAAAACTGCATAAACTCGGTGATTCCGCGGCGGTTGGACAAGTACAAACAAAAGGAGAAAAATCGTTGAGGGGATCTTTGTGAAAGGGGAAGAAACTGAGATGTCTGCGGGCAGGCGAGCATCCCACGTGTCCCGTTTCGTAGAACAAACGCGACGGAGATGATGGTACACGTCAATTATCTCATCGTTTTCATTCTGCTTGATGGTTTAAGCACGCGCTATCCTCTCTTTTTTTTTTCTATACGCAATTTTTACAACCGGAGAGAGTTGCACGGTACGAGGTACGAGCACATCCGACTGGAATCGTTACAGCTTTTTTTCGTTGATTTTTCAATTGCACACATCCACACACACACACACACACATACGCCATATCATCATTATTGTTATTATTATCTTTGAGTAAGATAAATATGGTCGATAATTTTTCGATAATTCCTATTTTTTATATGCAAAACGAGATGGGCTAAAAGAGAACCTTCGAGACTCTCCGCAGCGGGATAAATATTTCTAAAATTAGTCATTGTATGACCTTGTAATATTTTGCGTGTTAAAGGAAGTCCTTCAACGTCGATATACCGAAATATTGATGACTCTCCAAAACTTTTTTCGTGTTCTCGCCATGAAACTTGGAGAAGGCGCGTCGAAAAAATGTTATATACGCACGTACGTCTCATAAGAGACCTTAATAATATTCAAATTACTTTGCTTCGATTAATTCAAGTGCAAATAAAAAAACTCACGCGCTTATACATGCACGCAAACTTTCTCTCCATCGTCAAGAAATTTATTCAATAACGAACTCGTGACGCGGCGGTTGTGGTGTTATAAAACAGGTTGAATTTTGCGATTATTGTTCTTTTTTTCTCCGGAGAGAACAGAAGGTTAACTCCGTGTAACCAAAATGAAGAGGAAAAGTAGCGCGAAAAAAGACACGACGAACGGAAGGGGAGGAAAATGCAACAAGACGCGATTCAGAAAAAAGCCAGATAAAAAAAAGGGTTTGTGCGCACGTGTGTGCGCGTGTGCACATAAGAGAGAGAGAGAGAGCGAGAGAGAGAGAGAGAAAGATAGGCTCGAGTTTTTCGAGCAAAGTGTTAAGAGAGAAGCAAAAGCAGAAACAGTAGTGAGGCGCTTGAAACAAGATAAAAATAGATATTACGAGTTTACCACGGCGCCAAGATTGCGGGCTATCGCGACGATTACGTCATCATCGGTCGGACGCGAACGGAGAACACACCGCGAGCAGATCGTCGCGTTCGCCATCTCTCTTTCTCTCTCGCTCTCCCGCAGAAAGGACGAGGACGGAGCAACAACGACCCCCTCGAAAATCGTTCGATCGTACAACGTTTCGATGTCTTTGAATCTCAAAACGCTCCGCAAAGCAATCGAATTATCGCAATACGGGCTTTTTGGCTGCTTCACGTCGAGTTTGTTGAGTTCACGAATGTTGAGAGCTCGTGTATGGATGCTTTTTACAGAGAGGTGGTCACATTCAACGGAAAAGCTACAGTTTTTTTCCCCAAATTTTTATCGTATTTAAATACATGAAGAATAATCCATCGAAAAATCGGGAGGTCGCTCAAGTACCTATGCCGCTTTTTGTATTTCATCGACAATTATCACGGATAAATCAACAGCTGGGAATCAGATAACGATCGCTCTACACTATACGTGAAATTGTACAGAAATACGCTTGTATACACATAGGAGCTTGCGCAGATACGAGCTGGAAGGAAGCTTACGATGCATGTGTGTGTGTGTGTGTGTGTGTGTGTGAGAAAAAGAGAACGAATGCAGAGTTCAGTTGAACCAGAGACGTAAACACGTTTGAGAGCCGTCGCGACGTTCCGGAATGTTTTCATCTTTACATCTTCCGGAGATTTGTCGGCACGTGTAGAGGATGATAATAATTATTATTTATATGCTCATACACTAAGGATAATGTGTACCTTGCGCTCTCGCGCTCTTTCGGGAAATGACACAATTACGATAGACTTTTTTTTCGATTGGATATCAAAGTTTTTACAATTATAGGTTATGATGCGTGATGGTAAAAATATTAATATTCTATATTTACTATCATTATTATAGCATCGATCGACTTTTCAACACGTGTTCGTACGAAACAATTATGCGCACGCCACCGAACATAACCACTCGGTTTCAACGTGAAAATGGCTGAAAGTTGGTTAGAAAACGCCTGAATTTGAAATGTACGATCCAAGTATACATTGCATCCGATAATAAAATGAAAAAGACAACGTCAGAGTAAATGCACTACACAGATATTTATGGTGTCTTGGAATCATGACGCGAGCAACGCGAGATCAATAAAAAAAAAGATTTTGTTTGTCGTGCGACATTCTCGTATCAAGAATCGCGGCGGCGTTTCGAGACAAGTGCATTTATCCTACTACCCTACTATACCGACTGGGCTCTCGAGCGTACCGCGACACTCCGTGCGCCAAACGACGGGTTTTTTTGGTATTTTGAAAAATTCTGTTTATGATGTTTCTTCAAATATGTTTTTTCTATTAATAGTAAGGTACAAACATCCATATTTTTCTTTATCCATTGGTTGAAACTGGAAAATTTCAGCTCTCAGGTGTAGTTAAAAATCATGATTTTGCAATTATTTTTTTCGTGTCTTTTTGCGGTCCACGAATGCGCAATCGCACACCTCTGACATCATTATATCGCGTATGATCGTCGGATGTTGGTTTTGCAATCTATAAAAAGTTGGTGGCAACCGGAAGTCGATTCTTAACCGAAAAAACACCGCGCTATTGTTGGCGTTTTATTCGTCCCCTGATTGGTCGGTGAAAAAAGAACGAATTTCGTGGCAAGATTCCGGTTGCTTTCTGATGCGTGTGTTTTATTTTTGCTTGATTTTGACAGTCACCGGATTTCGACAGATTGAATTACATAACAAATTAAGGCGCTGCATCTACTTCCATTACTTATTCATAATTAAAGAAAAAATTATATTGTATTATATGTCATTGTAACGATATAGAGTACGATCCAGTTAGCGCTGCGAATGCTTCGGGGGATCGAATTTGTGTGGCAGAGCATAGGAAAATGAAGCATTAAAAGCATCTGCAGCCGCAAGTGAATTGCACCTATAGCGCAATAAAAGTATCATCCAAGGTTCAATGTTTATTTCCTTTCGCATGTTTAGCTACATAAAATAATGCACATAACAGCTACATAGCGTTTCGTTACATAGCGTATTCTAACGTTTAGAATAAATGGAATTTTTTCGGTAAAGTAAAAGAGACATTACGTACTGTCCATTTTATTTTATTCAAAACGCGAGGCAAGGACATTTACCTAGTCTGTCCACAAAAAGTTGTCAAATAAAAGTCCTCCAAGCTATGGATAGTCAAGTTCGTGGAGCTTTATTCGATCTTTTATAAACTTGTAAAAAATGTGTCATTGAAGATAAGGAAACTTATTTCAGTCGAAAAAACGTGGCTACCCAGAATTCCTAAAAGTTTTTATTCAAGCACTTGTCGAGTTACCGGTGCACTTTGCGGATCAAAAATTGCTCAATGCATGAATTTCGAGTAGAAACTTGTCAAGTGCGTAAACATTTTTTTTTAAATTCTGAGTATGCTCTTTTTTA
This sequence comes from Heteropelma amictum, assembly GCA_959613375.1. Classification (NCBI taxonomy): domain Eukaryota; kingdom Metazoa; phylum Arthropoda; class Insecta; order Hymenoptera; family Ichneumonidae; genus Heteropelma; species Heteropelma amictum. Next base: position 11,153,418 of record OY390722.1, on the reverse strand, counting down.
AACTGAAATAAGTTACGTTATTTTTAATGAAATATCTGTTTCAAGTATCTATGAAAGACAGAATAAAGCTCCATGGACTTGGCCATCCATAACGCGAAAGGCTTGTATTTGATGAGTTTTTGTGGGCAGGCTACGTAAATATACTCGTCGCACGTTTTTTCATATCATTTTTTATGTTTTTTCGACGATCTCATATACTCGCGGTGGATTCAGCTAAGCATTGAGAGGACGAGAACGATCGGAAATTACAATTACGATTATTTCACGATTTATCGTCTCGCACACGAGCGTAAAAATTATACAAACTATGCGATAGCTGTACATCGATGTATAGTTGATGGAGCCGCTATAAAGCAGTCCGCGGCCGATTTGAACCACGAAAAAAGTTTCGTTTAGATTACTTTCGGCGCCGCGACGCTGCCGCGTCTCCGATTTCAATGTAGATAGAAGAAGCATGAGATTCGGAACCCCCGGAAAGATTAATCAAGAAATCTGGATGAGAATGTGAAAATGAAAAACGAAAAAAAATACTTTAAATGTTTCAGTACCTAACTTTCAGATTACGTTGATCTTTTACGAAGAAAGTTACGAGCCTCGTGGGGCCTGGAAAGCAGAGGGCAAACGACTTTTTTTACTATATGCGAAATTAATGTTATTTCGAAAATAATGGGAATAAAATTTCCAATGAGGAACAGTCGAGGTACTGTCTGACATTGTTGGTCTCCGAAAACGTAATTTCTTTGCAATTTTCTTATTTTAACAATGTCTTATTGACAATGTACAGCGAGAGGATACCGGCAAAGATTGTGCGATGTATATCGAACAATCGGAGATCAGCGGATCAAACGAGAGTGACAGAAGGAAGAGAGAAAAGAATAGGAGAGGAGAGGCAGCGAAAGTATTCCTGCAATAATGCAAGGGAGGACATTTTTCGCTCCCGCGCTCTTTTATTCTAGAGTTTGCGGTGCCAATGGATTTTCAAAGTTGGATCAAACAAGCTGAGGTTAGATAAGGTTGTCAACCTTGGCACACGACCGCACGGCCATCATTGTCCCGTCCTGCCAACCGTATGAGTTGATATAACCTACACAACCAGCGTAGAAAAAAAGAGAAAAAAAAGAATGACCGGCCGGCAAAATCATACGTTACGTGTTCGTATCGGCGACGAAAAGAACCTTTATTAACAAGAGTCTGAGTAGTGGTAAAAAAAATTAAAGCATTCATTTCAGTAAAATATTCCAAGATGATGAAAAAAGATGGCGGTTATTATTGATATCGATGTTATTTCGCCGATTATCGATTATTTACGACAAATTTCGAACGCCTTTCTCACAGGGAGAATGAAAAATTTCTTTCTATCTTTTTCACGTACACTGATATTTTTCTTCACCAAAATCAGAATGAAATTTGTCCATAACGCGTTGATTCAAGCATCATTTGTTGACTTGCTCGATCATCATGATACCCGCGTATGGATTCGTGAGAAATAGACTCTTTTCGCACAATATTTTTTTACGAACGCATACACACATACATGCATGTTAGAGTGTGTAAAAAAAATGAATAATTTGTGTAAAACATGAGAAAACGTGAATGCGTAACATATTTTCTTTAGGAACTGAATCGCTGTTCAAAAAAGACCCTTAGTTCTAATATTGTAAAACTGATCGTTATGGAATTACAGCTGATCAATGTTCAGTTCGTACAGAAATGGCCCATTTTCAGAGATGACGTTCGAACCGTCAGTCTTGCTGAGAAAACTATAAAACTTATTGTCGTATCAATTTTATTATCAAATAATGCAAAACAATGCTTGTCATGAACTATCATTATAAAATTATATTCTCTAAAACGACTTTTTCAATGCCGAATATCTTAAAAATCACGTTTCGTTGCTTTCTTCTGTAACGTATGTAAATATAATATGTAAACATAATAAACGACAAAAATCAAACTGCATCTCGGAACTTTTCAAAATTTAGATAATTCTTGAGATACTTTTCACAAAAAAAGTCGTTTCGACATAATTTTGCAATAATTATCGTGATCGAATATTGTTCCGCATTGTTTGATAGTAAAAATGTTTTACCACGAAACTACAAAAAAAGTTTTATCAAGTTTTGAAATAAGAGTGATTGTTTGGTTGCCATGTATGAAAAATAGATCATTTTTAGACTAACTAAACTTTGGCTAGCTGCAACTCTATAGCGGTTATTTTTGCAACATCAAGATTAATAAGGTCCTTTTTTCTACACGAAGACAACGAAATGGAAAATTATAGCAAATTGAATTCCCAATACTATCAGGAATTCACTAATGACGGTGTAAAAGAATAGTTTTAATCAACATAGTAAAAATTTCAACGCTGCAGCATTATCTGTCACTTTTCGCGATGGCTTTTATCCGTTCGATTTACAATGGCCGCACATGTTTCTTACTATCAGCATAGTAAAAAGTGTTTCGAATCGAAAAAATTTGCGGCTTTCAGGGCATTTTCACATATTCACGTTTTTCTGCGCACAATAATTTCTCGTTCACATAAAACTATTTACAATGTAAACAAAGAAAAAGTGCAATTTCTCCAAATTACCATGTTTTATAGCAATTCTTACGTAAATTGTTGTTATAGAACGTCTAAATATTAATATTCAAGTGCAACAATTTCGACCCAACGTGTTTAACACAAAGACAACCTTTTTTTGTTTCTCTCAACACCCTAATTTACCTATATGCGTCTGTTCACAAGCAATCTCGAGCTATAAAATTCGGCAATTTTTTCCTGACCTCCCGACAACATAATCCGGAATAAAAGCGGAGCAGGTGTGCCTACTTTTACGTATACTTATATATATGTCACGCAAAACAGGAGTACGTAGCATAAAGGCAATTTACGATTACGGTAAAGGTAGTAAGCGGTTGGTAATATGTATGAAAGCGCGTGTGTTGTATACATGTGCGGTAGCTTGTGAAAGAAAAGCGACCGACCGCCTCTCGCGTCTTGAGGCGCCGTTTCCGTATATGTATATATTTTGCCTCATACACTCTCGCTTATAGATCCTACACGCGAGAGCCCAACGTTCGCCTAGTGTGTGTGTGTGTGTGTTTATATATATATATATACACACATACACTACTCACTCTATATATCAGGAGTTCTCAACGCGCCACCGATGGCGAGGTTTGTCCTTCAAACGGCCTTTCTACGATCGCTGAGAGAGTAAGCTCTCGCGAGCATCCGCGAGCACCGAAGCCCGCCTGGCGGCAACAATCGGAACTATGCAACAGCGATAATAATCACGTTGGTTAGGTCTAATTTCGCGATTTTACATTGGCGATAAATGTTGCGAACAGATGCAATAATTTTTTCAACTCGGATTAAGCTGTGTATTCAATCAGCGTAGCGATTCGTAGATGTCGCGGCGTAACTATAGCAAAATTTTCTTTTTAAATTACTTGGCGTCGAGACGCTACCGCGTCTCTAGATACGCTGCAGACTGAAAGTGCATTAGAAATAAAGGCTAAAAAAAACATCGGACAAGATGAAAAACAGGAATTCACGAGTAAATAGAATGTCGTCTAGCTCTTATCTCAATGAACGACAGTGTTGCCAATTCGGGACAATTAGAAGTGTCGAAGCTGTGTTTTAAGGATGGCGGAACCTTATTTCGGGATGTATTTTTGAATTAATATCGATTACAATAATTTCAAGTTTTTTTAAATTGACATCGTAAACTACTGAGAATTATTGTAAACTACTGAGAGGTTAATTCATTTTAAAACCCGACGGAGCCTTTGTTATGTAGAATAACATGTGCGAAAATGAAAGCAATCGGTTGAACAGAATTTTAATTTAAGATTCCTTACGAAAAATGTATATTTACGCTATTCAGCTATGTCTGGTATATGGAGAAAGAATACATTGTACTTTCGCAATATACGCGAAAAAAGATCGATTTTTCGGATTCCGAAGACCAGCCTACATTACGTCGGAGAGTGATGACTGGGAAAGAGTTTCTCACGTTTTTTCTGAAAACCGAGTTCTTTGTACAACGGCGAACGACACTGATTTTTTTAAATCCAAATGTCGATCGTTACGGGCCAAAACTCGGCAACTGAACTTTTACCGACGGAACATCTTCCACGTGCTCTTAATGCAACATTCTTGTCCCTTCTAGGTAGTACGTCACGACGTAATTAATATTGAACCCCCTTGAGTTATTTAAAATGATCTATTTACATTAAAACTGTCCATTACTTTGCACGTGAAAGAACGACGAACGAAACCAACAATCGATAAGGTAGAAATTTTCCAATGTTGGTACAGATCGAATTTTTCTACTTTTTACCATGCGGTAGATTGCATTCTTTCCGCCATCTCGGAAGCCTGGGGATCGGCGGGAAGGAGGAGATAAGCTGAAAAAAATCGCGTCCCTCTGGACAAATTATTGAAAATAGTTTTTTTCCCTCGCTGACTGCCCGATAATGATGCAGTCGCGAGAAAAGTTTGTGTACGAGGTTGTTGTCTCGTCGGGTGAAGAAGTGCGTTCTCGGACTCGTTTTTTTGCTCTCACAAGAGCTTCGAGTAAAGACTGTGTCAGCGACAAAAGGGAGGGAGAGACAAAGACAGAAAGAATCGAATCATCGGGTTGCAAGAGAGAAACGTCACGGTGGCGCCTGACGCCAATGGGATCGTCGAGAGTGGCCGACTGTCCAATGCCTTGTTCTTCATTCTTTCCTTTTTCCACTTCTTCTTTTTACATATGTTTTTCCTTCGGCGCCTCTCAATACTCGCGAACATGCCAGAATAGTCGCAGCCAGTCGCAATATCTCGCCACTCTGAGTCTTCGCTGAATATTTCATGACTATCAAAAACTTTTTGGTATCAACAGAAGCAACGTCAGTGCAGTCTTCCGATAGATTTTCAGTTCTCAGTTCTCAAGACCATCGTTGGGAGCATTGGGAAGGAAAAGACGAAAAAAAAAACAGAGACGCCTTATCAGCCGGCGTGACATTCGCTGTACCGGTTTATCGACCATTCGCTATCGATACCTTTATCGGTACCATTTTCCGTATGTTCGTCACAATTCCGAATATTATTCACTAATTGACCGAACAAGCCTTGGAATTCCAATCTCCGTACATATTTTTACAATATTACATAAAAAAAAACCATCAAACAAATAAAATGAACGTGTTGTTACGGCCGAAATATGGTAAAGTCAAACTCACGTTTTTCAAAATAAATTTCCATATACGTGAATCCCAAGCAGTAATCGCCGTAAAAATTTTGTTGTATTTCACGTTGTTCTTGCATAATTTTTGAATTATCACAAAGACACGCGTGGATATGATAAATAATTTAGACACGAAATTCTCTCGATGTCTCGCAACAATCGTGAATAAACAAGACGATGTTTGCTTCTGTCAAGGAAAAAAATTATTCCTCAAGACTCGCAGATTTCTAATCACATGGGAAACGAAAACTACTCTCGATAATAGTTATGTACTCAAACGGTTCGCCCGCCATATTGGATTGGCCTTATCGTTCATTTTATCGAAAATGCAATGAATAAAACACTGTAGCATCGGTAAATTGAATAAGTATTTCAGTCCCGATACGTCTTTATGTATTTGTGAAGATATTAAGTATCGTATACAAATGTATACACAGAAGATGATTCTTACTTGCATAAACGAGACGTACACCGAGACTATAAAAGAGGAAAAGAAAAGCACAAGATAGTGACACACGAACACACGCCTACACGAATAAACACATAAACACACAGAGATGATGGGAGAGAGAGACGATAGCGCGTGTCGTCGCTTCGTAATGGTAAAATAAAAGATGGCTCGACGCCAGTGAAGGCGCCACATACCAGGCGCCGCCAACCTCTCTAAGACCGCTGCTCCCCCCCCCCCCCTGCCCCTCCCCCTCCCGCCATGCTCGCCACTTTTTGGTCGTACACGCTACCATGAACACTAGTGAGTACATATGTGCTTCCCTCTGTCTCTGTCTCTCTCTCGCTCTCTGTTTCCTTCAAGATAGAAAGAAAGAAAAGAGAATGGGAGGAAAAAAGACGACCGAGTTGGGAAGAATGTGTCTGTTGGTTGCGTCGCCGTCCCCAAGCGTCCTTTCTCGGCCTGTTTGCCTCTCTCTTTTTCGCAAGCTCGCTTCTCGATCACAGAGCCTGTTAACGTATGCTCGACGCACACACGGGCTGGCTGGTAGGCTACGCGGTTTTATGCCGCGCGGGCAAGAGAGAAAGCGCGAGGGAGCGAGGAACGCGGGATGGGCAGTCGAGTGAGCACACGCTATATGTACTAGCCTCGTTCACGGTACTGTACGAGGACGTTGGCCACCGGTATGCACGCACGCGCACACATCCACCGTACATGTATACATGCACGTGTCTACATAAACGTACATAAAATTAATAAACCCACACGCATATGAAATGAAGTTTATAATTATGAAATTGTACACTATGGGTATGCATATATTTTCACCATTTTTATGTATCTACAAGCACATCCCTGTATACAGCGCACATGCGTATAATAATCGGACGAGATATTTTTATTCGAGTGTCGCATGCATATATTGCGCGCACTTGGCAAATATATTATTTCATTGGCCAGGCGGAGATTTTGAATGCCGTCTGAGGTGTATCGCTGTTGTTTCAGCAGTGCGCATGTTTGCCGAGTACGCTCCGACAATACTACAATGCTCATAATTAAAAACCGACAGCGATAGTTGCGCGGTCGACAAACGTTGAGCAACTACGGTCGGTACTTGGATGGACGACCGCTCAACCATGCGTCAGCTGACTCGTTGGGTCGTTGATCGCACGGTCGTTTTTCCAGAGCTGCCTCGAGCGACAAGCGACTGTATCGGCACGGGTTTTCTGCAGTTTCCCCGTGCCTTCGTGCGAAAGCAATCAAGCGGTGGGAGGTAAGACACGGCTGCAGATGCGCAAAAACGAGGCGTGCGCAAAAACAAAAATAATCAGCAGAATAGAGAAATGGACAACGGAAAAGGAGAGGAATTTGTATAAATCCAACAAGGGTATATACGAAAAGAAGAAAGCGTTCGTACATTTTGTATGCATCAAACCAAAACCAACGTTAAAAGATGCGAGTTTTTGGAACGGTCCGCGATGGACGTATTATGGCATAGTGAGCAAGTCCGAGATAATCTTCAGGCAGAGGATCTTTGATTATAAGCGAATTAAATGTCTTTCTCCTCTTTTCGCGTTTCTAAACGGCGAGATTTGACAAAGAAAAGCAAATGAAAGCACATATCCGCGACCATATGTCGATGCTGTTATACCGTATCTATATTTCTCGATATGGACGATTCTCCGAGTTAGCAACGTACTGGAATTTTGATGGCTGGTTATGCGATAGCGTTGGAAATATGATACACGGACAAGGACGAAAATCAAACAGATTTTTACTTTGATCGTAAACATTTGTTAGTTACACATGTGTTGTAGAGTGTTCGAGGTTGCGAGACTCACGCGAGCTTCATCGCCAACAGCAACAGAAACAAGCATAGCGAGACCCAGAGAGAGAGAGAGAGAGAGAGAGAGAGAGAGATAGAAAAAAAAAGGAGATTCAGGGAAAACATGCATCGATTAACGCGTTCGCGGGCACACGGCGGCTAGTCGAGAGAGTCTCGAGCCCCGCCGCCTGTCGACCTATCGACCGAGAATATTCTCGCCTTCTCGGCGACGGTTGCTTCGCGTTTTTCGTCCGATGGTAACATGTATGTATATTTGTACACGTCCACTCTAGTTTTAAGCTCGTATGCTGTACTGATGTAGTGTGCTAACTATATACGCGGAAACCACGTATATGAGAGAGAAAGAAGGCGATAGAGCTTCGTGGATATTGTTGAGCGCTGTACCAGGTGTGTATATTAAGGACGTTTCTCCCTTGGAGAGACGCGTTTCGGCTTGAGCCACACGCGACGTTCGCATTTTCACCCAACGCTCGCACAAAGCTTGGCACATGAAGGTTCGACATAGAACCAAAAAAAAAAGGAAAACAAGATTATACGTACGAACGACTAATCGAAATAAAGAGAAATCTCGGTTACCGACTGATCGAACTTATTTCTCGCACGGCCCTCTTTGTTCTACAAGTTTTTCGGACTTTGAATAGTTGGAACGTTCTTACGCAGAGCAAAGCAAAAAAGAACAAACGAAAGGGAGCGGATAATATTGCACGCAAGAATGTATTCGTTGGACGTAAATCGGAATGGTGAATTGCATGGACCAACGTGCGTCGTTGATCGGAGAATACCAAAGGGTACGAAGGGTTCGATAGACTCGACAAAAATAGTTTGTACATCGCAATTAAGGAGAGAATCGAAGATTCATCGTGTGCAACAAAAGATTAAAGTAAACGGTAGATACTTAGTTTTTGTTCATCCCGCTAGAGGGCGGTAAACGGTCTGACGGAAGGCGATGAGTCGTGAGGTTACCGGTAAAAAAGGAAGAGACGGGAAAAAGATTTTAAACACGGAAAACCAAGTTTTAACTAAAACTGAAACTAAAATTTGTGTTTTCAACATCAAAGGCGAGTCCGTTCTGACAATGAGACATTTCAGACTCACCGCGGGCAATATGCTAACGCGTTCCGTAATAATAACGAGTGGAAGGCGTGGCTCTTGCGGATCAGCTGCACAAGCTCACCGTCTCGTCTGTTCAATCCAAGCGGGCTCGTTTATACGTATACGTGTCTACACGTGCATATATGCATATGTATGTATATAATAATCACGCAACATAAAATGTTTGCTTGAAACGATAGCAAGTGTAGCAAACCAGTAAAGAAGCCACACGACTGCACAGCTTGCCTACGGGAACAAGCTGATGGAAGTTAAATTATGCTCTCGTCTGATGTTTATACAGTACGCTCTTGAATTGTGAATCAGAGAAAATCCGAGCAGAGAGAGAGAGAGAGTTTGACTCTCGAGACTTTTGCGCGATTGAATTAAAAAGAGTCGTATACTTTGTCGCCAATTGGGAATAAATATTTTCCGTGTGTCAAAACTTGTTGCTATTTGCCCACGGGGCCACGTCCTAGGAACGTTTTGCTCCTTCTGACGCATCGCTATTATTGCAATTATATTTACAGAGTAATTGCCTTTTTGGCTTTGCTCTGCTTTTCAATTTCAATATTCAATATTTCAATTTCAAATAATCCATTATTTTGGTCCTTTAGTACGAGTATCAAGTATCTAATTACAACAATTGGAGAAACAATATGAATTTCGAGGATGTGCTTTCGCTCGTGCGTTATGCTCTCGTCTGATGTTTATACAGTACGCTCTTGAATTGTGAATCAGAGAAAATCCGAGCAGAGAGAGAGAGAGAGTTTGACTCTCGAGACTTTTGAGCGATTGAATTAAAAAGAGTCGTATACTTTGTCGCCAATTGGGAATAAATATTTTCCGTGTGTCAAAACTTGTTGCTATTTGCCCACGGGGCCACGTCCTAGGAACGTTTTGCTCCTTCTGACGCATCGCTATTATTGCAATTATATTTACAGAGTAATTGCCTTTTTGGCTTTGCTCTGCTTTTCAATTTCAATATTCAATATTTCAATTTCAAATATTCCAGTATTTTGGTCCTTTAGTACGAGTATCAAGTATCTAATTACAACAATTGGAGAAACAATATGAATTTCGAGGATGTGCTTTCGCTCGTGCGTTATGCTCTCGTCTGATGTTTATACAGTACGCTCTTGAATTGTGAATCAGAGAAAATCCGAGCAGAGAGAGAGAGAGAGTTTGACTCTCGAGACTTTTGAGCGATTGAATTAAAAAGAGTCGTATACTTTGTCGCCAATTGGGAATAAATATTTTCCGTGTGTCAAAACTTGTTGCTATTTGCCCACGGGGCCACGTCCTAGGAACGTTTTGCTCCTTCTGACGCATCGCTATTATTGCAATTATATTTACAGAGTAATTGCCTTTTTGGCTTTGCTCTGCTTTTCAATTTCAATATTCAATATTTCAATTTCAAATATTCCATTATTTTGGTCCTTTAGTACGAGTATCAAGTATCTAATTACAACAATTGGAGAAACAATATGAATTTCGAGGATGTGCTTTCGCTCGTGCGCTTAAATGCTCCCCCCGTATGTCACGAGTTACGAGGAGCGTATTGTATAAATTGATCATCATTGCCCGAGCGATGTTATACGACGTTATTTCTTTTTCCCTATTTTGCAATTTGACGCGAGTTTTTCTTGAATCATTTTTACCATCGGACAACCTACGAGATGACGAGGAGAGAGAGAGGCATGGAAATTGCAAGAGATACAAGAAGATTTAGTAGAATTGGGATGAGGGCAACCAAGTGAAAGTCAAACTAAAACGAGCGACCTGTTGCTAAACACTCGTATTATTTCCATTCGTCGACCTCGCGCACATATAAACAAAATACGCAACAGAGAAAAAAAACAGCAACAATTGCGCCTCATTCGCGGATGCTGCGATCATCTTCATCATGGTCGTTTACGGAAATGGGCCACTTTTGTGAGGAATCCTTTTTTTTCGCGGAAACATGACAACCCTCGACAGACTTTTTTGGCAATTGCCCAGTTTTCCCTTCACCGAGTCGGGAGGATGGAGGATGAACGGAGCAACTGCGCAACACCCCCTTCTACAAAACGTCTTTCAAGTTGATACCGTGTTAAAGGAGGTTCCGTCGTCAAACGAAAGGCCGTCCTTTACACTTGCGAATAAACCTGTAGTAGACTTTTTTCAAAGTCTGATAAATTGCGTTAAAAATATAGAAGAAATTTCGCGTACATAATACTGTTTTCACACGTAAACTTCAAAGGCCCAAATTGGACTTGATCCCGATCTGATCGGCGTGGTCGATCGTTAATCGACGTTAAAAACGTTTCAAGTCGTGACAATTTTTTGAAAAAGTGGGTTACCCTACTTTTAATCTTCACACTTTTGGAGCTCTACAGGTGCCATCCACTTGTCGCTGCAAATGTTTTTTTAGATTTCTTCATTTTCCTGTACTTTACCATAGAAATTCGATCCCACTGAGGCATTTGCCGCGCGGACTGGATCATACCCAACGTCCCACAAAGCCGTAGCACATTTCGGACTTCCGCAAAATTGCTTAAGGTAGTTCTATCGTTTTATCGTTTTCTTAAGATTTTGTTGAAAATTTGGATACATATTCTTTGATGTCATATGTACGTGTGTAATAAATTTTGGAAGGTTTCACCACGTGGAAGTTGAGATATTTATCGGTGAAAATCACAATTTTCGGTAGTCTCTCGTAAGAGCGCGTGTTGAAAGTCACACTTTCATCATTGAATATCTTGGCTTCTACCTGGTGGAGCCTTCTAAAACTTTGCATGCATTTTTATGCAACATCAGAGAAGTTTTCTTCAGTTTTTCAAAAAAATCTTAAGAAAAGAATTTTCGCAATTTTTGTAATTATACAGCAAGCACATATTACCTTGGATGACCTTGAATTTGGAGTATGCTGTTCTCTAGTCGATTTGCAACAACTTTTCTTATTTAACTTGAGTCCGCAAACCATTTAGTATGTGAGAAAAACTGAAAAACAATTTTTCGATTTGAATAAAACGATAGAACTGCGTTAATGCTCTATGCTTCGTGGAGAAGTTGGACCATTATTTTTTTCTCATAAACTGTCTCGCGTAGCACGCTGATTTATCATTAAAGTGTGCTGTTTTTTAATCGGTAATCGACTTTTAAACTAAATAGAGAGAACCTTTAACTGCATGTAGCAGTTAAACATTTGATCGTCAGAGTTTATGATGGTACTTTCGACGGAACCTTCATAACCCCTTCAACACGCGCATTCAGCTGAGTAGTGAAAGTCAACACTATTTTTCTTCCCATAATTAGTCAAATAAACCGTTACGTAAGTGACAAAAAGGTAATTGAAAAAATTATTAGATCGAATAAAAAAGCAATATAGAAACGCTTCACTTTTAGAACATAAGCTGAAAATACGTGTGTGATATACCCCGAGTGCGCGCGGGCTGAAGGATTATAATTGCCACGTCTCTGAAAATATTGATTTTAGAAAACTTTTTCCGCATGGGCGAGTGAAGCTTTCAAAGCCGGCTGCAAAAAAAGTTACCGTAGAACTTACCGCGCATTAAATCCATTGGCCGGTATATTGATAAACAGCTCTATTGATTAATAGAAAATTGTTTCCCAATTTGGAAATCAAGATCCCGGCGATATATATATATATATATTTCCGGTATATTGATAAACCGTTTGATTGGCGAGTGTTTTCGGTGGTATTTGCGTGATAACTTTTGAAGCATTGATTTTAGTAAAGATAAGAGTGTATTTTCGAAAAAAATCGTAACAAAGACTTTCATCGAGGATGACAATCCACGAACGTAAAGTTCGTCATATCGATCTCGACTGAGAGTGTAATGAGAAAATGAAATGCAATTTTTCGACCTTGCAGTGTTCGAGGGAGTTCAATGGTCGTCACGTTGTATTTTGTCAATTGTAAGATTGGATCGATGAGTGCCAGGGATTAATGCGAGTGTGAGCGAATGCAGAACCAACGAGAGAGAGAGAGAGAGAGAGAGAGGATAAAGTTTTTACACGGACGAGTGAGCGAGGGCGATATACATCCGAATGTGGCGGATATATAAAGCAGCAACTATACAGAGGAAGGAAAGAGTGAGGCGGGCGGTCGAGCGAGCGAGCGAGCGTAAAAGCGACGAGGTCGAGACACGCGGCAGCTGTCTGGCGCCAAGACTCCCTTGCCCCGCACCCGACCCCCTTGCCCCTTTCACCCAGCCCTGCCTATTCCCTCAAACAGTCGCGCCGACCGGCAGACTCGGGGCGAGTAAGCATGAGCCCTGTGTGTCCTCCGCGAGAGCGCGGCTTGTTCCCTCAGCGTCTATACATACGTGTGTGTGCACACTCGTCGAACTCGCACTCACGCGCGCGCGCGCACAGCATATACGAGCCGCATATACATGCGTGTATCTATATACGTAGCTTTTCTCGCCACCCACCTTTAATAGAATGCACACACGCTCGATGAGACTCGTTTTCTCCTAACCAAACCTAAATGCACGCCATTCTCAAACCCGCATCTTGGGACACGAGATAAAAAAAGATAGGGAAAGAAAGAATGAAGGAAAAAAGAGAGAGAGAGAGACGCTCTTTTCTTCACTTCTTCATTTGCTGCTCGTCTCGGTTTTTCTCCTTCTTTCCAGACGCGAACGCTCTTTCTCGTGTGTCTATCTTTATATTTTTTGTTCTTCGCTTTTTCGTTTTTTACTATCCACGTATCCTCATCGTTTCTGTCTTTTTTCCCTCGTGTCTTTCCTTTGACTCGAAAAAAAAAAAAAAAAAATTCGCTCTTCGTCGCTCGCTTTTGATACCGATGCTGGCAACCGCGGAGTTGCCGGGCCTCGATCTTTCTCGGTCTCTCTCTTTATCTTTCTAGGCTCAGCGAGAGTTTCGAGGGAGGCGCCAAATGTGTTTCGGGTGTTCCACGAATCCTGATTCAGGCCGCGGCGTTGTTCCTCTGCTCGAAAGAGAGAGAGAGAGAGAGAGAAAGCAAGAGAGAGAGAGAGAGAGAGAGAGGTTCCGCAATGTGATTTCAGGCATTAGAACGACGAATCTCTTTGAAAAATCGAAACTCTTGTTTCGCGTGGAATTTGTCCTTTAAGGTAGTTCTATCGTTAGATTCAAATCGAGAAATTGTTTTGCAGTTTTTCTCACATACTAAATGGTTCGCGGGCTCCAGTTAAATAAGAAAAGTTGTTGCAAATCGACTAAAGAACAGCATACTCCAAATTCACGGTCATCCCAGGTGATATGTGCTTGCTCTATAATTACAAAAATTGCGAAAAAAATTTTCTTAAGATTTTTTTGGAAAACTCAAGAAATCTTCTTTGATGTTGCATAAAAATGTATGCAAAGTTTTAGAAGGCTTCACCACGTAGAAGCCAAGATATTCATTGATGAAAATGCAACTTTTAACACGCGCTCTTACGAGAGACTACCGAAAATTGTGATTTTTACCAATAAATATCTCAACTTCCACGTGGTAAAACCTTCCAAAATTTATTACACACGTACATATGACATCAAAGAATACGTATTCAAATTTTCAACAAAATCTTAAGAAAACGATAAAACGATCGAACTACCTTAAGTTAATCGATTATCTTCCGATCATACGATATACTAAAAAGTATTGATCAATTCGACGAGTTTCTTGAAAAGCAATATTTTAGCGTCAACAAACTTTTTTTCATATACCCTTTTTTTCTCAGTATGAGCATTGTTCTTCCGTACTGAATGAAATCGACGGTTGATTTTGTTTGTTGAATAACTTATACGATACGTTGAGAAATTCCCCGCGATTCGACCGAAAAACATCTCAAAGGAATTTTGAGAATGGTCCGAGCTAACCACCTCGATTTTCTCGAACGAAATAAAAATTAGATGAGGAAAAAAAGAGAGAAAAACATCGTAATGATGGTTCTTACCTTCGCCGTTGGTGGTGAGGGAGCCGGAATGAGGCTGCGGGCTCGTCGTTATACCGCAGGGACGACGATAATCACCGCTGATTTCGCTCGGTGCACGATCTACAACGTGAAATGAAAACAACAATAAATAAAAATAAAACGAGCGAACGTTGATCAGCGATGATTAGCATAAAACCGAAATCTCCATCGAATATCCTCGGAATAGCTAAATCGAGTGAAAAAAATACGAAAATAATTTTCACATCGCGCCCGCCAATTCTCTATTCTTTTTCGTTCGATTTCCAAACACCTCTTGTACTCCTCTGCGATTCGCCGCTCGAGGTATACCGAATTCTCCTAATGAAAAACGAAGAAGAAAGTTGCCGCATCGTTTTTTCTCCGCGAGATCGCGGCGAGGCGAAAAAACTTTTTACGCAATTTATAACGGATAGCGAAACCGAGTTTGGTGGATTTCGGATGCGGACGAGGTTAAGAGGGGGGCAAGACGGGACATTCATTGACTAAAAGAGAGAATGATGTCAGGAGGAGTAGATCGCGACGAGTCGAATCTCTCTTACGTTCCCCGCGTCCTCTTTCACTTTTCTCTCTTTTTTTCTCGCGCTATCTCTCTCATCTCGGCCACTTTGCACGCTCGACCGGGGCGGTCCATGAAAGATCCTTCGGGTCGTTTCTCGCTCGGTTTGTTCTATCCAGTTTCGCCTCTGTACATATGTTCGTGTTTATATATATATATATATATATATATATATATATATGTGTGTGTGTGTGTGTGTGTGTGTGTGTGAACGTATATAGATATACACACACCCATATTCAAGCGGTTCCACGGCCAGCGAGCTGAAGAGCTCTCTTTGGAACGCGGTCGCATTCTTTTACAAAATTCCAATGTCTTCTCTCTCTCTCTCTCTCTCTCTCTATCTGCAGATCCGCGTGTAAACGTTCATATACCGCTCCGTCATTCCTTCGGGAGAAACGTTTCCTGTCGCTTCAACTCTCTCAATCTCCGGCTCTTTCCTCTCCCAGGCTCTCGTTTTGTTCCAACCGACACGAGCGATTACAATGTTCCACGAATTTCTCTCTTTTTACATTCTCTTTGAACCCCGAAACCATTTTCCAAAGGCTTTTCCATGTTCCTTTCTTTTTTCTTTATTTCACTGCGGAGGAACTCGCTGAAAACCATCATTGATCGATAGATAAGGGACCGATGAGGCCGAATGGAACGTGGAATAGCTCTTGGCGATTCGAATTGTGAGCAATGATTTTGGGAATATAATAAATCATTGTATATATGTATAAGGGTGTCCGGTATTTTTCGAGTTGATTTTTTTCATCTGGGTGCGCCATCGACCCCTGCGCAAATAGAAATATCTCATTTCATCTAATTAACAAAGGATTTTCGTACTTTTTAAGCTTTAATCGTTTTATCGTTTATTATATTCATCACATTTTTCAAAACCGTCGTTTCCGCTTTGAATGTTATAATTGTAGATGCGCCAAGTATTATATCGGTTGCAGAATTGAATAAAAATTTTGAAAAAATTTTCCATGTAAAATGATCGTGGGGGAGAACGAAACGATATTTAAAAAAAAATGTTAAGCATGATACTCTTGTTTTAATTAAATGGAAAAACTACCATCGTTCAGGCAGGGGTTAATCTTTTCCTCTTTTCCTCTTTTCCAACATTATTTTAGGCGATTTTTTATCTGACATCATTCAGAGTATACTCGACTGAAAAAAATCAATTTGAGAAATTTTAAACCCCCTAATACGCGTATTATATGGAGTACACACGTTACTGGATTTAAAAAAAATGTTAAGCATGATACTCTTGTTTTAATTAAATGGAAAAGTACCATCGTTCAGGCAGGGGTTAATCTTTTCCTCTTTTCCTCTTTTCCAACATTATTTTAGGCGATTTTTTATCTGACATCATTCAGAGTATACTCGACTGAAAAAAATCAATTTGAGAAATTTTAAACCCCCTAATACGCGTATTATATGGAGTACACACGTTACTGGATTTAAAAAAAATGTTAAGCATGATACTCTTGTTTTAATTAAATGGAAAAGTACCATCGTTCAGGCAGGGGTTAATCTTTTCCTCTTTTCCTCTTTTCCAACATTATTTTAGGCGATTTTTTATCTGACATCATTCAGAGTATACTCGACTGAAAAAAATCAATTTGAGAAATTTTAAACCCCCTGATACGCGTATTATATGGAGTACACACGTTACTGGATGAGGCTCTAACATCGCGGAACGTTGAGAACCGAGTGGAGAACGTGGGTGTTTGACTGTAAAAAGAGGAAGGATTTTGTGATCCGATTATATATTGATCCAGTGGGCCTGCTGGAATTTCGATTCCAGAACTGTGAGATACGCTTTGTGTGCCTCCGAGAGCTAATGATGCTGCTACTGTTTTACCGATGACGTGTACCACATGTCACCGAGAGAGAAAGAAAGGGTGGGACACGACAATTTTTGTTCCCGGATTACACGACTTATGCATGGCCGGCAAATTCGCTCTCACCCGCGCGTCACATCAGTCGCGAACTCAGTTTTATACGGTTGGCATACTCGTGTATAAACACGTGTAACCACATCCACTGCTCCTTGAGGGAGAGTTTGCCTTGCAGAAACATCGGGTATGTGGACTCGTACCCACCACCATGGCACATGGCGAGAAGGATATTTCTAACGTGATACATATATTTATGGTTTGCAGATACGCGCGGGCGTACATTTTATGTGTAAAATACGTGCGCATAAAAATATGTATACCCGTGTATCTTGATAATACACACGTATTAATAAATGTGAAAAAAATTCTGCACGGTTTTCCGTCGCTGATTCGCGAACCACTAGACGGATATAGACTTTTTCTTTTTTTTTTTCAAAATGTCGCTAAGATTCTTCACATGGAAATCGGCTATGTACTTCCCCATGTTTTTCCTTTGACTCGAACAAAAAAATTTCTCTTTGACTCGAAAACCACCATGGCACATGGCGAGAAGGATATTTCCAACGTGATACATATTTTTATGGTTTGTAGATACGCGCGGGCGTACATTTTGTGTATAAAATTCGTCTGCATAAAAATATATATACCCGTGTATCTTGATAATACACACGTATTAATAAATGTGAAAAAAATTCTGCACGTTTTTCCATCGCTGATTCGCGAACCACTAGACGGATATAGACTTTTTCTTTTTTTTTCAAAATGTCGCTCAGATTCTTCACATGGAAATCGGCTATGTACTTCCCCATGTTTTTCCTTTGACTCGAACAAAAAAATTTCTCTTTGACTCGAAAACCACCATGGCACATGGCGAGAAGGATATTTCCAACGTAATACATATATTTATGGCTTGTAGATACGCGCGGGCGTACATTTTATGTGTAAAATTCGTCTCCATAAAAATATATATACCTGGCTATCTTAGTAATACACACGTATTAATAAATGGGAAAAAATGCTGTACGTTTTTCCGTCGCTGATTCGCGAACCACTAGACGGATATAGACTTTTTCTTTTTTTGTTTCAAAATGACGCTAAGATTCTTCACATGAAATTAGGCTATGTATTTCCCATTGATGACACGATCGCGGACCGAAACTTTGAAAAACTCGATAATTTTTCACGGAGCATTTAATTTATAAACTGATATTTTCTCTACTTTTCTCATTTCAATTACAAAAAGTGCATTCACGATTTTTATTTTTTTATCAAAGTTGTGGAATATTACGTTTTATTGCATCGTTTCTAATACTTGATTTCATTCACCGGACTACAAATTACAAATTATCGCCAGTATCTACATCGCCGAGTAGTTCAAAAAATTTTTCAAATTTCGATTTTTATGTACTGTGATTAACCGTCGGCGTGAACGGCGCGTTTTTAATGGACAGTTTGAGTGTTTAAAAATATTCTGAACTTGTCAATAACCCTGAAAAAAATCAGCGTCGGAAAGCTTTAGAAATTGAAGTATGTGTTCCAACAGAATATTAAACATTTTTTCTATCAGAAATAATTTTGTTGGGAATCTTATACCGTTCAATTTCCGACAGTTTTGCGGAATCTACAATCGATTTTCAACCGAAATACATAATTGACTTGCGAATTTCTTGAACAAACTACTAATTTTCAAAAAAATTCTACATAAAGTTTTGAAAACCCGGATAGTACAACTGTAATATTCGTTCGATGTTACAGCTCAAGTTTATTCACGATTTTCCGCGACATCCAATGCGTTTAGATTATCGATCATTTGAATACTGCATACGGTGCACGCAACTTATAAATCAACGCGAATTCAAGCGTCATATTGCAATCGAGAATTCTATCGTTTCATTCGCAGTCGCCACAGAAACGAAGATCCATCGGTTTTATTTAATCTTAAACGTGATTCTGATCACGATTCCTGACTCGGCAAGCTCACTCTCTCTCTCTCTTCCTCTCCTTATCCCATATGATGTATATATATATATATATATATATCTATATATGACGAAGAGAGATGAGTCATCGGCTCCAGTTCTGTACCTGGACTCTTGAATGTCTTTACCTACCGCGCGCTCTGTGCATTATATATACATATACATAAATGTACTACATCCATTTTTTATGGCAAATAAATATATGTGTGAGTTGTGATCATCCATGTTCATTCTAATGTACATATAGAGAGAGAGAGAGAGAGAGAGAGAGAGAGAGAGAGAGAGAGAGAGAGAGGTTGATGGAAACGTTCCGAGACCTCCCAACGACAAACGATGCTGGATATTTTTCTTTTTGTTTTTGAAAATAATAAAATAGAGCAATATAAAAAATAGTCTTTTGTCGAATTTTGTATCACACTGTATCTTTTCATAGGACTCTGCGAGAGCGATGGTAAATAAGGTTAGTATCTCACCTTCGGGTCTCAGCCTGTCCGGGATAAGGCAGTACGGAGGCGGCGGCGACTCTGAAACATTATATTCGCGTTTTATTCATGATTTTGGTCGAAACGGCGTGTAGGCTTTTGTGAGACGAAGTATTGAAAGAAAATTGAAAAAATGAGCATTTCATGGCTTATTTTACTCCTACGTTGAGTTCTGTCAAAGTTGGATATAACGAAAGTACTGATTGATTCGACATGGCTTGAAAACTGGGGAAATCAGAAATTTCGTGAAAAACGGCTGGATAAGCATGTCGAATTTGCCCTCGCGGCGATTTTTCATCGATACGACGGGGATCATTTTGGTCCCTTGATTTTAAACATCTTTCGAGTTATTCAAAAAATACGTCATTTGGAGTCTTTTTTGTTCAATAGCAAAAATAAACATTATAAAATGGCGATTTTTCAGTGTACACTCGTAGAGTGCAGAATGTGAAAAATATTTTCTGGATAATTCCCAAATGTGAAGCCATTTAAAAAAAACGGAATAAATAAATCGAAAATCACTTCTTTAATTGTGTTTTTCTAGATATGCAGTAACATATATGCAACCCTTTATACTGAGGAGTTTTTTTTCAATATTTTGGGTTTCGTCGAACATTGCGAAAAAAATGGAAAACTGATTTTTAAATAAAATTCTTCGAGTTTAAATGAACTACTTCAGTATAGGTAAGAATTATGTAAATATTATTGTTTTCACAATAAATTCGTTTTATACTGAGGAGGTACCGATGAAATTCAGAAATATACAAGGGAAATCAAACAGAATTAAATTCCGTTAGTGTCTTTATCAACCCTCAATCGGTGAACGTTTTTCAGGCACCCTAATACCGTTAGCCAGAGTCGTCTTTTTCTTCGCGCTATCACACCCGCAATTATAAATGAAAAAATCGCAAAAAATTCATGGTCAGTCTTCAGACCGTATTTTTTGAGCGGAAAAAGAATTTTTTTTTCCTTATTTTTAATAATTTTATTTTCATCAAATATCAAGCAATGCTTGGAGAAAACGTGTATTGAGCGGGACGAAAACGACCTCGCTTCATGGGTTGAGGATCAATTATAACGCAATTATAACGCAATTATATTCTCTGTTAATGAAAATATGACTACATTTTTAGGGGTTTTTTAAATTTTCGAAAGACATATCTAGCACGACTTCCAGACAACAAATCATCGCAGCTACTCAAGCACAGCATCCACCCATACGTTGTTGGGAAAACACTCGATAAAGCAACGATATGTCATTGTATCGATATGTGCAGGATAAACCTGCACGTTAAAAATATTTTCAGCCTTTTTTACACTCGAGAGGCTCACGTTTTGATGTTATTTTAGCCAAATATGATGCTTGCGGACTTTCAAATGTCAAACAAAGTAGATAATAATGGGTTCAACTGAAAATACCATTTGCGGATGACGCGTAAAATGATTTACTTGATTTTCCAGAGATGTCTCAAAAAAATTGCATACGTTATTTATTCGTCTACCAGGTTTCGCAAGCAGTGTCATATTTGGCGGAAATGATGGAAGCAAATCATACATTAGGCCTATAGAACGTAAAAACAATATAAAACATTCAAAGTTCAAGTTTAATCTCAACAGACAAAATTGCAGGACATATCGTTGCTTCGTCGAGTGTCATCCTAACAAGACTTAAGAAGGTTCGAGTTCTCATGTAGCAACGATCATTCGTGTATCAGTATCAGGTTAACATTAGGTTTACGAACGTTTTTTGTATACCTATCTCTACGGCACCCGTCAAAAGTAAAGGCTCAAAAAGAATCTCAAAAAGTAAAAGGCTTAGGTAAAAAAGAACTGTGTGTATAAATTCTTTGGAAGCTGGTTTTAAGAAGAGGGCGACGAGGCGGTCGAGACTCTTCGAGTTGACATTCAGCAAAATCGTTTTTTCCACCCTATTTCTTTGGTTCTGTTCGCTGCTCGATTTTCCGTGCGCATTATTATCCGCAAAGACAAGGAAACACAGGGGGAGGACTCCATAGATATTTTTTTTACAGTTTCCTTACTGACCGGCCATCATGAAGTAAAAGAGATACAGGAAGAAGAAAAAGAATCGAGGGATGTTTTTTCTTTACCGTCCACGCGATTGCGTGCGTCTGGTTGTGCGTGGGATGCTTTATAAAGATGACCGTAATGTCGCCAAAGAAATGTAAGATTGTCGTGGCGGCAATGATACTGGAATTTTGTAAATGACAGACGTGACGCGACGATTGCAAAGTTCGATGTAGGCTGCTACAAATATGGACGTAGCAGAATGGAAGTCGGAATATTTGAAAATTTCGATTGTGGGAATTTGGGAAAGTTTAAAAGTCTCGCGAAAAGAAAGAATGGCGGAGACGACATTGCGGAGGCGAATGATAGATGGCAATCACGCTTGATATTCAGTAATGACGTAATTATAATCTTGATATTAACGCGATATTAAACGCTATAATTTTTTTTGTTTGTTTTCCTGTGGTTATAAAAAATTGGTAATATTAAATATATTTCGTCTCAACACCTGAAAACCGGAGGCTTTGAGCTTCGGTTGATTATTTGATTACTCTTTCTACGACCTTTTTTCTCGAAATCGAAAATTTCGGATTTTGTCTATATTCTTTAATTTTGCGTCCAGTTTATCATAATAATATAACGTAACCCCTATTGCTGGTCGAATACTCTGCAAGCTTGCAAAATTTCCGCACGTTGACTAGTATGAGGTCACTTTTTACTTCAACTGCCGCGAGACAACCGCCTTAAGAGCGATCGTGGCGGGAGTTAAAAAGAGTCAAAGAGCGGGGTTTTTCATTCAGAGTCCGGCATGGATGCCTGTATCTATGATGCAGATATGAGGCGCATTTTCAATATTTCGTAGCGTTTTTTTATTCGATCCGCGAACTTCAGAATATGAACGTGTTTTTTTATGTTTCGATGCGATCCATCGCGATGTTTTCTTCGGTTGACGATTACGATACTTTTTCTCCCGACTACTTTAATGTGTAATTTTCATTTTTATTCGCGAATGAAACTCACCATTTACAGAAAATAAAGAGAATTAGGGAAAATAAATAAGATTTTTTCGGTCATGTGGAACGCAATTCCACGACTCTCATGACATTTGAATCTCGACGAGCGTTTGTTTATTTATCCCGAATGTGGCAGGATCAAAGTCAGATTGATTATAAATGGAGGCAAGTCTGAATAAAAGAACGCTTCTACCGAATAAAAAGACGCTTTTTTAATAGAAAAAATCGAATTGACTGAAACGAGACAAAAGTTGAGTGTTAAAGTTCGAATCATTTTCCCAAATATATCGATTTTCCGGAGTGAAAAGTTCCGGACTATCAGACACTTTTTCGGACGAAAATCAAACGCGCGAGTACAATTCGAGTTTTGCCGCATCTTAGGACGTGAATTTCACGTTCTGCAAACATCGGTGGGCTATGGAATAACGGCAGAGAAGAGGAAGAAGGTAGAACGAAAACTAACGATAAAAGCAGCGAGAGATTTTGAGGTTATGTATCATACACTCGGACCGCGTTGAAATGTCGAATGCTATTTTTTCTGAAACGGCCAATGACTCGAACTGAATGTTCATCCTTTCGACTAAAGTATGCATCTTTTTTCGCACTCATGTCCATGGCAATCTCGTGAAAGTCTAGTCTGTGCGATTTCACGGGAAAGCGTTTGGCGTCAGTATGGGAAAGACAGCTGCCGAGCGCAACTTGTGTTTTCTTCAAAGTAAAAACGAAAAAAAAATTCATCGATGCAATGAAATTAGGCGGTGTCCGCCACAATTATGCTAGTCCCATAGTTTCGAAAAAAAAGATAGAATTCCGAAACTTCAAAGCAGCCCGAGCGTGTGATACGATGACCTTAAGAGTGCAAGCGAACAGGATATCGTTAGCCACACAGGTCGGAAAGGACGATGTTTGGTGGTCTTCCGCGGTGTGTGTGTGTGTGTGTGTGTGTGTGTGTGTGTGGCGTTTGCCGTACTCGTTGCACACGTCACCCCCTCTACTTCATCACTCTCTCTCTCTGTCTCTCTCTCTCTCTCGCGCTCTAGCCCGTTCGTACACGTTTGGGGTCTCCACGACTGTGTCGGATAACGCCGGCTGGCCTCGACAATTAGCTGGCGCCAGCAGTGACACGAAGCGGCGCCACGAGCTTCCGCTTCTTCTTCCCCTTCTCTTCCTTTGCCGTTTCTTCGTCCAACCGCCATCGCCGGTTCTCGCTCCGTTCTTTTTTCTTCATTTTCATAATATCTCGATTATTATCGTTATTCTCTTTTGCCATGTATTCCCGCCGAACGTGGGACCAGAATTTTGTCCCCTCCTTGGGGAGTTCCTGGTTTCGCGCTCGGTTTCGCGGTTTCACAGGACTTAACCACCGGTGAACGTGCGACGTCTTCGACGGGCGGAAATCGGCAAACGCCATTCCCGCGTGGCGCTCGCAGCAACGGAGCAATCTCGATATTAACCCGTGGTTGCAATTGAATGGCGCGCGAGATTCAACCAAATAAATTTTGGAAAATATTTTGGCTGTACAATTGTGACGGAAGTACATCAAACCGAGCGATTCGAACAAAAGTCGTGAGAATATAAATATTATCGATTGGACCAAGCGCGTTAGTTTTAACGATTAACTATATGAAAAATTGACAAAAAATTGTAAAAAAAAATGGAGGAAACTTTTGAATGACCAGCTCGAAGGCTGTGCAATGTCATCGCCTCTGTGGTTCTCTCTGCTTTCCCCAACTCCAAACACGATCTTTGTGACTTTTGTTTTTTTTTTCACGTTTTTTTACCCCCCCCCCCCCCCCCCCCCGAAATACGTGAGTGTGATACGATGTGTTTACGCGTGTACGGCCCACTCGTCCGCGATCGCTTCTAGCCGGACCCGACGTCGCCGCGCGCTCGTCGGTTGTCGCGTCGGCTCTCACCCAATATACGCTTTATTTTTAGATTCATATTGCCAAGTGCCGAGACGACGTCGTCGTCGAACACACCACTATACGGCAACCCATTGCTTCCCGTTTGTACAACACTGCTCTTCATGACTTTTATCCACTTTTTCTCTCATTCCTTCTCTATGAAGCTATCTTCCTCATCTGTAACTCGGAATCCACTTTCCAGATTGCGCAGACTCTGCTGGTCGAATATCAGAGTGGAGAGAGTGACAGCATGTAGTACAGTCGTATAGAGCGGTTAGTCACGCTTGAGATTTTTACCACCCTGTTGCTCGACACGATAAACGCTGTGTTGATTTTTCAACCCCTCTTGATGACAGACTTTTTTTTCCAATTGGTCCATCGTCCTACCTTACATTTTCAGCATTTTTCGATCGGTAAGAAAAAATGCAAACTCTCATCGGCTTCGTTTTTTGAGAAAAGTTACTTTGTTTTTGTTAGTTACTTTGCGAGGCGATACAAAGTTTGAATCAATTTTTGAATCGATCAAAGTGTGAATTGAAAAATCGCCTGGGTTTCACTTAATTTTTCTCTCTTTTTAAACATCCTGCTTCCAATTAAATACGTTAATTACATTGGCATATATTTGACACTGTCAATTGCCGAAAAAAGGGTTATTTAAAGGGTAAACTATCATAGTTAACAATAAAAAAAACACAGATGAGTGAAAATAATGTACGAAAAAAAGGCATAAACATTTTTTGGTGCTGGTAAACCAGGTCAATATTAATTTTCATGAATGCAAATAACAGTCGCAAGGAATCTAGTCCGTATGTAGCGAATTTTCGAGCTTCTAGTTGTTTGTTTCAAAGCGGGAATACGAGCTTCATCGGAGAATTCCGATGCAGTATACCCGAGAGACAGTTATACCGTTCGATTTATCGTAGCTGCGTGTCTGAATAAAAAACAGGACGTGCACGTGTGTTCGTGCACCGGAAGTGTGGCACGCGCGGTACAAAAGAATCTGGCGAGCAAAGGGGGTAACAGAGAAGAGGGAAAATTTCCGACTCACCGGCCTGACCCCGCTTGGACAAGAGCTCGGAAAAGCCATGTAGGAGGAAGCCGGGTGTGGAGAACGTGACACAAACGGGTTAAACGTTCGACGGGGTGCGGGGGGAGGGACGCTCACGTTACGTAAAGTGCACTGGCGCCTGTCGCGCCCGCCGCGGGTACCGCGCACATACCGCGCCTCACCTCTTTATAATTCTTTCCTTCTTTTTCCTCTTTTTAACTCCACGCGCCCTTTCCCCTCTGCCCGTTCTTATTCTACTCATGACACGGCGCAAAGACGCGCCTGCCTGCCGGCCGGTTTCTCACTTAATTTATCCACATGTCCGTTATCCTCTTTGGCGATCTCACTCTTTCATTCTTCTTTCCTCTCTTCTCTGTCTCTACCTAACATGCGGCTACAAGAAGATTCGGGGCCCGCCTGTACTTCGGTACAAATAACGGTTCTACCAAGACCGCGCGATCCTTCAAAGTTTTCCAACAATTTCAAACGATTCTTTACGCTCCCTGGCTCGCTGGTATTTTTTCTGATACAAAGCAGATTTGTTTCTCAAAGCGTTTGCGCGGAAAGCTCGAAATATTCGCGTCAACGACGTTGAATCGGGTGAGACGCGAGAATGCTCCGAGTACACGGAGAATAGTAAACCGTAAAGGTTACTGCACAGAGAAAACTAAACCGAAGCCGTCGCTACGTTAACCGTAATGGTTACTGCATCAAGAGTGACGTTTGGGGAAAAAAACGAAATCGTCGATAGACAGTAGCGATCCTGGTTTGAGACTGGATAGTTCTTGCATTCACCGTAACCATTACTGCGCAGCACGGTAATGCTATTGTATATCACGCATGCGGCTGTTGTGCAGAGCGTTTACGGCGATAGTAGTAACCTTTACGGTTTACTTTTCTCCGTGTATATGCGCAAAATATGCGACCCGATGGATCGAGAAGTTTAGAACGAAATTGCCGGGTCACGGATGAGTCTCGTGACCCTCAATGCGCGTATGTCTGATTTTAAGCACGGACTTGAGTAACGAACATAGGAACCGCCGCGTCACAGCGAATAACGAAAGTATCAAGTAGAGGACTCACCGGGTTTGCAGAGCCGACTCCAGTGATAGGGATTGCAGCATATGTACACGGGATCTTTAGCGGAATGACAGACTGGAAGTTTCTTGAGTTCGGACGAATTCGTGAGATCGGGCCATCGCCATATTTGACAGGAGAGCACGTGAGGATCGTCGGGTGGCGGTTCGACACCGTTGTCGGAAAAGTTGCAATTGTCACCGGGGCCGGTCGGCGATTCTCTTCTTTTTCTCGTGCCGGTAGTTGCCGATCTCGTCACTTTACCGTGACTTCTTCTGCAACGATCTCTCTCGGGCCTCGAGTTTCCGGTGTCGGCGGAAGTCTGAGCAGAATCGACGAAGGATTCACCGACAACGGACGTCTTTTCCACCGGGCACCAGGCAGGTTGTTCCTGACGCGGATCATCGTTACCCAGAGCCGCTGGCTGCTTGGGGCTATCGACCAGGCGGGTATTATCGCGTCTATCGCCGTCTCTGTCGTCGTCACGACGAAGATCTTCGTCTCTGTTGAAGGAGGAAGTGTTGTTTTCCCGACTTCCGGTTCGTTGTTGCTGCTGCTGCTGCTGCTGCATCTCGTCGATCGAATTTGCATGGCAATTGACGCACCTTGAACATCTCGCGCCAGGATTGTGACGTCGAGAGCGCAATATATGTCTATGGGGCAAACGACGGGAGGAGGAATTATCGTGAAGGTTCGACAGAGACGACAAGCTACAGCGCTGATGCCTGTTGCACTGCGACATCGATTCCTGTTGCTTCGACGCTGTCTCGGATGCTGCGTTCGCCTCGAGCGTCGCGAAACGTCGAGGATCGCTCGATCTTTGTTGCTGGGAGTGTCGCTGATGGAGTTTCCGGGGCACGAGTACGCACGAGCCAAAATCGGCGCCGTAACTTTCCACCGCGTTGAGCAACATCTCCAATTGGTTCTCCTTGAGCGATTTGAGCAATTCCTTGCACCTTGTTAAACGATTCGAGGATGAATTTCGATGCTGCCGATTGTTTTGATGATCGTTTCGCAGCTGCTCGTCATCCTCGTCGTGCGAAAGATCACCGCCGCAGCAACCCTGATGCAATCTCGTTGCTACCGAATAACCTCGATTACCGGAAGACGACGAGGACGACGACGATGATGACGATGATGATGATGATGATGATGATGATGATGACGACGATGACGATGATGATGAAGACGATGACGAGGTCGATAAAGACGTAGTCTTTTGCGCTCGCGTCGCTTGTACCTCGCGATCCTTTGAAATTTGCTGCTTCGTTATGTTATTCGTAGTAGGGACGTTGATGCGTGATAACGTATCCTCTTGAGTCTCACACTCGGTTTCATGCTCCCCCCGGACCTTTGCCTTTAGTAGACGTCTAGTTAGAACCGCCCGTTTGCTCCAGAACATGAACATGAAACAGGATTTGCCGGTTGCGCATTTGGGGGCCAGTACTTGTCAACTTTGACGCGACTTTCAACAACGCTCTCCTCTCTTCCTCGTTTCTCTGTTTTTTCTCTCTTTAATCCTTCCCCCGACGGTTGTTTCCTTGCTCTCGCTTTCTCTGTTTCACTCTCTCTCAGTCCCACTCTGTAAAAACGATAACAATACTTTTTTGTCACTCTTTCCCTTGCCAAGTTTTCTCTTGTGATCTTTGTGAGCTTGAGATCGAAACTAAGATCTTTTTGCTCGTCAGCGAGAAGGACGACGAAAAAAAAGGGGAATTCTTCACGGGCTTCGTCACTTGTAAATTTATCCACAATTTTACATACGTTGTATGTAGAATCTCTCTCTCTCTCTCTCTGGCTCTCTGGCCTCTGATTTTCGAGGCAAAGAGGCGAGTCTGAGAGATAGAGAGAAGAAAAAAATACAGCAGATTATTGCGTCTCCTCGCTTGGGGCGTCTTGCTTCGCGGGATCTCGGCCGCGCGCTCTCGAAATAGTGCGTGCGAGAGAGAAATCTCTGTCGCCGTCTCTCTCTCTCTCTCTCTCACACACACACACACACAAACACGCACACTTTGAGAGTTTTTACGCCAACAACTTGGAATCTCGTTCGTTGACTAAAACGACGAGAAACTGTTCGACGGAATCGCGAAAAACAAAAATGCTACTTTATGGAACGAATTTGTTCTTTTGCTTGTATCATGCGATCATTTGTGCACATGCATTTTCTCACGCGTATATATAGCGGGAGATTCGCATCCTCGTAATTCGCTCGTGCGACGACCTCATAAAGAAAAATAGTGGGGGGGGGGGGGGAGAGGCGGGGGTGGTGGTGGTAGCCAACACAGTTCGAGGCTGCTTTGTACTAGGTCTTACGTGTACGGAAAGACGATAATATGGCAACTGAATGCTCTTTCCACCCTGCAATGGACAATTCGTGTATCAACATGTATACGCGAAACTTTTTTCAACACGGGACTAAAGAATCTCACCGATCAATGCTTTCGATACATTGAAAAACACGAAAAAACCGAATCCGCACTTTTTAACACTCCATTGCAATAAAACGCGATGTCGAAATACGCAAACCGCTATCCCAGCACAACGCACAGGCACAAATGCAAACGGAGATCGCTCTCCTCTTCTTTTATTTTTCCTTTTTAATCTTCCTCTTCTTCACTTTTGCACGCACATACACACATACACACATACACAGCGACACTCGAGAGGGGAGGGGCCGAGAGGGTCGAACTTTACAAAAGAGAAAAGAAAAGGAAAGAAAAAAAAAAGAGTAACTTTGAGTGCGCTAACGTCGATCGAATTATAATTCTCGTCTTCCTACGTACTCTGGAAAAATCTGCGCCCCCTTTGTAGCGTCGTATCTTGTCAAATTTTCTTTGTTCCAATTGCTCCTCCTCGTTGTCCTCCTCGCTCTTTCCCTTGCCGCTATCCCCTTGATCGTTCTCGTTGCACCCTGTGCAATCCTCGATATTCGATGTTCTTTGATTGTAGCTCGTTTTGATGAATTCGCCGCTGGTGCTGTCGCAACTGACACCGCAACCACCGGCTCTCTCAGTGCCAAAGGACCTTTGGCACAACATAACACTGAATTTCCACGATAAACACACGTTCTCCTCTTCCCTTCCTCACTATCACCGATTGACATTATTTTATCCCATAACAATTCACGGTTTTTTCGATTATGACAAATAACAAACAAAAAGGAATCACCAGCTCCAGACCTATTGCGGTTTAATCCAAGCAATGACGAGAGATCACGACTTTATCTTCCGATTTCGTATCATTTAGTTTCTAATAATGAGACGTGATAAAGTATATATATATATACGTGTATGTGTGTATATATATATAAATATGATATCCTCCGTCTTTTCTCTCGACACGACATGCGAGCTCCTACCTCGATCAGGCTTTGAGACACTCTGTGGCCGAAAGCTACGTTACAAGCTGTCGTTTTCCGTACTACCACCACTACCAGCAGCGCCACCGACTACCACCACCACGCGCCACCACCACCGCTACTACCGCACACCACACTAGCGCCGCCAACTACCACCACTCTAGTTACTCGGTCTTGCCTGACCTCGCCGGGTTCGTCGCGGACGCGGATTTTGCCCGACCGACCGTGAGGGGAGCGCACTGTCACATTCTTGAAATCGCCGCACCGCTTACTATCCGTGTGTGTTTCTCTCTTTCTTCTCTTCCCTTTTGTCCGTGTATGCGTCTCGATAAATATTGCGTGTAGAAAATCTTTGCCCGTTTCGCTTTCTTCAACAATTGCGAATATGCTCACGAATTTGTTTAATCTTAATGATGATGCACTTATTCTTGATTGAAGTTTTTTTTTTATATGTACGATTCTGCGACGTATTACCAGTACGCGTGATACGTTGTGTAAAGTTTTAAAAAATCCTTTAGTTTTTTTCAAGAATTTTACCATCTACACACGTGTTTCGTCGTCATAAATGTCCAGCATTTCTTTCTTCGTTGCTTTATAACTCACGTACCCTAGCGTGACTTTTTTTCATGCTCCTTTTCGTTGGTTTCTAGCTTATAACGTATTTATATAGTGCTCGGATTAAATAAGGAGGCAGTTTTTTTAAAAGTATCTTTCGTCATAAACGGGAAGCTGAAGACGGCATGCAACAGCTTCAAAATTAACTTGTTTTACGGCATGGCCAACGTCATCGAATTTTTATGTTTGTATTACTTTTTTTTTAAATTATTATTGAAGATGTATCAGTCGAGCATCAGACAAGGGATATCTCGCCGCCCGAGACTCGTGCGTATTTTCGCAATTCTCGGAAGAATCTCGCAACGAGAACGACAGAAAGATCTAGACGATTATGATCTGGAGGTTATGATCGATGAATTTGCAATATTTACGCCAAATGACAATGTAAACGCGAAAAAAACACGTCTTCTTTCATCCACGAGTACAAAGTCTCTTCCTCCCTCTCTTTTTTTATCTCTTTTGCTTTCTCGTTACTTCGTTCCTGTTGTTTTTTGGACCGCTTGACGGTGATCGCAGTTCGTTGATACACCGACCGCCGCATACTAAACTCATAAGGCAGTGAACATTCGTTAAACATGGCCGCACTCTCGTTTATCCGTCCGGCACACACCGCACACAACAGACGATACGCGAACTGTGCAGTTACTTGGATCGACGGTAGAGGCGCTACGACGCCGAAAAAATCATAGTATATGTACATTACACGTGACCCCGATTAGCAGCGCCGCGTCTCGTGATCTACAGAGTTTTAACGCGGGACATTTCAAATTTATATTTGTCCATACCGATTGACGATTTTTATGAAATTGATTCTACAGATTCGACAAGCTTGTTTTGTATATGACCAACTCTGATAGTTGACGCGTTATCGGAGCATCTTTGATAATAAATCTTCAACGAACGAGTATACCTAGAAAATGTTTTAACCACGTGTTATACGCTATGGCGTGAGCGAATTATCGAAAATACGTATTAGAAAAAAGTTGTCTCCACGCGCCCACGTCGACCATGTAATATTTAAGTTTGCTTGCTTGCTTACAGGCGCCATTGGATCGAGGCAGGGGGGCGCTCATGCGCCAGCGCCTCGCTCGAGGTCAACGTTCCATACGCACGTATACGAGATCGGACGACGTGTAAAGGACAAATTTCGGCTCAGGATACCGAAAAGTAAGACTACACCGAATTGAAAAAGAAGGAAACATCACAAACCGATTTACAATTGCACTGTCGTTCAAATATGTTCCCATAATATGGATTTCAATATTTTTATCGCAGGAAAGCAACCAAAGATTTACATTCCTTATTTTTATTCTTCCACACTTCTTACAATTTCGAACACCCGAAAATGTAAGTTTTCAAAAATCTATTTTCAAAAATTGTAAATTAAAAAACGCCAAAAATCGGACTTGCGATGATAAAAACTGCTTTCAACTATTTTCCACGTGGCTTCAATTTTAAGAAATGATATAAGCTGTAACCAGGCAAATTAAAAAAAAAAGATTTACATTTTCTACATTTTCGAAAATGATTGGGTACATCGTGTTGTGATATTATCGTTATTATCATAACAATAATCAGTACATAAATAACAAACTTGCCAGAGGAAAAAAGGTGTTTTGAATATCCAAAGATTTTCCAACTTTTTTTAGAGCGCCATTGGTTGCAACGTCATTTCCATACACTAAAATACCAACGAGTAGCAAAAGCTTTTTCTACATTTAGTTCCCTCTCTCTCTCTCTCTCTCTATTATATAGCGTTACGTGAGAAAACTTTGTGTTCCTTGTGCATGTCCTTGCTGCTTAATATTATGAATGTGTGTATGCTTATGTACAGATGTATAGTGAGCATAAATTTGTCCGTATGTTAGCTTACATGGTAGTTGAGTCGTACAAAAACGACGCTGTTCACCATTGAGGAAGGAGCGAGTCTACAATGTTACAGCCATAGAATTATGTTGCTCGCATACAAAAAGGCTTACGCACTAAACAAACGTTCCAAGAGAAATTCATACTTTTCAGGTCATGCGCGAACAAGCGGACAAAGAAACAATAACAAAAAAAATGAAGAAAAAATGCTTCAACGGCGACGTTCGGCATTGGAATTGCCACTGTCGGTGTAACGAGACATTTTTATTGCATTTTCGTGCGTGTGTTATATACATGTCGGATGACGAGAGGGCCGCCGCAAACTCGATTTCTCGCCATCCCATATAACATACAACTCGTCAATGTCGTATATATAGACGAGACCAATTAATGCACAACCGAGGACCGCTGGGATAGCTTCGGGTTACGTATGTGGAGTAGTAAGTGTGCAGAGTGCCGAAACAAGACTCTAGTGGCGCCTGCGCGCGCAATCTGCATCATACCAGCGTTATACATGTATATATATGCGCCAAGTACAGTACGATCTTTCATAAAAAGATATTCAAGTGCCTCGTGAAATCGAATTGAGAAAGAGAACAGAGATCCCTGCAACAGCAAAACTCGGACGAAAGTACAGAGGAAAAGATGATCACTTTTATTTTCACACAACTTCTCAGACCGTGTCGTCCAACGACATAAATTGCGAAGGATCGTACGATAGACTTTTTATTTTGAATTTTCTCTCGAGACGCGTGTCAAGGGAGAGACGTACTTGTAGATGTATTTGAAAATAGTAAAGATCGAGGAGATAATTTCGAGGCTCGTCGAGTACGAGTTTACCCGTGGATCGACGTGAGAAAAGTCTGCACGAAACTTATGAGATATTAGACTGTATACATACATGTAGTTTCATTTATGCGCAAAGTATACGGGTTTAAAAGAGACATTTGTATATATGGGCTCG
Organism: Heteropelma amictum; assembly: GCA_959613375.1. Lineage (NCBI taxonomy): Eukaryota > Metazoa > Arthropoda > Insecta > Hymenoptera > Ichneumonidae > Heteropelma > Heteropelma amictum. The sequence continues at coordinate 11,120,077 of OY390722.1, read as the reverse complement.
TGTATGCCGCGGATGGCGCCTCGACCGACTGGAATGCGCGCATGGCATTGCAATAGTCGCGATAGAAGGAGAGACGGAGAACGAGCAGCCAGCGGAGTTTGAGGCAGAGAGAGAGAGAGAGAGAGGGGGGGGAATGAATAAATGCTGCGAATACGTGTGAGTAGAGCATGGCTATACAGGACGAGAAAGAAAAGGAGAGAGAATGTGATGGAGAAAAAGAGAGCCATTCGTAGGCAGACGCGGAAAGAGAGACGCTCATAAATTGGCTAATTTTAGAAAACTCGTCTCACCGAGGTGTGCGTTGGATGCCATTTTGTAATGACCGCTTCCTACGACTCGATATTATAATCCGCATACGCGAATGGACAAACAGGCGAGTCTTAAGGCGATGTGTTATACCCGCTCGCCCATCGAAATTTCGAAAAATTCTGAGGCGACATCTGTCAATCGGATCGGTATGAAATTCGTCGCGAGTATTCAGTGACATGGCGCGGAAGGACTGACGTTTTTAGAATTTCGAAATGTCGCTAAGAAAAAGGTTTGTAGAATAAACAAATTTCCGATATTCCGAAATTCTAAAATCGTCAGTCCTTCCATGCTGTGTCACCAAGCAGTCGCAATAAATTTCAAACCGATCCGATTTTCGGATTTCGCCTGAGAAATTTTCGCAATTTCGATGGGCGGGTCCACGCAGCATCGCCTTCAAGGCGCATCGTGTGCACTGTTTTTTCTTTTGTTTTTTTTTTTTCGTTTCTATCTTTGTTTCTCTCGGAGGAAGCTCTCTTTCCGTCGGTCGCCTCGGCCGTTGAGCGATAATTGAATATGCGCTTGGAAGCCAGCACGACTCGTCTGATGCATACGCCCTTTTGTTTGTCTTTATATACACGTGTAATTTATGTATACATGTATATATATAGCAAATCGTCAACGCGTTCTCACAATTCATTAACGGAGTATCGCAAAACTTTGTGGCTGTCCTAGCTACTTGGCGCCTTTCGGGAAAATACGACGAGTCTCTCTTCTCGACAGAGATATATATGCCACGATTTTAGAATTTCGGAATATCGGAAATTTTGTTATTCTACAAACATTTTTTGTAGCGATATTTCGAAATTCTAAAAATGTCAGACCTTCCGCGCTATGTCGCTGAATACTCGCGACGAATTTCATACCGATCCGATTGACAGATGTCGCCTCAGAATTTTTCGAAATTTCGATGGCCGAGCGGGTATAACACATCGCCTCAAGACTCGCCTTAAGATAATTGAATATGCGCTTGGAAATGCATACGCACTTTTGTTTGTCTTTATATACACGTGTAATTTATATATACATGTATATATATAGCAAATCGTCAACGCGTTCTCACAATTCATTAACGGAGTATCGCAAAACTTTGTGGCTGTCCTAGCTACTTGGCGCCTTTCGGGAAAATACGACGAGTCTCTCTTCTCGACAGAGATATATATGCCACGATTTTAGAACTTCGGAATATCGGAAATTTTGTTATTCTACAAACATTTTTTTTAGCTACATTTCGAAATTCTGAAAATGTCAGACCTTCCGCGCTATGTCGCTGAATACTCGCGACGAATTTCATACCGATCCGATTGACAGATGTCGCCTCAGAATTTTTCGAAATTTCGATGGCCGAGCGGGTATAACACATCGCCTCAAGACGCGCCTTAAGATAATTGAATATGCGCTTGGAAACCAGTACGACTCGTCTGATGCATACGCACTTTTGTTTGTTTTTATATACACGTGTAATTTATATATCCATGTATATATATAGCAAATCGTCAACGCGTTCTCACAATTCATTAACGGAGTATCGCAAAACTTTGTGGCTGTCCTAGCTACTTGGCGCCTTTCGGGAAAATACGACGAGTCTCTCCCCTCGACAGAGATATATATGCCACGATTTTAGAATTTCGGAATATCGGAAATTTCGTTATTCTATAAACATTTTTTTTAGCTACATTTCGAAATTCTGAAAATGTCAGACCTTCCGCGCTATGTCGCTGAATACTCGCGACGAATTTCATACCGATCCGATTGACAGATGTCGCCTCAGAATTATCCGAAATTTCGATGGCCGAGCGGGTATAACACATCGCCTCAAGACTCGCCTTAAGATAATTGAATATGCGCTTGGAAGCCAGCACGACTCGTCTGATGCATACGCACTTATGTTTGTTTTTATATACACGTGTAATTTATGTATACATGTATATATATAGCAAATTGTCAACGCGTTCTCACAATTCATTAACGGAGTATCGTAAAACTTGGTCGCTGTCCTAGCTACTTGGCGCCTTTCAGGAAAATACGAGTCTCTCCCCTCGACAGAAATATATATGCCACGATTTTAGAATTTCGGAATATCGGAAATTTTGTTATTCTACAAACATTTTTTTTAGCTACATTTCGAAATTCTGAAAATGTCAGACCTTCCGCGCTATGTCGCTGAATACTCGCGACGAATTTCATACCGATCCGATTGACAGATGTCGCCTCAGAATTTTTCGAAATTTCGATGGCCGAGCGGGTATAACACATCGCCTCAAGACTCGCCTTAAGATAATTGAATATGCGCTTGGAAGCCAGCACGACTCGTCTGATGCATACGCACTTATGTTTGTTTTTATATACACGTGTAATTTATGTATACATGTATATATATAGCAAATTGTCAACGCGTTCTCACAATTCATTAACGGAGTATCGTAAAACTTGGTCGCTGTCCTAGCTACTTGGCGCCTTTCAGGAAAATACGAGTCTCTCCCCTCGACAGAAATATATATGCCACGATTTTAGAATTTCGGAATATCGGAAATTTCGTTATTCTACAAACATTTTTTTTAGCGATATTTCGAAATTCTAAAAACGTCAGTCCTTCCGCGCTATGTCGCTGAATACTCGCGACGAATTTCATACCGATCCGATTGACAGATGTCGCCTCAGAATTTTTCGAAATTTCGATGGCCGAGCGGGTATAACACATCGCCTCAAGACTCGCCTTAAGATAATTGAATATGCGCTTGGAAGCCAGCACGACTCGTCTGATGCATACGCACTTATGTTTGTTTTTATATACACGTGTAATTTATGTATACATGTATATATATAGCAAATTGTCAACGCGTTCTCACAATTCATTAACGGAGTATCGTAAAACTTGGTCGCTGTCCTAGCTACTTGGCGCCTTTCAGGAAAATACGAGTCTCTCCCCTCGACAGAAATATATATGCCACGATTTTAGAATTTCGGAATATCGGAAATATCGTTATTCTACAAACATTTTTTTTAGCGATATTTCGAAATTCTAAAAACGTCAGTCCTTCCGCGCTATGTCGCTGAATACTCGCGACGAATTTCATACCGATCCGATTGACAGATGTCGCCTCAGAATTATTCGAAATTTCGATGGCCGAGCGGGTATAACACATCGCCTCAAGCTCGCCTTAAGATAATTGAATATGCGCTTGGAAACCAGTACGACTCGTCTGATGCATACGCACTTATGTTTGTTTTTATGTACACGTGTAATTTATATATACATGTATATATATATAGCAAATCGTCAACGCGTTCTCACAATTCATTAACGGAGTATCGTAAAACTTGGTCGCTGTCCTAGCTACTTGGCGCCTTTCGGGAAAATACGACGAGTCTCTCTTCTCGACAGAGATATATATGCCACATGCATAAATATTTCTTCTCAAGTATCCCACTTATGCAGACGGTAAATATGAAATCTAGTTTAACGATGCTTCTCATTTATCTTGTATCATTAATTTTTTTATCATTGTTTTTTTGTTTTTTCATCTCGTACCCACGTTGAAGCATTATACCTGCGCACTCGCGTTTAGTTACGCTGATAAATAGCGACCTCGCGGTGATAATGAGGCGGATAAGTGGAACAGGGGCAAGGATTTTTTCGGACATCAACGTATTACCGTTTGGCACGTACGAGAGCCTCGAAAAGCCTCGCAGAGATGGTCATTTGCGTTTCAATCATCCTGTCCGAAATGATCGCAAATATCTTGATGCGCAAAAGTACTTTCGGCGGATCATCTCGGGTGGCGAGCGAAAGACGGAACGCTTTGAGCTTCCTTCGCGATTTTCTCAATAAATCTATGGAAAACCTTGCTTCATATTATCTTTGATTTCACTTTGAGCCACGATCGTTCGATTTTCACGAGAAATAAACCAACAGTAATGCCGTAAAAATTGTATTTACGATGTGGTGAAGTTTCTTTGGGATTTTGCGCGAAAAAAAAATGTCCCACGTGTGTCTCTGGTGAAATTCGATTGATTCGCGTTTGAGCAAGCCTGTGACACTTTTTGCCATACGGCTGTGGATCGTATGTGCCCTCGTGGTATCCTAATACGCGAGATAAACGAGTACGATTACCGTTTTGGGTAACGGCGCGACGGAACGCGTAAATGGGCAGAATGGTACTTGAAAAGAGAGAAGAAAAAGGACAGTCGCGCCTTTTTTCAACGTCGAATCTCTGATTCTTCGTCGGCGACTGCTGCGAGCGTCGGCAGTCCTCGGGGCTCGACCAGCTCGACCTCTCGCTTTTACGTGTCCGCTGGCATTGTTTACGCTGAGAAATGCGAACTGACAGAAATCTGCGTGTCTGGCTATTCTCTCCCCACTCTCTCCGTTCTTCTCGTTCTCCACTTCCATCGAGAGCCTCGAGGCACTCCCATACTCGCTCGTATACCGATGGCTGCGTCTTCTTTCGTAAAACGATAGGTATTAAGGAGTTTCGGTAGTACTTTTGAAAATATGACCATGAACTCGATTTTTTTTTTCGTAAATGGCGAGTATACAAAATGTAGACGGTTAAAATTTCAAGTTGATCCACCACGTCGTTTTTTTGTAAATAATTTTCAAAAATTCGGCTTATACTCGGAAGTAAATGGGCGAAATATTCGTTTGGGCTGTAAATTCTTTGAAAATATTACCATTTGCATAAAATTTATGTCAGATCTGAATTACATCTGTATAATGATTGTCTACAAATTTGAAGAGGTTTTTCCATCTGGTTGATGAGATACCGGACAAAACACAAGCCTTTGCATGAAAATGACACATGACGACTTCCATCTGGATGCGATGGGAAGTGCATGCGCATGCGCATTTCTAGTAGTAGGTTGGCCAACCGTAGCATTGAACGCCACTTATAAAAGAAAATTTGGCGAGCAACAGTTGCAATCCTGCAGAAATACAATGAGATTTTCTGTAGATCTTGCTACCAGATAAGTAGTACCGAAACGCCTTAATATGGAAAGAAATGAGTTTCGACCGGACCATGAACGGGGCCAGCTGGGGCCAGCCGGTTGAAGTCTAGACGCCTCAAACGTTACAAAATATCGTGTCCCAGTCCTCGACGATGCTTATTGAACGTTGATGTTACTCCGTCGGGACAGTCGTCCATTTGTCGATACTTTTTTGTCACGCGCGGAATGAAGAAACTTTTTTTAAAAGTTATTTCGTACTTTATAGAAATTTTTCGCTCTGAGAAACCGCAGAGGGCGCTACTTCCGTTTGCAAAATTCAAGCAATGATCGAACGGACCCCGGTATGGAGCTGCCATCATTTTTGTTTCTTTCTCTCGTTCTTACGTCTTGCGTTTAAGGTTTTTATATTGAAATAACGAAAACGAAACGAAAAACAAAATAACGAACGTTTCAAACGCCGCGGTCGCAGCTATTTCCGGTTCGTTCGCGAGTAATGAATATTCAATTCAAAACTCGGAAGATTAAAAAAAAAGTGCATGATTTTTTCCAATTCGAAAAAACTACGATTCCGAATAAAGTAAAAACAATCCGTTTGGATGTTTCGTGGAATTTTCATTTCGGATGAAACTCGCGTGATACAGTGACCTCTAGCGACGAGTATTTGTACCAGCCGATATGGCCGACCGTATCGCATTTAGGAGATAAGCTTACGGAAGAAAACGTAAATCTAAACATTTGTGGTGCGATACGTGATACGTGCAAAATATTATGAATGAGTAACATCTCGAAAGCCACCAATTCCACGACGAAACGATGTTGTTAAATCTCAATTCCAACAGGCCAACGAGACTTGGCTCTACCATCGGTATTTTGCGGACCTCAAAGATGTTCCGATTGTTTCGAAAATGCGATTTGTATTCTTTTCGAAACGGTATATAATCAGCTGTGACAAAATTCCGCTCAGTCGACGACAAAAAGTGGACAAGAATTTAAATTTCTTCAGAATGTTTGCCATTTGAAGGAAGGAAAAAATGTGATTTTGCAACCGTTTCCCCCAAGTTTATTTGTGCGAAACTTTAGCGTTTAGAATAGCTACAGTCGGAGGTCGTATACCACCGCTAAATGCGATGACTGTTATAAAAATTCCTGAACACGTACAGAGAGAATTCACGTACGAACGGGGAGCGAGGTTACCGGCTGTTTATGCCAGAAAAATAAATTTGCTCAGCCGCAGCGACTGGTCGAAGGAATAATAAATGTTATTTTCCTTGTTTTTATCGGACTGGAAATATATTGAGATAATAATAAAAATGAATATTCCTAAGCGCCACGAGATCAATTGAACCCGTTTGACGAGTGGGGAACCACTGACACTCGTTGGAGCGCCGGTGGACAGGCGCCAGAGTGCTGTGGCGCCGTTGTCGTCCCGACGACGGTCTTGAGCGATCTTGCAGCTGCTGCTGCTGCTGCTGCTGCTGCACTGTTCGATATATGCCCCTCGAGATATGCCCGCTTGCCCGATCCAAACGAAACCGATCCCTCGACGGACTCTCTCTCTTTTCACTTCTCCGTTGCTCTCGCAATTTCGGTGTATTTCTCTCCTTCGTGTTCGCTCGTCTTGCGAGTACGAGCACGACCTGCCAATCCGCCAAAAATTCCACTCGCTATCTCATCTCGTGATCCTTTACTATCGTATTTCCTCTCTTTTCTCTCGAGAAACATCGTGCGATTTTGTTAGAACATTGGGAAATGGGAATTATTTCGTATCGAGAGAATTTCAAGTTCAAAGCAAGAGCAAAAACGATCCTTTACTATCGTATTTCCTCTCTTTTCTCTCGAGAAACAGCGTGCGATTTTGTTAGAAGATTGGAAAATGGGAATTATTTCGTATCGAGAGAATTTCAAGTTCAAAGCAAGAGCAAAACGATCCTTTACTATCGTATTTCCTCTCTTTTCTCTCGAGAAACAGCGTGCAATGTTATTAAAACATTGGGAAATGGGAATTATTTCGTATCGAGAGAATTTCAAGTTCAAAGCAAGAGCAAAAACGATCCTTTACTATCGTATTTCCTCTCTTTTCTCTCGAGAAACATCGTGCAATGTTATTAGAACATTGGGAAATGGGAATTATTTCGTATCGAGAGAATTTCAAGTTCAAAGCAAGAGCAAAACGATCCTTTACTATCGTATTTCCTCTCTTTTCTCTCGAGAAACAGCGTGCGATTTTGTTAGAAGATTGGGAAATGGGAATTATTTCGTATCGAGAGAATTTCAAGTTCAAAGCAAGAGCAAAAACGATCCTTTACTATCGTATTTCCTCTCTTTTCTCTCGAGAAACATCGTGCAATGTTATTAAAACATTGGGAAATGGGAATTATTTTGTATCGAGAGAATTTCAAGTTCAAAGCAAGAGCAAAAACGATCCTTTACTATCGTATTTCCTCTCTTTTCTCTCGAGAAACATCGTGCAATGTTATTAAAACATTGGGAAATGGGAATTATTTCGTATCGAGAGAATTTCAAGTTCAAAGCAAGGGCAAAACGAACGCAAAGCGTACCGGCGTAGGAGAAAAGTCGCGTTATCCCTTTTGATATTGTATAGTCATTTTTCTCATAAAAATGAATATTTAGTTCTAATAATATGGGTAACGTTGATAATAATAATAATATAATGTTCTCGAAACGACGCCAAAAATGTAAATGCATGTTCAACCGCGAAATTCATCGTCACGAAACTTATTCCAACAAGCGAAAAGATATTGTGTGACAATGTCAAAGACTACACGTGCCGGTGCTGGCGAAGGCGACGAGTTTTACGACTCTTGGCTAAAAGTTACACTTCTCTGTACGTAGACGGCTCTTTCAGTGTGCTGGCGCACTTGTTGCCCCGGATTTTCTACAAACACGTGGCTGTACTTCCACATAGCAAATACGACAATCGGAAGCGTGTCTCCTCTCTTTTATAGACGAAAATCCGACCAGCACAGCAGCGTGAAGCAGCATCGCGCGCACGAGTAATTCTCCGCGCAAGCGCCATCTACATCACGAGCTCTGCTCTACACGTGTTACGCAAGAGCGGGAGGGGGAAAACTTTTAAAAGACGTTCGAGCATTTTTTCACTTTCTCTCTCTACAACCGTTTAGTCTACGATAAATCAAAAATCACGGTACGTCGAAGAGAGATTTTCCTAATTATTTTCTTCCGAATAAACAAGTGACTACGAATATTACACCGAAAGCTGTATTTGCCGAAAAATCAACGCTATGGAAGCTTTCGAAACAGTTAATGGTGCTTTTTCTTCGGCAAAAATTACTCGACCGGAAATGACGTAATTGTATGCACACGAACATGCACTTCGAGGCATAAAAAAAGGGAAGAACGCGATCGAATATCTCTCGCCGATGTATTACAGGCATAAAAAATATAACGAAATAAAACCATTCAGCAGAAACATTCGCAAACGTCCTAATTCTTGTTTCAAAGGTGACGCAAAAATTAAATACGCGACGAATGACGCGAAATTGCTGACAGATCTGTTCGCGAGACATTTAAAAAACAGTGGGCGGATGAAACTAAAATATTCGCCGACGTTGCTGGCGCAAAGACGACCAACTACAAAAGCAGCGGATTTCACAGTCGTGTGCGATACTTACTCTCAGAATTCCGCGACGAAACGAGGCATCGCGTCGATTTTATGCCCCCTAACACGAATTTTTCATTCCCAGCCGTAAAAACGTGGCTATCGACGGAGCAACATATCCTGGTTGTTTCGTCAACGGTTGTGGTCAGTGGCACTGGTGGAAAAATTGTTTTTTTTTTTTTCAATTTCTATACATCGAGAAAATCACTCTTGCACGATACAATTGGGCAAATCCGAGTAAGAATCACGGAAACGATATAAACGATCGAAAAATATGTACGCGCGAAGGCTGGTCGTTGATAAAATTTCAAAGATGAATAACTCTTGATAAGCGAATGAGAACGAGGCTCGGTAAGTGTCGCGTGCAAGTGCAGTGGCCGCGTATGCCGCGCTTTGACTGGTCGCGTGGCGGATGAGCAACCCCTATTTGTAAGGGTTGGTCCAAAAGGGGGCACAGATATTCCGGCGACAACCGGCGCGCCAGTTCGTGGCGACGCGGATCTTGACGCCATTTATTGTATCTATGCTTTCGGACCCGGATGGAAGGGGATGCTCGATCTACGAACAAGAAGAGGGGGGGAATGAAGTTTTCTGTACCACGATATCATACACGTTTCATTCTCCATCTCCGTCTTCTCCCTTTGTCACTTTTCCTCCATTGCTCAAAGTGTCTATAGGCAGAGGACAAAAAAGATTAAGTGTCCGTTGATAAAAAAGGAAGCCCTCGCTGTTGTGTACATTCCTCATTCGCACATGGGCTGGGTAAACGTTCACAAGCGATGGACGAGAGTTTACACTATGAATTGCGAGCCATTACCAATTTTCGAGCATCGATTAATTTGCATTTTTTTTCTCGTCCAGTATTTTTTTTTGCGATGCTACAATATTCATCGTGACACTTGGCTTCCATCATTTGTATTCTTCTAGGAATATTTTATCGATTTTTATCAATAGCCGGCTAATTTGGTCTTGGAGATTGTTTATGCGACTCACCGAGGCAGAAAGAGGACCGATTGCTTTTAAAAAGACCATGGCACTTTTGGTAAAAAATAACGATTAGCGCGTGATTCGAAGCGAGCTAGGATTTTTTTTTTCATTTCGGTGCTGATTTTAAAGCATTATCGACTTTCACAAAGTTTCCCGCCCTCGTTTTATTCGCTGTGCGCTCGACGAAAATCGGTTGACGAACCGCCGATGAACAATTTTGGGAAAAATCGTAAAAATAAAAATCGTTGGACATGTGTCAAAATCAAAATCGTCGTGTGACGTCGGAATTTCCGTGGGGTTTTAAGATATGTTTGCTCGATAATGCGCGTGTGTGAGTGTCATTATGTATATGCGAAGGGGAAGAAGTATCATCAAGAAGCAAAATCGTCTAGACGAGGCTGCAAGTCGGCGACTGAGGGAAAGTCACAGTTGAGACGAGTATTGGTGCACCCTTCTTATTCTCTGGAGCCAAAGGGATATCAGAGCACTCTCTCTCTCTCTCTCTCTCTCTCTCTCTCTCCAATCTTTTTCTCCTCCTGCTGTCTTCTTTTCCTATATATCTACAACAACGCATGTATGTCGGCGGCACATCTTCCAACGCTCGACTACGCGATAACATGGCGACAAGACACCACCGGCCGCACAAATATTTTTAACAAGTATCACGATTCTCCTCCCTTCGTCTTATTTTTTTATCGCTCGCATTGACAAGGAGGCGGGAGAGCGAGAGAAAAAGAAAGAAGAGATGAGCTTCGAGCAAAAAAGTACATTTGTCTTGTCCTCTCTTTGGAAAATTCTGTAGGGATTGGCGAATAACTCGTACAAATTCATAATATCCGGAACCGGATAGGGTGCCCCTTCTCCCTCTGCTGTTTCCTCATTCGCCAATAGTGGTTTAAAGCGTATATATATTCTTGTGTTCTTAATTGAGCGTTATTTATCGCCATACGAATGCCGAGCCTTCTGAAGAATATTTTCAAACTTTTCCGATAATTGAATAATAATCATAATTTTCATACAACTTTCCCTCGCAATTTTTTTGCGAGTTTTTTTTTTTTTTATTCCGTGTTGCGGCATACGTTTTTAAAACCCAACGCTACGCTCGTCGGCACATACAATTAAAACCTAATATTAATCATTGAAAAATATGAATTATTGTGTATTCTATGAATTGATAAATCGACAATAAAAGCTTTACACATGGATCGTCGTTTAAATCATTATTTCTACGAGGGCTTGCGCTGCAGCGCGGTAATTTGTTATTTTCTTGAGATCTTCATGCAGATTACGAAACATACTCTGGCAACAGTCGTTTACCGACGAATAACGGAGGGAATAAATCGGCGGAAGTCGAGCGATATTATTTCGATTAATTATTACATTCGAAACTCGAAAAATGTATTACAGACAGACTAACCTCGTGTTATATGAATTAATATTGATAATCTAGATTTTTTATAATTTATACTTTATCAATACACATTTGCCGATATATAGAGCTGTCTTTTCTGGCTCGTTGTTTATCGAAGAGAGTCACAAATTGGGGTTGTGTAGAAAAGGGAGAGGGCGAGTAGATGAAAGAGGAATAGGAAAGAAGAACGAGGATCGGTAGTCCACGATCGAAAGGAAGAGAGTGTGTGTGTGAGAGAGAGAGAGAGGGGTGAAAGGGAGAATATTGTGGCGGAGGATCAAAACACTTGGCGCCCCAGGCTGGAGCCGTGGCGGCAACGACGGGCACAGCGGCGCCGACGCTCACTTGCGATGGAAGTTTCGCCCTCGGGTTCGCGATCGCGTCCCCCAGTCGACAAGATCACGCAGCGTGTACGATGACAACTACAGGGAGAGACAGAGACAGAGCGGAAAAAGGGATGCAATTTTTTGGCGAGAGTCTCACTTACGAACTCGGTTTTTTCGACCCCCGCCTCTCGTGCAGTCATCGAGAGCCAAAATTCCCTTTCCTCTCCTTCATCCGCGTAAAACTTTCATTTTAGGCTGTCGAGTGGAAAAAATGTATATTTCTCAAGATACGAAAAGATATTTTTTATTAATGAAAGAATAATCGAGAAAAACCAAAACAATGTCTTCTGGCGTCACTTGAAAAAGATCAATGTCGCCACGAGAAAAGAATGCATATTCCATAATTGATGGTCTTTAATTACGTAATCCTCAGAATTTATTTATAGGCATAATTGTATGAATTTCGGAAAGAGTATTGCAGCTTTTCACGAATCATTCGTTCATTCAAAGAAAAAAAGGTGATAAAATCGAGCGGTGAAAAATGTCAAAGATAACCCTCATCCTTTCCTATTTGATCCGTATATACCTCACTCTATTTCCCTCCGACTGGTATTAGTAGCGGAGCCATTAGGTCTGGGAATCCCCGTGCGGTGAGTCGTAACACACGGTAAACATCGTCTGCAGTTTTGCGACAGTGGCGCTGCGTACGAACGTGGAGGGAATCAGAAGAAAATTGGGAGGCGCGATGCTCAAAAATCTTCGGTTCTGTAATGATATACAGAAACGCGTTCATATACAGTGACGGTATAAAATATGGGAGAGTCCGATGGCCCAGCAAAAATACGAGGGTTGATAATATATTTGTATTTATTTGTGTGTGTATGTGTGTATGTGTGTGTGTGTATACACACGTGTGTACAAATGAATATACATATGTATTCTCATGTATATGTATTTAAAAGCGCGCACGGCGCCCTCCAGGTTGGCGTCTGTCTCGCACCCATGTTAGAAATCCCCTTCCCCCAACCTCTCTTTATCTCTTTTACACGTAAGGGCAAGAAGTTTAGTTGCGTTGCAAGCCGCAGAGACCTCTTCGATTTTTCCATCCTCTCGTCTTTCTCTTCTTTTACGTACGAGATGCTATTTTCCTGGCAGCATTAACGATGAGACAAGAAACAAACCTTCATTTTCCAGCTTTATCATGATATCTCTCTTCTTCTCTCTCTCTCTCTTCTTCCCTGTTTGGTTTGGTTTACCACTCGACTCGTCCCGGTTTACCAAACGGGCGTCGTTGTGATGGCGTCGCGATAGTTATGTAAACTTACCAGCTCGTCGATGTTGACTAGTTCGATTTTTATTTTCAAATTTGTCGTGTGTTATGTTTGGATTACTAATTATCGGTTGAGCTGCGTGATTGAACAATACAAAAATTCACGTAAACTTGCTTAACAAATTTTCAGCCTTCATTTTGGGTTCTCCAGTTGTCTCGGGCGATGCTTTTTGTTCGTGGGCTGTCAAGGGTGTCTTCACTTGCCGATGCTGATGCTTCAAATGCTTAGTTTTAGGGCTTTAAGAGGGACGAATAAATGAGGGCCTCATTGGATTTAACAATGGAATATCTTGATGGATGGTAAATAGTAAATATGGCCTTCCATGTTACCACCGTACAGCCACCAAACCGTGGCAATTGTAATTTGTTGTTGCATGTTGCAATGATACATGAATAGTAAGGAACCTACAGGATATGCATGCATTTTTCAGAATTTTTTTAGCATTTTGAATTTTTCTTGCAAATTTTGAAAAATGAATAAAAAAATACAAATTGTTTCTATTCTTGCATACGGAGCTTTTTTAACTCACGTTACAGAAAATTTCAAACTTGCTTAACAAATTTTCAACCATCATTTTGGGTTCTCCAGTTGTCTCGGGCGATGCTTTTTGTTCGTGGGCTGTCAAGGATGTCATTCACTTGCCGCTGCTGATGCTTCAAATGCTTAGTTTTAGGGCTTTAAGAGGGACGAATAAATGAGGGCCTCATTGGATTTAACAATGGAATATCTTGATGGATGGTAAATAGTAAATATGGCCTTCCATGTTACCACCGTACAGCCACCAAACCGTGGCAATTGTAATTTGTTGTTGCATGTTGCAATGATACATGAATAGTAAGGAACCTACAGGATATGCATGCATTTTTCAGAATTTTTTTAGCATTTTGAATTTTTCTTGCAAATTTTGAAAAATGAATAAAAAAATACAAATTGTTTCTATTCTTGCATACGGAGCTTTTTTAACTCACGTTACAGAAAATTTCAAACTTGCTTAACAAATTTTCAACCATCATTTTGGGTTCTCCAGTTGTCTCGGGCGATGCTTTTTGTTCGTGGGCTGTCAAGGATGTCATTCACTTGCCGCTGCTGATGCTTCAAATGCTTAGTTTTAGGGCTTTAAGAGGGACGAATAAATGAGGGCCTCATTGGATTTAACAATGGAATATCTTGATGGATGGTAAATAGTAAATATGGCCTTCCATGTTACCACCGTACAGCCACCAAACCGTGGCAATTGTAATTTGTTGTTGCATGTTGTAATGATACATGAATAGTAAGGAACCTACAGGATATGCATGCATTTTTCAGAATTTTTTTAGCATTTTGAATTTTTCTTGCAAATTTTGAAAAATGAATAACAAAATACAAATTGTTTCTATTCTTGCATACGGAGCTTTTTTAACTCACGTTACAGAAAATTTCAAACTTGCTTAACAAATGTTCAACCATCATTTTGGGTTCTCCAGTTGTCTCGGGCGATGCTTTTTGTTCGTGGGCTGTCAAGGATGTCATTCACTTGCCGCTGCTGATGCTTCAAATGCTTAGTTTTAGGGCTTTAAGAGGGACGAATACATGAGGGCCTCATTGGATTTAACAATGGAATATCTTGATGGATGGTAAATAGTAAATATGGCCTTCCATGTTACCACCGTACAGCCACCAAACCGTGGCAATTGTAATTTGTTGTTGCATGTTGTAATGATACATGAATAGTAAGGAACCTACAGGATATGCATGCATTTTTCAGAATTTTTTTAGCATTTTGAATTTTTCTTGCAAATTTTGAAAAATGAATAAAAAAATACAAATTGTTTCTGTTCTTGCATACGGAGCTTTTTTAACTCACGTTACAGAAAATTTCAAACTTACTTAACAAATTTTCAACCATCATTTTGGGTTCTCCAGTTGTCTCGGGCGATGCTTTTTGTTCGTGGGCTATCAAGGGTGTCATTCACTTGCCGCTGCTGATGCTTCAAACGCTTGGTTTTCCTGTATGGTTTACCATACAAATACGATCGTGCTCGAATTCTAACATTTTCTCGTTCGCAACTATGTTCTAAAGAAATCAGTAAAATTCAACGAGAGAACGCCAACTTAATCCTCGTATATGACCGTACAAAATTAGCTCAGGTTGGTTATCATTTGGAGCAGGTTAAGGGGGTTAGCTATTATTGTCTTAGGTTTGCTCGTTTGGCTACTATTCTGCCACATTCATTCTTCGCAATTCGAGAAAGACGCTGTACGAAGAACACGCTACAATAAACCGCCTGTGTATTTTTTACCACTGCAAAGTGCATTTTTTATCTTCATTGCTTTGTTTTATTGCATAAGCGAGCAGCATCGTGGTTATATAGAACGTTCCACTGAAAACGGTACACGCCCCCCAAAAATGAAAGGAGCAGAAAAATGTCACGTTTTCTAGAAATTTAAAAAAGGCGTGAAAAATGAGCGATGGAAATTCAAAAAAAAACATCTCGAAGCTCGAAGTCTCCTGTTTTGAGATTGGTCAATGAATTTTTTCTTGCGCTATGCACATTGTAGAATCAAAAGAGAAATCACGAGAAAAAACTTTTGAAAAATGTTTCACTGTTTAGGGTGCTCCATGGGCTTTGAATTTTTTTTTCTGACTAAACCAACGTTAGGATAATTGAGCTTGCTCATTTAGCTTCAATTTGATTTTTTGTCGGACTCTGTACGACGATCTCTCGATGAGATATCGGCTGTTGAATGAAAAGTCACCCTTTTGACTTTGATCATCGTTATCTCACAAACTATCTGCGCGTAGAGCGGCTGCCCAGAGGTAGTTTGGAGACTCGTACGTGGGCGTTCAGGTACGTTTAGCGCGAGGGTTCCATATGAAATGTATTAGGGCTTTAAGAGGGACGAATAAATAAGGGCCTCATTGGATTTAACAATGGAATATCCTGCTGGATAGTAAATAGTAAATATGGCCTTCCATGTTACCACCGTACAGCCACCAAACCGTGGCAATTGTAATTTGTTGTTGTACGTTGTAATGATACATGAATAGTACGGAACCTACAGGATACGCATGCATTTTTCAGAATTATTTTAGCATTTTGAATTTTTTTTGCAAACTTTGAAAAATGAATACAAAAATACAAACTGTTTCTATTCTTGCATACGGAGGTTTTTTAACTCACGTTACAGAAAATTTCAAACACGTAGCTAAAATTTTCCTATACAAGAAGGGTAAACATTTGCGACGGTAAAATTTAGCATGTTTATTCGAAAATCTACCTGTTGTCGGTTAAAAATTACCAACCGCACCGTACGGTTTTTACGGTGCTGCACAGTAAAATTTCACACTAATACGAGACCGCGCGACCCCCCATCGTTATACCATTCTGAAGGGACAGGTGTGTGGGTAATTTTTACCATGCAGTATCCCAAAACTTCTGCATTGTACCGCATGGTAATTTTGACCAAGCGGGCGATAATATTTACCGAGGGCACAGCACATTTTCCTATAAAACTCATTATATTTTATAATAAACCTTGAGACAAATGTTATAAAGACGATACTTTTTTATAGACATTTTTCAAAGGCATAAAACCATATATAATAATAATAATAATTGAGTTTTATTTGCACAACTTATTAGTTTTTTACAACGTTTTACATATCCTTTTCCTTACTTATCTACCATATTGCCACTTCATTCATCCCGCCCCGCGACCCTTCTTACCACCCCATCCTTACATATTCTTTCTACCTCTCTAAAAAATTTGCACAATCCTCCGTCCACTTCCCCCCTTAGTGCCGCTATCAACTCCTCTTTAATTGCTCCTTCCTCCTTTCCCTTCATCCATAATTCTACATCTTTCCTGCTTTTTTCCTTCACTAATTCCCTTCCTTTTTTAGGCATAAAACCATAAAATGCACAGTAAAATTTCCCTGATATTATATATTTTTTAAGTTTTAGTTTTGCGCATTTTGTTACACATCAAAATTTACTAGAAAATCTGTGAAATCTTTCAATCTGAAGAAGAAATTTGATTTTATTTACGTGAAAATCTGCACGGTAATTTTAAACGTTTAATTCTCTCCGTGTATATTCTCGGATTATTTAAATAAAGTGAATTTGCATTACAAGTGATATTAATTTGTCGGAAAGGTTGGAATTTTTCACCCACATTATTTGACATCAAGATATCTGTTCTGCATAATAAGTATTCCTTTATTGCTTCTCAAGTCGTATTTCACGATGCGGGGTATTGTTACAATTGAAGTATCGAAGGAAATATAAATAATAAATATCTCTGCTCGTTTTTAGTACATCGATTGATGCTTGCAACTCCTGGTAATAAAGATAAATGCACTCTAATAGTGCTCGGACAATTGTAGAGGCAATAAATACCCATAATGCACTCGCGTGTATACCTGCACCTATCCCTGCATCTAATGGCCCATCCTTTATAACTTGGGGACAATTTCTGTGCTTCTGCCGACACGTATACAATTAGAAACAACGGGTAAATCTTTATTTTCCTTAACTGTTTGCTTGGGTATATTTCTGACTACTTGTACCTGCTCAGAAATTTATGGCTGTATCACAGTTCTTTTGCCGAATCGGATACAAAAGTTTTCACACCGATGCTGCCGGGAGGGATGTACTGGAACGCTCGTTATAGCTCGTGTACAGAATAAACGATGAAACAAAATTGATCCTTCAGTATGGCAGCGTCACATGTACAGCTCGGATGGCTGACATAAGTATCTTTAATTATGAAAATAAAATCCCGAGGTAAAAAAAAGACGGATAAAAATAAATAAATAAATATCTTAAATTTTCAAATGACTGTGTACGTACGTACGTACTAAGTACGTAATGTGAGTAAAATAATATTTTGTTTTTAATGCATTGGAGTATTCCAAAACTTGATATAATAATATTTTTGCTACAAATGCCAGTATGTTTTTCTTCACAAAATTGTAGGCCACGTTTGCATACGATGATACACAGGGTGACGATCCTTCGGAAGCCGTTACCTTTTATTCGACTTCCGGTGAAGATAATCGCATTTTTAATCAGAAGAAAGCATTTTCAGCCTAATTTTTTTACCGATTCGAGGCTCCAAATGGAAGATTTCCAAGTGTCGCGAATTCGGAACACAATCAATGTCAATTTCATACGAATGAAATGCGTTTTCGATTTTTTTCGACGCGGTGACATTTTTACTTTTCGTGCTTTCTGTACTTTTTATCAAAAAATGTATAAAATTCTTTTAAAAAAACCCCATCCATCCGATACTCTTCGTGCAAAGCTGAATAAAAAATGGTGCGCCAACTGACAATTGTCAGCCTGCATATATTTTACATACTAACTGTTTTTTTTATTATCACTAACTCTGTATATCTGATACAATCTTCAAATTCTGTTCATAAATGCAAGGACACTGTACGAAAATGGATACAATTTGGCAACAAAAATAATACAGACGAAAAACAATTAATGGAAAATACGAAAAACGCTAATGAGGAAGAAGCATGAATGACATTGAATGTGGATGATACGAAGGAGACCCAGGAAGCAATGCAATGTTGAGGTAGAATCCGTTCCCCCACTCCATAGCATTCATAAGGGTTTAAGTAACAGGACGGTTAAAAGGGGCTGTTAGTCCCGACAAATATTTAGTATTCACTCGTTACTTCGATTAGTACGAATCACCAGTTTTCGAGCGATGTCGATGCCACGCTGTTACGCTTATTGACTTTTGAACGCTCGACATATAATTTTGTTAGCGTTTGTGTTTATACCAAGTGATTTGGTGATTTCTGATATTCCGGCGGAGTCGTTGTCGACGATTAATCGCTGATAAGTGTAAGTTTGAAGATTGTGAAATTTATTTGCGAGTTACGATTCCAAACGTTCATCATTATTTTATTGAACAGAGACGCCGGGGTACGAGCTTCGTTCACAAAGAAAATATTGACTGTGTTTAATCAAATGAAGCGATTGCTGTTAAGACGAAATTCAACGTTCATAATAATAGTATTTTCCGTATCAAATTGACGCGTCATCTATTTTTTTCCAACGCGTCAAATCAAACTCGGGTATTCGAATTCCTTCTGTATCACGAGGATATGTGTCGAGGAATATTTTATCAGCCCCAACGCCATTAATACATTATGAATAAAATAAATCTATTTATAAAGCTATTGATATACTTTGATCTATATTGATATCGTTGTGTTTCATACCGTCTAAAAGTGTGCGAATTTTCCGTAAAAGTAACTTTGAAAAAAAAAGTATAATTGTAAATACAAATTTTGTCATTCGTGGATTTGGTCAATTGAATAAATCTATTTTATCTAATAAATTTAAAGAAGGACCACAGGATGACACGGTGTGTGAGTCTTGCAATGGTAATATATCTGTAAAAATACTCGCAAAATGCATATTTTTGGAGGGTAAAATTTGTTTTGAAAAAAAATGTACCGGTAAAAAGTCGTTGGATCATTTATCCAGTGATACATTCTCGCAACGAAAAGTCTCGAAATTGTAATTTGACCAGTAAATGTGTGCGTTTTACTTCATCACTGAGTGTGTGACGAAGATTCTCAATTTCCTTGATCTCTTTCACTCAACGATATGTCGCTACGTCCCCGGTCAAATTCCAAGTGAACGTTGCTCGCATTTTGCAGCTTATTATTTTTGAGTAAATTGGTTCAAAAAGAAATATGACTTCTTACAGGATCATTCTCAAATTGCGCGTCGATTCTTCGATATCCAAAAAAGATATGGCCGAATCCGAAGCGAGTCGAAGGGCTTCGATGTCATCGTTCAAAAGTATATTCTCCTTCACGAGTCCAGCTGTGAAGAAATTATTGGGCTGGAGACAAGGTGACGAGGAAGAAAAATGGGCGGAGAGAGCGGTAGATTCGTTGGTGAAAAAATTGAAAAAACGCAAAGGTGCTCTCGAGGATTTGGAAAAAGCGCTGAGTTGCCCAAACGTTCAAAGCAACTGCGTGACGATACCGAGGAGTTTAGACGGCAGACTGCAAGTTTCACATCGCAAGGGTTTGCCACATGTGATTTATTGTCGCGTATGGCGTTGGCCCGATCTGCAATCTCATCACGAGCTGAAACCTCTCGAGATTTGTCAACATCCGTTCACTGCAAAACTCGACGATGTTTGCATCAATCCTTATCATTACACCCGCATAGAAACGGCCATTTTGCCTCCTGTATTGGTACCGAGGAACACGCAATTTCCAACAAACGCTGATACAACTTTCGCCCGGCTGCAAAGAGACCGCGAGTCGTCAATGCCGCGAAACATCTCGTATTCCATGGATGGCTTCAGAGGACCGGTCGAAATTTGTGGCACTACGACGACGGTCTGTAACGACGGGACGGCAAATTGGCCGACGATCGCCGATTCTACTTACAATGGACAAATGTCATGCGTTTCGAATACTCTGCCGCTGACACCTCCACCAGAGTGTTGTCCACAAGCCGGACAACAGATGCCTAACGATGCTCCCAACATGGCAACTGGACAATCAAACTTTGAGCGAATAAATTACGAAGAAGTCCCATCCTGGACTTCGATCGCTTATTACGAACTTAATATGAGGGTCGGAGAAATATTTCAGAGTCGGTCAAGTAGCGTCGTCGTCGATGGATTCACCGATCCGAGCAATAACATCGAGCGGTTCTGCCTCGGTCGATTATCGAACGTCAATCGTAATTCGACCATCGAAAACACCAGGAGACACATCGGCCATGGTGTCCAACTGTGCTACGTGGCTGGCGAAGTTTACGTCGAATGTCTGTCCGATTCCGCTGTTTTTGTGCAATCAAAACTGTGCAACCACGTGCACGGTTTTCATCCGAGCACCGTTTGCAAAATTCCACCCAAATGTACTCTCATGATATTCAGCAACAAGGACTTTTCTGAATTACTGTCGCAACGCGTCTACGAAGGCTTCGAGGCTGTTTACGATCTCACGAAAATGTGCACTTTGAGGTAAAACTCTTTTCTACCTTTTTTTCTCCAAATTAATCCACTTTTATATCAGAGTCTACGCTTTTCTTACATTTGAATGGACCAACTTTTCGAACGACGAGAATTTGAAGGGAAAATTTGACGGTTATGGACCCTTGGGAAAAGTTAGCTTGTATTTTGAGATAACAAGCAATTTTGAAGTCTATTTTTCTAGTTTCAAATTTTTTTTTTCATCGATGAATTTTCATTGGAATGATCTTAACGTTTTCAGAATGTCGTTCGTGAAAGGATGGGGCGGAGAATACAATCGACAGGATGTAACGTCGACACCGTGCTGGATAGAAGCACATTTGCACGGACCTTTACGCTGGCTTGACAATGTACTAACGGGAATGGGATCGCCCCACAACAAAATAACTTCCACCTCATGAATGGGTGTGAAAAGTCCATGCGAATTTCGCCTCAAAGTTATTCGAGTGTTGATAATACGAGTTTAGGCGTGTCCCAAAATTCTTCCACGTTCCACGTTCTCACTACCTCGAAGATTGTTTTGCATCAAAGTTCTATCGTAAGGAAGAAAGACGTTTTTTTCAGCTAGGCAATTTATAAAAGATAAAGAGAATTCGTAAAAAAAATGAAAGCGACGTATGATAGCTGTTCGCTAATATATTAAATTGTTTCAGAGTCGTTGAATTTTACTGACATTTCTTGACAGAATGGGTGAAGAAATTTTGAACATAATCGCTTTACGTAAAAGCTTCATTATTGTGAAGAATAAAATATACGTCATTAAAATATATTCGATTGTATATTATTTCAATAAAATGTAAATAAAATATGAATAATTGCAAGTTTGAGTCAATTAATTGTAAACTTCCCCATGGAAATTCCTATGTACAATATTCTTTCTCTACTGGCTTTAATCTTATACGATTCTGGTTAGAGACGATGAAGATCAGGGAGTATTTTCCAATACAAATGAGAAAATACATAAGAATCGAATTTGGCTTCATTCACGAATGAAAATGTGGAATGTACTGAAAAAGTCTCGAGCAAAGATCTTTCGAGTACATCAATTCTTTCAATCATAGAAATAAATAATAGATTATGAAAATGTGGTACGATTGATCCATTACGAGTGTAATAATAACATTTGCCTCTAAATTAAATCTCAGGGGGAGAAACAGAGCGCATCACGTTTGCTTCGCGGTGGCTCCGATGTGTGTATCGCTGCTGCATATTTTATCTATTCGCAGGTGGTAGAAGCAACGCGAGCAGACCTCCGACTGCAAACCAAACGGGATCGAAATTTTTATAAATACGAAATTGCAATTAATTATAAGAAAAAAATGGCTTTGCAATGACTTACGAACGACGATTCCACCAACCAAAAAGATCGGAACTTCGCAGCTGATGTCGAGGAGCATCCCAAAGGCCAGATTACTCGCTATTGCTCCGATTCTTCCGAAAAATGTCATCATGCAGATAGCAACGGCACCAATGTGTGTTGGGAATATGTCGACGACGATACTTCCAATGACAAAATTTGCCGTCGTTATCATCAATGAGTAGACACAAGCGACGACGAGATTTTGCGATGAGGATCTCACGAAATATATCGCGAATCCGGCTAAACCCGCCATCAGCATTGTTGCAACTGAAATAATTGCATTTAAAAAAATGGAAAAAACCGCACATAATTCGATGTAAAAACGTGACGATATAGGCTCCATCCCATGCTGCGAATCATTAGTTAAAAATCTCAAAATAATGTTGGATAAAAAACGTTTATATACCATTAACTCCTGCATAAATTATGATATACTTTTTCCATTTAATTAACCCAGACGCTCGCATTTTTAGGTTTCAATTTCTTTTTCGGTTATTACATTTAAAAAAAATTAATTACTGATGATTCTGATACGACTATGATCCTTTTGAATGGAGAAATTTCTATATTGGTTACAACAAATATTTGTTGTAATTTTGGAAAAATATTTGCCCCAATGCAAACATTGGCCATCCGAAAAGATCGTAGTCAAAGTAAGATCAACGATTTTCAAGCGCGAAAAAAAATCTTTCTAATACAAACTTGATGAGATATAGATCGAAATGATCGAAATATCGAAATATAGCATGCTTTGTTGTCGTTTTATTCGTTTCGTGATTGGTCGGTGATGAGCGTAGCCGCGAAATTCATGGGAGACTGCATTCGCGCGGTTTTTTATGCTGTTTTTGACTCTTGACAGCAAGAGTGCTATGTTTCACAGTTGAATTTATATTGTACTGAGAGAAAATGAGAGATAGTCCGGGAGACTGACAGTGAATAAACTAAATTAGCATTTTTTGTACATTTTTTTAAGCGAAAATTGCTCTCCCCTTATCCCTTTCTCCCTTGCACATTAATGTTTTATAAAATTTACAAGAAATGACTCTTCGAACGGACGATTTACCGAAAAGCGTTTTCCTTCAAAGTAGTGGCAGATGAAAAGAACGATCGACAACCCCATCAAAATTGAACCACGCATAGAGAAAACGACTCTAAACAAGTTGCTCCATGTCCGGTTTTCGGAAATTTTTGTTCAGTTTTTTCATAGAATTTATAAGAAATGACTCTTCGATCAAACGATCTCGCAAGAATCGCTTTTGTTCAAAGTAGTGGCAGATGAAAAGAACGATCGACAACTCCATGAAAATTTAACCACGCGCAGAGGTAGCGACTCCAAGCAAGTTGCTTCATTTCCGGTTTTCGGAAATTTTGTTTGAGATTTTTCAGCACAGCTTCCGGTCCAGCGTTCGATCGGCGGATGAGAGGAACGATCGACAACTCCATCAAAATTTAACTACGCGCAGAGAAAGCGACTCTAAGCAAGTTGCTTCATTTCCGGTTTTCGGAAATTTTGTTTCAGATTTTTCAGAGACAACTTCCGGTCCAGCGTTCGTTCGGTGGATGAAAGGAACGACGATCGACAACTCGATGAAAATTTAACCACGCGCAGAGGAAGCGACGCTGAGCAAGTTGCTTCGTTTCCGGTTTTCGGAAATTTTGTTCCGGACTTTTCAGAGGCAACTTCCGGTCCAGAGTTCGTACGGCGCACGAGGCGAACGACGATCGACAACTCGATGAAAATTTAACCACGCGCAGAGGAAGCGACTCTGAGCAAGTTGATTCGTTTCCGGTTTTCGGAAATTTTGTTCCGGGCTTTTCAGAGGCAACTTCCGGTCCAGCGTTCGTTCGTCGCACGAGAAGAAGTACGATCGACAACTCAATGAAACTTTAACCACGCTCGGAGGAAGCGACTCTGAGCAAGTTGCTTCGTTTCCGGTTTTCGGAAAATTTGTTCCAGACTTTTGCGAAGCAACTTCCGGTCCAGCGTTCGTTCGTCGCACGAGACGAAGTACGATCGACAACTCAATGAAACTTTAACCACGCGCGGAGGAAGCGACTCTGAGCAAGTTGCTTCGTTTCCGGTTTTCGGAAAATTTGTTCCAGACTTTTGCGAGGCAACTTCCGGTCCAGCGTTCGTTCGTCGCACGAAACGAAGTACGATCGACAACTCAATGAAACTTTAACCACGCGCGGAGGAAGCGACTCTGAGCAAGTTGCTTCGTTTCCGGTTTTCGGAAAATTTGTTCCAAACTTTTGCGAGGCAACTTCCGGTCCAGCGTTCGTTCGTCGCACGAGACGAAGTACGATCGACAACTCAATGAAACTTTAACCACGCTCGGAGGAAGCGATTCTGATCAAGTTGCTTCGTTTCCGGTTTTCGGAAAATTTGTTCCAGACTTTTGCGAGGCAACTTCCGGTCCAGCGTTCGTTCGTCGCACGAGACGAAGTACGATCGACAACTCAATGAAACTTTAACCACGCTCGGAGGAAGCGACACTGAGCAAGTTGCTTCGTTTCCGGTTTTCGGAAAATTTGTTCCAGACTTTTGCGAGGCAACTTCCGGTCCAGCGTTCGTTCGTCGCACGAGACGAAGTACGATCGACAACTCAATGAAACTTTAACCACGCTCGGAGGAAGCGACACTGAGCAAGTTGCTTCGTTTCCGGTTTTCGGAAAATTTGTTCCAGACTTTTGCGAGGCAACTTCCGGTCCAGCGTTCGTTCGTCGCACGAGACGAAGTACGATCGACAACTCAATGAAACTTTAACCACGCTCGGAGGAAGCGACTCTGATCAAGTTGCTTCGTTTCCGGTTTTCGGAAAATTTGTTCCAGACTTTTGCGAGGCAACTTCCGGTCCAGCGTTCGTTCGTCGCACGAGACGAAGTACGATCGACAACTCAATGAAACTTTAACCACGCTCGGAGGAAGCGACTCTGAGCAAGTTGCTTCGTTTCCGGTTTTCGGAAAATTTGTTCCAGACTTTTGCGAGGCAACTTCCGGTCCAGCGTTCGTTCGTCGCACGAGACGAAGTACGATCGACAACTCAATGAAACTTTAACCACGCTCGGAGGAAGCGACTCTGAGCAAGTTGCTTCGTTTCCGGTTTTCGGAAAATTTGTTCCAGACTTTTGCGAGGCAACTTCCGGTCCAGCGTTCGTTCGTCGCACGAGACGAAGTACGATCGACAACTCAATGAAACTTTAACCACGCTCGGAGGAAGCGACTCTGAGCAAGTTGCTTCGTTTCCGGTTTTCGGAAAATTTGTTCCAGACTTTTGCGAGGCAACTTCCGGTCCAGCGTTCGTTCGTCGCACGAGACGAAGTACGATCGACAACTCAATGAAACTTTAACCACGCTCGGAGGAAGCGACTCTGATCAAGTTGCTTCGTTTCCGGTTTTCGGAAAATTTGTTCCAGACTTTTGCGAGGCAACTTCCGGTCCAGCGTTCGTTCATCGCACGAGACGAAGTACGATCGACAACTCAATGAAACTTTAATCACGCTCGGAGGAAGCGACTCTGAGCAAGTTGCTTCGTTTCCGGTTTTCGGAAAATTTGTTCCAGACTTTTGCGAGGCAACTTCCGGTCCAGCGTTCGTTCGTCGCACGAGACGAAGTACGATCGACAACTCAATGAAACTTTAACCACGCGCGGAGGAAGCGACTCTGAGCAAGTTGCTTCGTTTCCGGTTTTCGGAAAATTTGTTCCAGACTTTTGCGAGGCAACTTCCGGTCCAGCGTTCGTTCGTCGCACGAGACGAAGTACGATCGACAACTCAATGAAACTTTAACCACGCGCGGAGGAAGCGACTCTGAGCAAGTTGCTTCGTTTCCGGTTTTCGGAAAATTTGTTCCAGACTTTTGCGAGGCAACTTCCGGTCCAGCGTTCGTTCGTCGCACGAGACGAAGTACGACGGACAACTCAATGAAACTTTAACCACGCGCGGAGGAAGCGACTCTGAGCAAGTTGCTTTGTTTCCGGTTTTCGGAAAATTTGTTCCAGACTTTTGCTAGGCAACTTCCGGTTCAGCGTTCGTTCGTCGCACGAGAGGAAGTACGATCGACAACTCAATGAAACTTTAACCACGCGCGGAGGAAGCGACTCTGAGCAAGTTGCTTCATTTCCGGTTTTCGGAAATTTTGTTTTAGATTTTTCAGCACAGCTTCCGGTCCAGCGTTCGATCGGTGGATGAGAGGAACGATCGACAACTCCATGAAAATTTAACCACGGGCAGAGAAAGCGACTCTGAGCAAGTTGCCTCATTTCCGGTTTTCGGAAATTTTGTTTCAGATTTTTCAGCACAGCGTCCGGTCTAGCGTTCGATCGGCGGATGAGAGGAACGATCGACAACTCCATGAAAATTTAACCATCCTCTCATCCGCCGATCGAACGCTGGACCAGAATCTGTGTGAAAAATCTGGACTTTGGAGCGATCCAAGCGCATACACACACGGGTGTAAACAATGTACACCGACGTTTAGTATCGAAACCGCGTATTTTTGCAATTTTAGAGAGATATTTGATAAATTTACCAGATATTTTATCCTTAAACTTTTTAAATTCCAGTCTCCATCGACGGAATATCATCATGGGTAATACAATTAAGATTTACCAAAAGTATATCATGAAAAGGAATCTTTCCCGCCGTTTTCCGAAAACGTGACTATAGACTAAAGAACTATCATAAACCTTTTTTTGGGAACGCTTGTCATAAAATAAAATGACCAAATAGCTTTTGAAGTAATTGTAAAAAATATGAATTACAGAAGATGATTGACGATCATTACTCAATTCGATTGGAACAAAGTTTGAAAATTCGTGAGATGATAAATTGAATGAAAAAAAAAATCATACCCGGCATTGTCCGTCGTCCGACTCGGTCAGCAAGGTAGCCGGAAGCGACGTTGCCCAAAAGACAAACTCCGTTGATGGTCAGAGTATTGACAAATACTTGTTCGTCGATGTTTGTACCATCGCAATTGAACGTTTCCGGAAAATTCACTTTATGTACAATGTTGTTATCTTTGATCCTAGGTGAAACGAGTTCGCAAACGCTTACCGAAACGTTTGGGTGAATTTTGTAATAGTTTTCAAAACGATTAAATAATTCTGGTAGCCAGAGGCCAAGTCCGTAGTATCTATGGAAATAAAAATGTCATTATTCGGCAAAGAACAGAAAATACAATTCTTAGGAACGTGAAAAATAACAACGTTGATCGGAATGTTTTTTGAAAAAATGTATACCCAAACATATTTGTGAAATAAATGGTCCAGCATAGTAAAGCCCATTTGAATAGTGGTGGTGATCCGAGAGATCGAATTTGTTGATAAACATTGCCGAGTAATTCCAGCAAGAGACTCGGTTTGTTGCCATCTTGTTCGAACCCACCAACGCAACATCTATCGTGACAGGAATCAGCAAATTGACTGCCTCTACAATCGTTGTTTCCTCTGTTTTCCTGTCTTTTCTTGTCTGCTTCTTCCTCCTCGTTCAAGGAACATAAAAATTTCACCTATGAATGAAAAAATAAGCCCGGAATACAGAGTATTAATTTGAGAGGCATCATTGTTTTTCGGAAATTTAGCTCGTTATGGAAAGTTGTAAAATTATACAGAAATTTATAGTAATAAATATACCGGATATTCACTCTGACTGCGACCAAAGTTGCTGGCATAAATATCTCGTAAAACTTTGAGAGCTTCCATGGACTTGCCACGTGAAAGTAAAAATTTCGGGCTCTCGGGGTATCTCGTAAGAACAATGGCGACAAGTATCGTCGGTAGTCCGATTATAGCCAGATAGAGACGCCATGAGTTATAGAGAAAATTTTCCCACTGCCATTTTATGGGCAATGGTATGATTATCCACGCAAGTCCTGAACAAGGTATATTTTACAGTTTGCTTTTTCAATAACGATGAAAAACTGTGTTTCTTTGACACGGATGATAATAAATTCCGATTATGTATAATAAATTTCGATTATGTACCTGGCAGTATAAGCCACGAAAGAGTCCAGAAAAATCCAACGTAACAAATGCTCTTGACTCGATGTTTTGACGAATGAAATTCCCCGAGGTACGTGTAAATTAAAGAACCAGGTGCCCCAATTCTGAAAATTATTCAATTAAACGAAGTAAGAAAAAGATAAATACATTTAAGGAAGCTTGTGCGAATTACTCGAGTCTAGTCCGTCGTAAATTTTTTTCCAATAATTTTTACCTGCGTTTGTGTATTACCCTCCGGAAATACGCAGGGTCAACCGTACCTCAATTTTTCTTACATTCATTACCTTCTCGAATACGAGGGCAAATTTTTGGCCAGAAATATTTTCAAATAATGAATGCGATATTTTTCTAAATTACACTTTTGAAAAAAACTTTTTCTATTTATCCAGCTCTCAAATACATCGAAAAATTGTCTTGCGCTGATTGCTCACTAATTATGAATCAAATAATGAGAGTGTCCTCAGTGATGCAAAAAATGGGCCCGAAAGGTTAATTAACTGATAGTTGCAAAAGATATAATTCCGAGATTTATATTAATTACATTTCACTCCCAACTTACCCCTGCGGTTGTGTGAAAATTGTATGCCAGTCGAATGAGTAATTTTTATGCGATGCCTGATCACAGACAGATTGAAAAAAATGTCTTAATGCAATCTATCACTTATTCTTCATTCCCGCAATAATTTTATTAGCAAATATTTCTAAAATCCAGACCCACGAAATTTACCAATTTTCTGTATGTCTAGGTATAGATATAAGAATAGAATAGATATAGATAACTTTGCTGGCGACTCCAGCCACGTGAGTCCATTTAACAAAAAACAAATAAAACCAATAAATAGTTAATACTGAGGATATACCCACGTGAATCCACTTATCGCTCGAAAAGCCAAGAGTACTTTATAATTCTGCGAAAAGCTTGAGACAAGCGTGAACAGACCATCGACGAGCAGAGTACCAACGAGAATATTCTTACGTCCATATACATCCGCAAAGACGCCCCAAAAAACCGAACTGACAACTCCACCTGTCATAGGATTGAAGCATTATTTCATCGGTAAAGAACGAGATAATTATTTGGTGCATGTCGTTTATACTCCGACTATAATGTTCCAACAAAAAAATCATCGACGAGAATGTCTCAAAAAAAATATATATATGTTTCAGAAAATAATCTCTCATAGCAAAGATGTCTCAATTGGAGTAATCTCATAAAACATGTCAATAATTTTATTGGCCAATTTATTTTTCGTTGAGTTCCGCAAACGATAGAAAAAATATGAAATAAAAGCACTCAGGCTCAACACCACTTACAGACTACTCCAGTTCATCCCCGAAATTCGACTCGTGAATAGAAAAACAGCACGCATATCCGTACATACTTACACCGATACCCAAGAAAATAACATTCGAGATATTTTTACCTGAGAAATTATACCTGAGAGGCTTCCAAAATATATGTCATTGTCTGGGATGTAAAGAGGTGTCACCTAATTATTTATGTAGGTCAATTTGTACATTCAACGAAATAACTTACCCACGAGAAAAGCAACGTTCAGCAATCCTTTTTCCTCGGATGTCAGACGAAGATCGCACTCGGCGGACGGTAATATATACGCGTTTATACCATTTTGGCAGCCGACGCACAAAAACATCATACCGCACAGAAAAACAAAGCCATAATGAAACTTGCCGTAACCTAAAATATAAATCTTCTTAAACAACCATGTCTCTTTTTGTTTGAATCTTAGGATTAACCCAAAAAGTTTTTGATTAAAGAATTTTATGCATAGACATATGTCAGGCATTTTATGCAAAATCCACCATGATTTAATCTTGCATTTTCTTATTTGACTACAATGTTCATATGTTATTGAAGCATCGATCGAATGGACTTTAACGATTTTTTAAAAATATTTCTCGCACAAACAGTCGTAAGATGCAGCTTTAAGCTGATAATTTTCCGAAAAAGTATCGATTATTATCAAGAATTATTCGTTATTGTATTCCATACACTGTATTTCAGTATAAATGAAAAAACCATTGATTTTCATACAGTCTGTATAAAAGGAGAGATCAAAAATTTATGTATTTTCAAAAATTTATCAATCAATTGATTTTTTACCAATTTATTGATAATTCTCCTATTGCTATTTCAAATTAGTACGCTTAATTTTCTTAGACTTCTGTAGTTCAACTATAATCTAAGTATTTATATTGTCAAAAAAAAAATTTGTTTTACACACGAATAAATCTTACCGCATAACTTTATGGCCGTTTCAAAATCCGTGAGATTGTCCACTTCTTTCGGTCGACTAAGATCTACAAAAATAAAGAATCCCATTGTATTTGTTGTATACAGAATATTCGACCATTTCTGTAATTATTTGTGACATAAATTTCCGACGAAAATCGCTGTTTAATTTAATTTAGATTCATCAGCGATTTAAATTTGTTGAGCATGGAATTCGTTTGATTGTACTCATTTTGGCAAGTATAGAACGTTTCTTTTTACGTATACGTCGTATCGCTTATTCGACACATCGCGTTTACGTGTGAACGCAGCTGTTTTCTTTGTCGTACAGGAAAAGCGTTTATTGCTCTGAACATTTTTCCTCGAGTGCACGTTAATGAAACAAACGGTATGTCTCGGTGCTCATTGACGTCGTCGTTGAAGCGTCGATCTAACAATTTGTAAGCAGAGAACGTGACAATTGGAAATTGAAAGAAAAAATTGTTCGATTTGCATTCAATGAAGCAGCTAATTCATCGATTCGTGCGACGTTAATTGCACGAAGGGTAATTACAGCGATGTGCAAACGTGTAATGTTTTGATTAAAAATAACCTGTACAATTGTATCTTCATATATTCAAAAGTTATATAATTATTTATATATAATTACACAATATTTCCGATTTCGATTCCGTACGGTGATGTTTCACGAGTGAGTACAGCCAAACAATTTTTATCACATTCATTCCATTCGGGAATACAAGGGCAAATTTTCGTAATCGAAAATTCACTTTCATCATCATGCATGGTTATTTTATTGCAATCGTGGCTGTTTCTGCGTAATTCGTAATTCGTAATTCGTTGGGTAATTCGCAAAACGAATATTCAGAGGAATTGTTTCGATTTTAGTTAGTTGAAAATCGTACTTTAGCCACGATTTCTGCTTACACGTAATTCATTTTGAACCGGTCCGATTTTCGATTAAAATCAACGTTATCATTTTCGTATCTTCCACTGGAAAATATAATTTCAGCAAATACTTTCGAATAAACAGGAAGTCCTCGGTTTTTCATTCGCCTTCCATTTAATCTATCAGATTTATAAATTATTTAATTTAATTATTGGTAAATTTGACTGTTGCACAACGTATTGTGAGAAGTTTTGAACGCAATAACGGTTTTTTATCGTCCAAACGCCTGTGTAATTGGTGTCTATTACGTTTTTATGTCGTACTCCCGAATCAATCTCCGACGTCGATTTCAGTGTGACATCGGAGTTACAACAAAATGCTGCGATCAAACATTGAATTCTCATGCAACACGCGTTCGCTCTACAAACCCCATTGTTGCTCATTACTAAATATGTGCTCCAGTTCAAAAAGTATCGAAAAAAAATTATCTTTTTTTTTATTTTTCACGGAAACTTGGCAATCATCCACGAAGGGCAAACAAATTTCTAAGTAAACGGAATACTGACAATTTTGCGAAACTTTTAGATAAAAAAAATGGCAAGAAATAATCCGGAATTATAAAGGTCATAATGAAGACACGTGACCATGTATTTTTGAAGGGAAATCTCAAAATTTTGACATCGTTTTTATTTTGGGTGAGAAAAAAACATCGATAAATATTCTTCGACATTTATGTTTAGTCACGTTTTCACCTCGCGACAAATCTTCGTGTGTACGAGTTTGCACGCCTCGTATATCTTCATGTAAAATACGAGTAAGATTTTATGTCTTTTCTCGTTTTTTTTTGCAAGAACATACACGTGGACTAAAATTCACTCGTATAATAAAAAATATATTGTGATGCGACGGCATATTACTTAAAACTAAATAATAAATGATTGTATTGATTAATTCCCACAATTTCAAGTCATTTCCCGCAAAATTTTTCGCGACCTTGTCGTGTCTGCAATGTGTCATAACTCTCGAGAGCAGCAATCTATGTGTGTGTGTGTGTGTGGCTGTGTACTATATCTATTTTACTATACATATAATTTACACTTGACAAAATCTTTGATGAGACAGACGTTGAAGCTGATGGTTTTAACATGCGCATAATGTCTCAGAGATAAATATTTTACGGGTTTGGGTATCGATAGCGATAAAGTTTTGGACAGCCGATCCAATTGACATTTAACAACGACAGTAAAGTTGAGCGATAGTATCTTCGGAGATTTATACGTCAACGGAAAATCTTTCGCTCTTTCTGCATACTTTTTCCATTTCCCCCAAAGAGGATACGTTATCGGTGCATATACCAGAACGACGAGTTTTTTGCATTTTTTTATAATTCCGTAATCATCACGTAACGCCTGGCGAACGAAACCAAAACACGGCATTCTTCGTGCAAAAAGAAGGAATGGGAACAACAAACAAGATGAGGGAAATTTAATTTGTTCTTAGTAAGAAATTGAACGCGAGTTGATTATTTTCACTTGGAAAAATGGTGCACTAAAAACTAAAAAGCCTACTTACCCTGCTGAACGGTGAACACGGAGGAAACGGCAGGTATCGCTTGATGGTTTGTCATTTTTCTCGCAAACACAAAGATTCTTTTCTCAATGAACTTGTGGTGGTTCGAGTATAGCAAAAACAATGGACTTGTCGATGTTTTCCGTGGCGTAATTCGCTGAGTTGAAACGGTTTTATCGTAATGGTTATTGCGCTGGCGTTGATTGCCGTTGGAGCGCGAATGGGGCACGTTCTTGCCGATACGTTGGCCGTTTTCATCTGCGGGCAAAAGAGTCAACGCCGTGTGTGTCGGATAGGCGATCGTGCGTTCCGTGACTCTCACGGGAGTCGCTCGTCGGCGAACGAATATTGTTTTGGGGAGCGCGAGTCTTGTTGTGTCATGCGCAAGATGGGACAAATAATTGCCGGTTCCAACCTCGTTCGCGTTACAGCCGATCGCGCCATTTTCTTTCGGGTTTGTGTTTTGTTCGTCTCGTTTACGTTTTACGCATTCTCTTTTCGGTAATGCTGCATATTATTTCTCATGGTTTTCTTTTGTGCTGACTCGTCGGTAATTTCTCGATGACGCGATAACGAACGACAAAATGCGTTATTCATTTATGACGAACGTTCCAACACAGAAATCCTCTGAAGGATCGATCGATTGGGAATTTGACTCTGTGCTTGATACGTGCAAAAGGTTTTTGGGCCATCCTATTGTTTTCAGTTACTTCATACAATATATGGCGTTTTTATTGATTGATTGCGGAGAACGACCTTGAACGAGGTTAAAGGACGGTTTTTTTATATTTTTTTCTACACGAATTTCGGAACACAGAGACTTTGCAGAAAAATAACGTTACTTCTGCCACATTGAATCGCACGAACATTCGGGTCCATGAAATTGTCTTAAAACTGTGCTCCCAGAAGGGAAGAGCTCTCGTGATGTGTGTGTTTAAATGAATTAATTTATCGGAAAAGTATGAAACTAATTGTAATATCGCTAAATATGTAAATTAAAAAGCTTGTTGTGGGACATAAATCAGAGTGGTATTATGGTCCGCGGAAAGCTTGAAAATGCGTTGACAAAATCGTAAATGGAAAGTGCGCCATGTATGTATGTGAAAAACTGCGGTAGACAATTTACGCAGGAATCCTTTGAAGGATCGATCGATTGGGAATTTGACTTTGTGCTTGACAAACAGTGTGGGGTGCAAAAGGTTTTTGGGCCATCCTATTGTTTTCAGTTACTTCATACAATATATGGCATTTTTATTGATTGATTGCGTAGAACGATCTTGAACGAGGTTAAAGGACGGTTTTTTTATATTTTCTTTTACACGAACTTCAAAACACAGAGACTTTGCAGAAAAATAACGTTACTTCTGCCACATTGAATCGCACCAACATTCGGGTCCGTGAAATTGTCTTAAAACTGTGCTCCCAGAAGGGAAGAGCTCTCGTGATGTGTGTGTTTGAATGAATTCATTTATCGGAAAAGTATGAAATTAATTGTAATATCGCTAAATATATCTTTTCTTATTAAAAAGTTGATGAGGAGATATAGATCGAAATTATCGAAATATCGAAATATCGCATGCTTTGTTGTCGTTTTATTCGTTTCGTGATTGGTCTGTGATGAGCGCAGTCGCGAAATTCATGCGAGACTGTATTCGCGCGGTTTTTTATGCTGTTTTGGCCAGTTGTCGACTCGTGACATTAATCGCAGTTAGCAAAGGTTATAGTTCTACGATAATTTATTCTGTGAAAAAGAAATCATCCATATCGAGTAAGTAAGAGTACTATATTTCACAATTGAATTTATATTGTACGGAGAGAAAATGAGAGATAGTCCGGGAGAAGGAGAGTGAATCAACTAAACTAGCTTCTCTTGCACATTTTTTCAAGCGAAAATTTTTCTCCCTTCTTTCTCCCTTGCACATTAATGTTTTATAAAATTTACAAGAAATGATTCTTGGATCAAACGATCTCGCGAGAAGCGTTTTCCTTCAAAGTAGTGGCAGATAAAAAGAACGATCGACAACTCCATCAAAATTTAACCACGCATAGAGGAAACAACTCTAAACAAGATGCTTCATGTCCGGTTTCCGGAAATTTTTGTTCTACAGCAATGTCGGGCGGGTAAACAGTATCGCAGGCGCAATACTACCGCTCGACGCTGGCCCGGAGAGGCTATCTTTCGGCTCTACAGCAATGTCGGGCGAGTAGCAGTCTCGGAGGCGCAGTGTTACTGTTCGACGCTGGCCCGGAGAGGCTATCTTTCCGCTCTACAGCAATGTCGGGCGAGTAGCAGTCTCGCAGGCGCAGTTCTACCGCTCGACGCTGGCCCGGAGAGGCTATCTTTCCGCTCTACAGCAATGTCGAGCGGGTAAGCAGTCTCGCAGGCGCAGTACTACCGCTCGACGCTGTAGTACTCGACAGTAGTAGCAGATGAAAAGAACGATCGACAACTCGATCAAAATTTAACCACGCATAGGGGAAACGACCCCGAACAAGATGCTTCATGTCCGGTTGTCGGTTATTTAGTTTCAGTTTTTCCCCTTAAGGGTAGCGGCAGACGGAAAGAACGATCGACAACTCGATCAAAATTTAACCACGCATAGAGGAAACGACTCTGAACAAGATGCTTCATGTCCGGTTGTCGGTTATTTAGTTTCAGTTTTTCCCCTTAAGGGTAGCGGCAGACGGAAAGAACGATCGACAACTCGATCAAAATTTAACCACGCATAGGGGAAACGACCCCGAACAAGATGCTTCATGTCCGGTTGTCGGTTATTTAGTTTCAGTTTTTCCCCTTAAGGGTAGCGGCAGACGGAAAGAACGATCGACAACTCGATCAAAATTTAACCACGCATAGGGGAAACGACCCCGAACAAGATGCTTCATGTCCGGTTGTCGGTTATTTAGTTTCAGTTTTTCCCCTTAAGGGTAGTGGCAGACGGAAAGAACGATCGACAACTCGATCAAAATTTAACCACGCATAGGGGAAACGACCCCGAACAAGATGCTTCATGTCCGGTTGTCGGTTATTTAGTTTCAGTTTTTCCCCTTAAGGGTAGCGGCAGACGGAAAGAACGATCGACAACTCGATCAAAATTTAACCACGCATAGAGGAAACGACTCTGAACAAGATGCTTCATGTCCGGTTGTCGGTTATTTAGTTTCAGTTTTTCCCCTTAAGGGTAGCGGCAGACGGAAAGAACGATCGACAACTCGATCAAAATGTAACCACGCATAGAGGAAACGACTCTGAACAAGATGCTTCATGTCCGGTTGTCGGTTATTTAGTTTCAGTTTTTCCCCTTAAGGGTAGCGGCAGACGGAAAGAACGATCGACAACTCGATCAAAATTTAACCACGCATAGGGGAAACGACCCCGAACAAGATGGTTCATGTCCGGTTGTCGGTGATTTAGTTTCAGTTTTTCCCCTTAAGGGTAGCGGCAGACGGAAAGAACGATCGACAACTCGATCAAAATTTAACCACGCATAGGGGAAACGACCCCGAACAAGATGCTTCATGTCCGGTTGTCGGTTCTTTAGTTTCAGAATTTTCGTGGCGCAGCTTCCGGTCCAGCGTGAGATAGGCGAACGAGAGGAACGATCGACAACTCGATGAAAATTTAACCACGCGCAGAGGAAGCGACTCTGAGCAATTTGCATCTATTCCGGTTGTCGGTTCTTTAGTTTCAGAATTTTCGTGGCGCAGCTTCCGGTCCAGCGTGAGATAGGCGAACGAGAGGAACGATCGACAACTCGATGAAAATTTAACCACGCGCAGAGGAAGCGACTCTGAGCAATTTGCATCTATTCCGGTTTTCGGAAAATTAGTTTCAGAATATTCGTGGCGCAGCTTCCGGTCCAGCGTGAGATCGGCGAACGAGAGGACCGATCGACAACTCCATGAAAAATAAACCACGCGCGGAGGAGGCGACTGAGCAATTTGCTTCATTTCCGGTTTTCGGAAATTTAGTTTCAGATTTTTCAGCACAACTTCCGGTCCAGCGTTCGATCGGCGGATGAGAGGAACGATCGACAACTCCATGAAAATCTATGAAGATTATTTATGATTTATTAATCATTATTATTTGTACTTCATTTGTGAATCTAAAAATTTCCTGCTTTTCACCATTTGCTACTTATGCCGAATTATAATGTGTTCTGTAGGGGTCTATACTTAATTCAAGATGCAGCGCTGCAGCGCGAAAATGCAGCCGGTCGCGCGCGTGAGCGCCCGTCTCTAATGAGTTTTTCAAAATGTCCTTAAAATTTTGACCGCTTAGTTTCAGAGGTATAATATACAATGTGTAATAAATGCATGTTATATATTATATATAATAATGACAATAAATTTTATATATGCACATAATATGCAATATATAATTAATAACATGATACAATAGCTGTAATAGATTATCCCTAATAGTTTTCGAACATCCGGAAAGTTATAAAAATTTTAGCACGTTGGCTGGTGTAAAGTAACTTTTTCCTACGATTATCCCGAGACAACAGCCTTAAGGATATTCTGTTTGTGCAGTCCCTATAAACGGCCCGAAATAGATTATGAATTTCAAGTACTTGCCAATGGTACGGGAATCTGAAAACATTCATCAGTTATATCGAAGGTATATCAAGCAATTCCATTCCAGACAATAATCATATCAAAAAGTTATTAACAAATTGTTTTAAATAAAATCGGAACGAAAATAGGTGACTTTCTTCCTTTTCGTATGAAATAAATTCATTAATTTTGCCGAATGCACATGCATTTTCCAGGATTTTTCATGGATTTAAGTTTTTTTTGTAAATTTTGAAGTGTTTCGAAAAAATTGAATACAAATTACGAATTCAATTCTCAGGTATACTCAGATTCGTTGAGCGAAGGCTTTGTTTACGCGGTCATTAAAGAGTTTAAATCAACGGTATTTCACAAAATGTAAGACACACTGGTTACAGACGTATGAGTAATGTATGTACACTACCGCTCAAAAGTTTGAATACACCAGTGGATATTTCCCGCCGCACTTGGAGTTGGATAAAGATATTCGAATTTCCGAAGCGGTGCTTTAAAAAGGATAGATCAGGCTTCGGTTTGCTGTTTTTTAATATTTTTTTTCAGATTTTTATATCATTGTCAAGTACTTGAAACTGGCAATTTATTTCAGTGCTGTTGTCTGTGCAGGGTCTTCTTTCTTGCGAAAAAACAATATTCTTTTTTATCGTCATTAAACGTATCGAATGAAAACAAAAAGATTTAAGAGAAGCATCGCGGTCGAATCTGAGTCAGTTCCGCTCGCAGTTTGTATACGATACACGCGCTTACACGTCAAAAGGTAATATTCCTGGACGACGGAATAAAAACAATAGCATCGATCGATTTCGTGAGACATGCGATCGAATGAATGCATTTGACGAAAACTTGAATACGTCTCTGTTCATTCATAACCCCATTGCTTCTCAATAACCGAGTTTTGGCGCTAGTAACATTCATTCTATTCGTAGCTTTGATCTCTGCACAAAGCTGTCACACGATTCAGAGGTCGCGCCATCTGCATAGTGAGAGGCGAATTTAGAAATTTCACCAACGCAAAATGCGTTCGACGGTGAAAAGAAAAGAATCGGAGAATTAAAGACCGAGAAACGAAAGAGAGAGAAAAAAGAGAACGGTGAGATCAACAAAGACGCAGTCAGAGAGTAAGAACGAAATAAAACTCGTATATTTTCAATACAAATTTATGCTGTGACGGATAACGCGACTTATAGCGACTTTTTTTTTCTCTCACCCGAGTCTGGTATGGACAAATGAAATTGGAGTTATTTCGCCACGATTGTCATTCCTTTTATCGCAATTGAAAAGAAACAACAATAAGATGTTTTATTACAGAATGTATTATATAATTTTCAATCATTTTCATATTATTCGCAATGTTGAGGTTATCTTTATGAAAATCTTAATGAAATATTGGGGTGATCTTCATGAAAAATATCCAGTGACGGTAATCAGGGCATGATCAGGATATTTTTTATTACCGAGTCATTCGTTAGGCGAATTTTTGTAATTGGGCTTGACTCAAGGGGATGACCTAACGCGTGTTTGCACATTTATTATTTTTCCCTTTTGTTTGTATAACCGTAAGACGCGGTTGAGAGCTGTTCGTTGAAGAAATTGTATTTGCACATCTTTTGCCCTAGGTGTGGCTAATTGTGACTGTTATATCAGGCTCATTGACCCGTGAATTCGGTAGATATTTACTTTCCTTTCTTTTACCCTTCGAGACGGAATGCGACGAATTATTATCGCCATAGTTTTACGTTGAATATTGTCCGATCGGTGTCCCTCTTTGCTCAAATTACAGAATTCCTAAGGCGAGTTCTCGATAAGCGTAAACCGCAAGTACGGTTGCGGGTGTGAGAAACAAAAAAACAAATCGAAGGTGTTGCTTCCGTTCGTTTTTTTGTATCCGCTTGTGATAATGTGGGATGCCGAATCAAGATCGGGTTATCGCGCCGCCCGACAGGTGGCAGCACTTGTGCAGCTTCGCTAGAAGCGGGAGATTAGAAGTGCCATCCATTTGCCGCTACAAATGCTTCGGAGGGATACATTTTTTCGATTAGTAAGTAGTGCCTGGTGGTACTCTACCGAACGTGTATCAACGGAAGGATGTCAAGATGCTCATGGCCTTGGTGTAGTACTATTGGCGCGTAGTACGCCTAAGAATGCTGCTATTGGTTAAAAGGCAGTTGTCCATGAGCAGCTTGACACCCCGCCGTATTAACAAATTCAATATCCTCAAAAATGGCGGATCCAATATGACAGACAACAAAGTTTTAGATTTTATTACAAATACACGCACAAGAGTCTTGAAATAAGCGATTCTGAACGTGGTCCCACATTTTGATGACTACTAACTGATAACAAACTACACACATCATTGATTTTTAGAAAAAGGTTCAAGAAAAAGCCATCTTTCGTAGTTTTCTCTGCAAAGTCCGCCATTTTAAAGAGGTTTCGGGGTGTATAACTTTGGGGGAAATTTTTTTTTCTGAAACTTGAACTCTTGACATTTATACTCGTGTTTCAAATAGAAATGAGCAAATTACAATTCGTTAGATTGCAAGAGATGACTTTTCCAGGATGGCGATAATAACGCGACGTTCTTTGCGATCCGTAGACGTTATTTGGTGATTAATTCCGTGGTTTTCTCCATCATGTAAAAACGGAAGGTGGTCAAAAAAAGGAGATCAACGAAAGTGTCTAATCCCGCATTGATTTATTCCTATTGTACACAAACCCCCACTCGCACTTCCTGTTTGTCACTCATACGCGAACGACGTCACGTTCAGGTACGACGTATTGTTACTGTAACAGAATGGCATTTTTTACACTTTTTTACTTCGGATCTCTCGCGTAAAAGCGTTCGACTCTCGAGATATGAATAATTCGGCAGCAAACATTCGTCCAAGACATGTCGCAACGTTTCTTACTATCTTTGTCCTTTTTTTGTTTCTCGTGTCTCGTCCGACGATGAGAAACAAGTGCAACGAATTGATATCTCGTTGCTTCTCGTTCATCCGATAATATTTTCAGCCAAATTTCATCTCATTCTGTATAGACGAGCGATTCTATCGCCTATGAGGTCGCGCGCGATAATTAACTAATAATCATTGAAACGGATTTTGGGTATTTTTAAAGAAGAAATCTCTGTTTCTGCGAAATTGATGATCATTCATCGGCAATACGTCGTTCGTTCAAGCGTTTATCGCGGGGCCGAGATTGGCGTGTTTCAATGGCGCAAATGGAGTCGTATTTCGTATTTCAGGCTCGAGACACTTGGAGTAAATGTCGGTTGTGAGCTCTTGAAGAGGTATTTCCTTGTCAGATTTGGCAATCTTTACAGCTTCGTCGACTTCTTTCCGAATATCCGTTTCCAATTGCTAAAATTGATAGACTCGTTAGGAAAAATGATTGCTTATTTTCATTATGACGTTGTGTCGAAGAAAAGTCTTCTCTCCACCGACCTTGAGCTCGTCAGCAGTCACGAGGTTAGCATTAAGAATTCTTTCTTTGAAGCCCGTAAGAGGATCGCGCGTCTGTCTTACTTCTTGAATCTCCTCTCTCGTTCGATAACTCGTGCCGGGATCCGACATGCTGTGACCACTGTATCTATAAGTCACGGTTTCCATAACAAGAGGACCTTTTCCCGAGGAACAATGATCCAGAGCGAACCGAGTCGCCTCCCTGACTGCTAAAACGTCCATACCATCGACCTGTGAAATGTAGAACGAACAAAATAACAGTACGAAAACAATCAGATATCCTCTTTGCTGCCTTTTTCATCAAGGTTATTCCGTCGATTCTGTTTCGTATTCCGTTCTCGCACGGCCTCAACGTGCTTCAAACCTAGTTTCAATCGTTGCGGTAATACGATTTTTTTACAATTTCTATAAAAATTCCCAGCAGCGTTTACATTTTTGACCGTCTAACGTTCGACAATGGCAAAAATAAGCGTAAATATATAATGGAATACGGAAAATGAGAAGCTCAGATGGTATTCTTACTACCCTTGATTATGGTAATCAAAACACAAAAAATACATTTTAATGAGTTACGGAACACGTGACCATTGAATGGGTGTTTGAAAATGAACGTGTTACAGCCTTTTTCTTGTATTCCCGACAAAGGAACAAAGAGAAAAGGCGAAAAAGAGTGGAAAAGAATGGAACTTGCCCATATTCCGGGAACGTAATCTCCTCGGGTGTAATATTCGGTACTGGCTGATGCACGATCGACGCTCGTACCCATTCCATATCCGTTGTTCTCGCATACAAATATACACGGTACGTCCCATAATTTAGACATGTTGTACGCCTCAAATATTTGTCCTTGATTGGCAGCACCATCGCCGTAAAGACTTATGCAGACTCCACCGTCACCCTTGTACTTGTGTGCAAAACCGATACCCGCTCCGAGAGGCACCTTGAGTACGTCACATATCATTGAATCATCGAGTGTGGCATGTGAAAGGTTAAAGTTCTTCGGCCAGAATTTGTTTGGGAAATAGTTCATTTAGTAAGAAAATTAGCTAATGTAAATCATGACGATTGATCAGATCCGACGTTACCCACCTATCAAAACTGAGACAGAATTCGAATTCCAAGGACTTTAACAATAACAACGGCATTAAAAAGATATTAGCATAATCTATGAAAAACATGGAAGAAAATTTTCACGACGATCCGATTCATTCGTCCATTGTTTCATCGCGTAGAATCTTTTTTTTTAGATTTTCATTTTTCGTTCAAATTTCACATTTCGTTCCTCATTACTCGCAATAAATTTCTGATCAATTGAACAAACCCGTCGATTCACGCAGCCTCTAAGGTGTGCGAATAAACGGAACTTGGATACAATGAAAAAAAATCTAAATGTGACCACAGGTTTTATCAGATTGTACCTCCAGTATTTGCAGGGGTAATACCATTTCTCAATTTTGAGGATGAAATACATGCGTACGATTGACACTGGATAAAAAGATTCGTATCGACCGCACTCCTTGAATCATGTAGATCAAAATGGAGACAAAAATCTCGATGAATTATCGGCAGAAATACCTGAGCCCCGACGATGCCGTTTCCTCCATAAAAGTTTCGGGCATACATGTGCATGGAGCCTCCCTTGCCTCGTGCATTTCCACTCTGGCGTCCGGTCAATTCGGCGAGAACTCCGACCGGTGATACTCCCATTAAATATGTCCAACCGTGAGCTCTGTAAGCCGTTATCACAGAATCTTGAGATCGTAGTGCCGC
Organism: Heteropelma amictum; assembly: GCA_959613375.1. Lineage (NCBI taxonomy): Eukaryota > Metazoa > Arthropoda > Insecta > Hymenoptera > Ichneumonidae > Heteropelma > Heteropelma amictum. The sequence goes on along the minus strand of OY390722.1, from coordinate 11,077,236 downwards.
GGTCATACCGACTGCTACCGCTTCCTTGAAAAGTGACGTATCATGTTACAAATACATATCGTTCGTACAAAAATTTCTTTTGAAAAAACGTTTTTCACGTTTAACAAGTTGAATGGATTTATAGCAGGAATAGTGTACATAATGATCTACGAAGAAACAATGTTACGTATAATTTGCTCGCGGAAAAAATTCCAAAGTAACGCATCGATCGAACATTGAATCTTACCTGACCGGAATACAAGTGGCAAAAACCTCTGACAATTTTCTCTTTATAGAGGTTTCCCGCTGCAGTTTCCATACGACGTACAGTGTGCAATTGTTTGTACAGTTTCAAAGCTTCGTCGCGAGTAACGGTAACTTGATTCGAAGGGCCCGATTCGAGCTTGTGAAGACGAAAGGGTTTGGTCTCGAAACTGGCCTCGGTAGCGTAGCCATTTTTCTTACTCATAAAGAACGACGCAACCTGAACCGTTACAAATTCATGAGAAAAAAAATCGTTTCGTCGGTGCGTGACGATAATTCAATGACCAAGTGAATTTTGAGAGAGAAAGAGAATTATGCCGAGATTTGTTGCAAAAAACGTGCCGATATGAATATTTTTACTGGAAGGACATTACCAACAATGGATAAAAGAAAAATGAATGAAAGCTTTGCGGTAATGATGTTTTTAATTCGAGATTTTGAAACACATTGCCAAATACGAATATTTACCTTGCTCCATGTACCATACTTGACGCATATCCCAGCGTTTACGATAAAAACAATACATTAATAAATCGCAAAATACTCGTATTAATGTTGCTTTTTTTTAACGGTCATACAGTAAAAATAATCATAACAATCTGGCTCGAACGTAAAAAAGAATCGAGAGCGCGCCTTTTGCAGTGAGAGAAAAAATGAAGAGAGAAGATTTGTCGGAAAGGTCATCGATTATATCGTACACGTAGACTGATAGTTTTCGTATTTTTATTGTATTGGGAACAAGTTGTGTTCAAAACGTACGTTTCTTCGGCATGCCTGTTTCCCAACGCTTTTCATGCAGGTCGCCATCATTTTTTTCCGTGTTTTTCAATTTTTTACCTCCGGACGTTAGTTCCCGCGACACGACCGTGATAAAGATTCGATCTCCTACGCTTTTTCAATTGTTCGATTAGTACCGATTATTTAAGTTTTGTCGGCAAAAACTCGATTTATCGTTAGAAATTATAAATATGTAAAATCACGTTTAGCCAAACCGAGAACCAAGGTCTCCCCTCTGGCCTCTGGCACGACGATACTGTGGCGGAGCGCACGGACTTTCGTAGAAACTTAATAACCTAGTATACTGGTGTGCGAAAAATCTTCTGCTACGTAACAGCTGATTTTCATCTGTGTACATATACATTTTTGTTTCAATAGATGTTGCGACGAGAGTGTGTTGGATATTCAGCGGACTTTTAGAGGAGAAAGCCGTTGAACGCTCCGAAATATGTGGAACATACATGCAGTAATTTTTTTCCGTATATAGCGCGCACACGCGCGGGAAATGACTTGCGCGGTCGGTAGTGTCGATTCATCTGCGTGGTGTAATTTATACTGATAAAGCAGAGCATGAATGTGAATAGAATAATTAGTGTGTGAATATCAAGTTGATGTAAATTTAATCGAATTGGCGAAATGTCACATTTTTGACACGTTGAAGCGTTACTGGGTAAAAAAGATTTATTGTTTGTATACTTGACGGTGTTTAAGGCCCACTGTTTATGGCATAGTAAACGTAACGTGTTTCTTTTTAAACAATTGGAATAGAAATTCAGCAATGCATCATTTGTATAAAAAAAGTTGATGGCTGACAATGTTGATAATTATGTGAGGCCTCATTTTCAAAACGTGTTTACAAAAAAAAATGAAGATACGAACCTGGTGTTAAAATCGCGAAGCAAACAAAATGGCGGCCGTCTGAACCGCGCGAAACTTATTCAAGGTTGGTGAAATAAAAGACATCATTGCTTTTATTAAAAAGTTTGTAAAAGCTTTTACCTGTATTTGGTGGGGCATTTACACGAAGTAGTACAAATAATAGAAGTAATCTTTATAATCTTTCGAAGGTATTACCAACCATGATGTAATAATTAGTTGCGTACGGAAGTTCATGGCAAATGATTGTGCTAAAAATGAAAACGCAAAGAAAATCCTGTTATCAATACAGATTTAACGCTTTGTGTAAAAGGCAGATGAAGAAAAATATGTAATATTTCGAGGCGAAAACGAAATTTCGCGTCGTGATATAGTATATCCTCGCTCATTTATCGAACGTTTAACGGCAAAGGCTCTCGTTAAACAAGCATCAATCGTCTTGTGCGAATTTGTTTTTTTTTTCCTGTACTTTCAAATTATAAATTGAGCTTAACCGAATGTTAACACGATTTGTGCCCTTCGAACAAAATTTTCCTATGTTTCCAATTGCTCATAATCGTTACCTCGAAAGAAAATAAACTTTTTCATTCGATGTTTACCCCCCGCCCTGATATGGCTGGTCCAACTGTCGGGGACCAGGCTGTACAATCATTTGTTTGTCTTTTCTCGTTAAACGATACTAAAATAACGATTGCATAACTGCTACGGATACATGAGGAAAATGTATGAATTGCGAATAATATGGAGACTATAATCTTTTTGTTTTTAACGATTGCCAACAATCGGCTAATTTTTTGTTTTTCTTTTCTCTTCTAATTCGCGAACTCGAGATTATGTTGTGACGCTATTGTCGTTAATAGCCGATGAAAAGCGCGACGGACTTTTCGACGGTTTATGGTCACGCCCAAACTCATTTATGATCGATGAAATTGCGATAAATACTGCCAATGACACCTATTCCACGTTTACCAACATCCGGAGAGAGGGGAATGAATTTAAGGTCATCCGTTTTGTTTCCGATCATGTACTCCGTTCTCTTGTGGCTTTAATGGCTTTATCGATTCAAACTCGTTCAACTGCTCGTGATCCAATTGTTGGTGTTGTCGGCGTCTTTTTCTCTTTTCCTTCTCGATAGTCGATTCTTTCCTGTAACAAGCGCATAAGCACATCTCGAATTAATCAACACCATTAATTAACGTTGAATAATTTTTGGCGTTTAGAGTTTTGTCTGATTGTCTGAGAGTAATAAATTACATTTGTTCCGAAACATAATATTATTCATCTCTCAATAATAATATATGCAAGTAAATAATTATTTTTTATATTTTTATTTCTGTTGTACCCTTTAAGGGTTTTTACCAACCCCCCCCCTCCCCCCACTGACTTTTCTTGTTTCTTTCCTTCCATTTTCCCAATTTTCCCTCACACATCGTGCAAACAATTAAAAATTCGTCAAAAAATTGCATATTTTCTGCGTCTTTTTCTCTTTTCCTTCTCGATAGTCGATTCTTTCCTGTAACAAGCGCATATGCACATCTCGAATGAATCGTCACCATTAATTAACGTTGAATAACTTTTGGCTTTTAGAGTTTTGTCTGATTGTTTGAGAATAATAAATTACATTTGTTCCGGAACATAATATTATTCATCTCTCAATAATAATATATGCAAGTAAATAATTATTTTTTATATTTTTATTTCTGTTGTACCCTTTATGGGTTTTTACCAACCCCTCCCCTCCCCCCACTGACTTTTCTTGTTCCTTTCCTTCCATTTTTCCCATTTTCCCTCACACATCGTGCAAACAATTAAAAATTCGTCAAAAAATTGCATATTTTCTGCGTCTTTTTTTCTTTTCCTTCTCGATAGTCGATTCTTTCCTGTAACAAGCGCATATGCACATCTCGAATGAATCAACACCATTAATTAACGTTGAATAACTTTTGGCTTTTAGAGTTTTGTCTGATTGTCTGAGAGTAATAAATTACATTTGTTCCGGAACATAATATTATTCTTCTCTCAATAATAATATATGCAAATAAATAATTATTTTTTATATTTTTATTTCTGTTGTACCCTTTATGGGTTTTTACCAACCCCTCCCCTCCCCCCACTGACTTTTCTTGTTCCTTTCCTTCCATTTTTCCAATTTCCCCTCACACATCGTGCAAACAATTAAAAATTCGTCAAAAAATTGCATATTTTGTCAAATTTTGAATATCAGAAGCACATACTTTCCGAACAATTCCCCGTCTTGTATAGATTCTGGTAATTTCTTGTTCAATGTCTCAGGCAATAAGAGGGAGACAACTCCTCCAGCTAAGGCGCACGTGCCAAATATAACCAGCGGGAATGGAGTCCAAATTTCCGACTGCAAGCAAAAAGAGCCTCGTTACTTGTTCAATTCGGATAATCTCGCCACGAATTTACAAAGAACAAACAAATTTTGATGACAAATTGTTGTAATACCAACTAACCAGGTGATTTATGTAAGGTGCTATGACGCCACCTATACGAGCGAATGTCGAACTAGCACCGAGTCCGACGTTCCTAACAACCGTGGGAAATTGCTCAGCGGTGAATACGTAAATTGCACCGTACGATGATGTTATCGCTAGTTTACCAATCATAGCGAGAGTCACAATCATCCATGGAGCCTCTGTTCAAATCATTCGCCATTAATAAAAGAATTAAATTATTCCTCTAATGAATATTTAAAGATCTCGCGGAGGTACAATCTCAGCAAAACCAAAATAGAAAGCGAATTTCGAGTGCTAAGCGATGGTATAGTATTTCAAAAAAAATTGGCCGTTTAGATTTACTGTACCAAGCACGTTGATTCAAAATAATAACAATATAGAAAAATTATTGTTTAGATAACACATCATATAAACGCTTTTATTCTACCGAATACACGTGAATTTTTTTCGAGTTTTCCACCGTTTTGAGATTCCGTTTGGTTATACTCTTCAAACGCTGTGTAAACGAATGAGTTTGTTCAATATATCACAAATTTCTTCCATGCAATAAGGAATCTTCGTTTGAGGGAATTTTTAGTAATTTGCAATTGTACGTAATGTCTTTTAAATGTATAGACAGAATTGCAAAATGACGAAAAAATTCAGGGAAAAATGAATGAATGAGTTTTCCGAATAAACAAAATTTATGATTAACTTTTAGACACTGTTACGATCTGAAATCAACCTGCTGGATCTCTTCGATTCAAGTGATTTTCTCCGATTCGTTTATCATCGCTAAGTACTCCAGATTGGCATTTTATTCTGCTTTTTTTAATATTTGTACTTGCAGAAAATCGTTACTTCTATAAAATCACGTATTCAAAAAATATTGAATTATCCTTATCACTTTATATTACAATTACATGTCTTTTTCACAAATATCTCTATGCAAACAGTATCTCTACGGTTGAATTTTGATACGGCACTTGAAATTCCTGTCAAAAATTTACCTGGAGGCACGAAGAGAGTAGCGAGTAAAGCTATACCGGAAATGACCATACATCCGCACAAAATACTTTTCCTGCCCCATCGATCGAGAGTGAAAATGAGAAAAGTGTAAGCTGGCACTTCGACGAAGCCAGATATTGCAAAATTGACATAGTCATTGCCACCGAGACTCGATGCGTTCCATGACAATCCATAGTACGTGCCACTGTTCACGAGCCTGCGGCATAACGTTTCTTTTTTTTCATCGTACAGACTTTTTCCTCTACATTAGACATGTTTATCGTTAACGGACGCTCAGGGCGCAGCGCTCAGGGCGCAACCGAATAACGAACAAGTGAATAGCGCAATTAATAATTACCAATTGAAGAATAAAAGTATCGACTTCCGTCGTAAATTTGGGTAACGGAAGAGATCGAGCAACGAGGGCTTTTTAATGTCCGGTGTACTCTCGCCACCGGTTGTATCGTTTAACAAAGTGTCGAGTGTATCGCGCGGTATTTCTACTCCGTTTTCTTTCGAGGCTCGATGTAAAATATCCTTTGCTTCGTCGACGCGGCCTTTCGTCAATAGCCATCGTGCGGATTCCGGAATAAACCTACATTGTTGTTATTACACAATTGCATCACAAAAATGTAGAGTTGCGATATTTACAATCGTTGAATCATACAAATTTCCCCCCCACTAGGCATGTTATCTGTTTTAATGAGAAAACAAAGTTCATATTACGCGACAATTTCCAAAAAAAAAAACTTACCACCAGTAAACGAGAAAAGCGAGACTCGGCACGGTTATGGCAATTTGTAACATTCGCCAATCTTTTATAAGAGCCGCAACAGCAGCGGTGAGAATATATCCCGTTGTGAAGAATAATTGACATCCAACACCGGCGACTAAACGTTTCTTTGGTCCTACCATCTCGAGAGCTGAATAAATTCATATTAAAAGAATTCAAAATACAAAATACGTCATTCTCGAGCTAAAGACTTTTACACTCTTGGAACTCGAACCAAAAAAATCACGCTTTCAAGTGCATGTAAATGAAAATTGTAAATTATACGAAGTTGCAGTACATCTTTATCATTTTTTGTGCGAAGAAATAGATTTCATAGAAATACACCCGAGCTACACACGTGTACATTAGGATGATTCAAAAAAGAATTTCTCGACCCCTCGGAATGTGAGGTTTACCCACAAAAAAAAATTCGCTCTAAAGCCTTCTGCTGTAACTCTGTCCTGGAACTAGCGACTTGAAAGTCAATTTTCCTATTCGATAAACATGTGAAAGACGTCATGCCATGGTTATTCATGTCATTTTCTCTATGTACATTCTTTTTCAACGATTTTATCGCGTAGGGCATTAAATTCTCCAAAAAAGCGACAGAAAGTCCAATTGTTCATCAAAATTACGTTTAATCGTTTATCATGACTCAATTTTGTGCAATACCTGAATCCGGTAAATGCCAATTTTTTTTGGATTCCACCCTAAATACGAAGGTTTTGATGTAGTTTCGGAAAAAAAAATCTTGACAACTCTACACGATAACATTTTTAATACTCTTGTAGCCTTTATGACCTCAGAACAGTTGAAGCTACAAACTTGACTGTAAGTATAAGAGTTTTTTTTTGAGAATTCGATACACGATAGAATGGTTGGAAAAAAAACATTTACATACAGAAAACCACCAAAATTCCTCCATAATATGTTTCCCCTGTTAATCAAATGGGAAAATTGATCTTCATTGCGCTGGTTCTAGTATATATGTAAAGTCCGCTTTTGCGAAGATTTTTTCAAAGTTCAAACATTACACCTCTTTGAGATGGGAGGTTGAAAAAAAATGTCGATTGTTTTTGAACCTGTTTTTGAAAACGATATTATACGAAACGGATTACCAATAACGTAGGCCACGAGGAAAACGCCGCTCGTCGTTGATCCAACGATTAATCTGAAGATAACGTAGGATATGTATTCAGGGGCAACAGCGACTAGAATTCCGCCGACCAGCTGGATGACTAAAGACAGGAAGAAAATTGGTCTACGTCCATATTTGTCGGACAAACCGCCGAATATCATCGAGCCAAGCATGACTCCTACCATGAACAAAGAATCCCCCGTAGCTCTCAACCATGCTTTGTCGCAAACCAAATTCCACTGGAAAACAAATTAATTTGTTTTATGATAATTTCCTGTTTAATTACAAACGTCATTGAGAAATCATACGAGTAGCAACTTGGGCTAAACAACGGAGTATTCGTTCGCTGAGAATATGAATCAGTTATCCATTCAAACTGTCGTCCCGGAGGACCTATGCAAGCCCAATATAAACATCGACAGTTTAAGTTCAACATAGCGTTCTCAGTTTACAAGATCGCGACTTCGTTCGCGTGGGATTGGCGCTTTATTTATCCAATCAGATTTGCGTTTGTGCGGCATATCAAGAGAAGATAAAAAGTAATAATACGGAAATTAAATGCGGCGAGAAAACGTACTCGGAACTCAATATCTAATTTCTAATACATCCGTATGTTGAATAAATAAACAATCTGATGCAAGAAAAAACCGAGAAATGTAACGGTTTATTATTAATGTAGATATTCATTTTGGAAAATCGGATCCAAAAAAACGACGGAAAGATTGAGATTCAAAGAATTTTCTCAGGTAACCCACGTCCTTCCTTGAGATGCAAGCTATTTTCCTGCCAAATTTGAGCAATATTCATCCAGCGCGAGTTAGCCGTGAAAATGTAATAACCCGACCTTCACATTCATTTACTTTCTCATAGTCGAATTTACGATATTAGACTGGATTTTTCAGCAGCAGATGAAAATCTTCATTGAACGAAATAATAAATTTAAAATTATCGCAACTTTTACATTTACGATAAAACTAAAAATTTTAGGGAAATAATAATAATAATAATACATTATTTCGAGTCAAGAGAAAAGGGTTTCGTTCTCTTCACTTCCGAACCTAATCTTTGACCTTTTTTTTTGTTTTTTGTCGATTTACGAAACAATTTACCTCTGACGTAGTAGTACTGTGATAAACGCTTGTATCAAAGACGTAACGTTTGCAGGGTTCAGCATTTTGGTACATTGGTTCTTTCGCTATTTCTCTTGTGATTCCGCCCCCATGGTCATCCTCGATAGCGGAAGCGTTTAGCCTCGTTAAATTGAGCGCAATATCGAGTGCCAATTTAGTTGTGCATTGTGACCAACTGTGTGTTTTTTCGTCCCATGGAAAGCTTGCATTCATTATATCCAAGGGCAACGTGTAAGTGGCGTTATCAGCATTTTCGTATGGCAAAATACACCTGAAAATGTAATTAACAACGTTTTTTCTTTATTTGTGCGAATCTTCACGGCGGACATCATTTTGATTTGGCGATCTTTTAGTGTGAAAAAAAATTACATGTAAAGTTGTCGATGAATTACCTGGTATTCATTTTGGCACCGAGAAAGACACCGGCGAGTTTGTGAAAGGCGCAAGATATGGCGGGAAGACATAGTAGAAGATATATTCGACGCTGGTAACTTCCAAATTCTCCCATCCGCAATATTACGTCGTCGTAAGCCATCCTGTCCTCGACCTTTCTTCAATATCTATCTCTATCTTGCTCTTATTTTATCAAATTCTTTTCTTTTGCACGAGTTTTTTAAATCTCCTTAACCTTTCTCAAGTATTTTACACTAGAGGATTAACGAGTGTTACAGCTTCCCTCTGGCTTCACCTAGAAAGAAGACAATACTCAAGTATCATAAACCGATACCAAGTACGATAAAAAAAGATCGAAAAAGCTGATTTATATTATACTTTATTTGAAATATTCAATGTTTTCATCCATTGATTAATTTTTTCTTTGATGAATCTTTTCAGGGCTGCATAATTATGAAGTGTTTCGAAAATTCAAACGTAGAAAAAATGCTTCCGAAGTAAGCGGTCGATCTCTGCTTTGCATATACATATTGTAATTTGCGTATAGCGAATGCTCTGACGCTTCGTCAAATTAAGAAATACGGAAGAAGGAAAACGTGATTCACATATCTACGTGCATATACACTACCGCTCAAAAGTTTGAATACACCAGACGATATTTCTTGCCGCACTTAAAATTGGATAACTCTGCAAAAAAAGAGATAATCGAATTTCCAAAGCGGCGTTTTAAAAAGGACAGATCAGGCTTCGGGTTCGTTTTCTCAAATATTTTTTTCGATTTTTTTTCGACCCGGTACGCACTTTGGTACCTGACTGTCTTTCGGCTCTTTTTCGACCATCGCAAATCAGGCGCATAATTTAGAGAATTTTTTTTTTTTACTATGAAAAACTTGGAATGGAATCCATCCATCTTCATCTTTTTAAAAAATATTTGCAATCTTTTTTCGTCGAGGTATATTATTTTTGGCCAAAAAAGATAAATTTTGAAAAATTCAAAATAAACCAAGAACGATGGGGTTGACGAGAAAATGCTAGAAATGCAAAAAGTTGCGTAGTTTTATACTGGATCACCTGGAATTTATTTAGAATTTTTCTTCGAAATTTTTTTTTGGAGTATTTTTGCTCGAAGCTCGGAATGAAATTTTTTTTTTCAGGTCGATAAAACGTTTTAATCAACTCACGTCATCTACACGAAGCCTGATCTATGCTTTTCAAAACGCCGCGTCGAAAATTCGAACATCTCTTTTTTTGGCAGAATTATTCAACTTCAAGTTCAGCAAGAAATATCGACTGGTGTATCCAAACTTTTAAGCGGTAGTGTATGTGCCAACTAATTAGCGATGTGAATAATGTTTCATGGCGATGTATCGATTGGAATCGCAACGTTGACACGGTAATTTAGTCTATTTTTGTACATGCCAATTCTCGAGCTCGTCTTTACATCATTTTGGATGAAACATTCTTCTCTTTTCCGCGATGCTCGTAGGACTTTATCCAATATTAGAATTTTTTCCTAATCAATATCGAAAAAAGAGAGTCTAATAAACCTCTGAATATAGAGTTAAAATGATTATTTATATTATTTATACCGAGCCAATTTCGATGAGACAGCATAGTTTGTTCGTTAAAATAATCGAAGGACGAGGTTCGAGACAATGGGAAGAAAAACAATTGTAATTAACGCAAAAAACAAATAGAGTTTGAACCGAGATCGTGTCGCGCATATAATTCTCGTCTCCATCTTATAATAGGACAAAGCCAGTTTTAGCCTTACATTAGACCCTAGGTAAGAAAACGAGCCAAAGAATCCTCCTCTTCCTTCTACTTCCCTTTCTATCGGATTCGCGTATTATTCTATACTATAACCCAATCTCGTCTCGTCCAATGTTTTGAACCTTCATATATTTCCGTAGCCACGCGAAATTCCCACGTTTTTATGATCATTACTGTTGCAAATCATTTTTGTACTTGTGCAGAATGCTGGATATATATAAAAAAATGATTGTAACTTACAACGATTAAATTGTTGAATTTTACAATTAAAAAGTTTAATTTTCAATGTCTCGAGGCCATTATTCATTATTTTTCTCGCTAAAACTTTGACCGAGTCGATGAATTGATTGCTGTTAATTTATAGGCAATAGGAAGAGCTTTATAGGCACCGATACACCAATTATGACACTAGTTTATGTCATTCGGTCGCATACAACGAATTAATTTCAATTATGTTTCATTATTACATATTTTTCTTCGATAAAGCAAGGCCACGACAAACTGAGTGTTACTCATCGGTTTTTCTTCTTCCATATCGACTGTCGTACGTTACTAGTTCCAGTAACTAATTATTATAAATATACGTTAGTCACATGTCTCTGATAAGCTGTGCTATCGACAGTGTGCAGGACGAACATTTATGTGAAACATTCAATTATTAAAATAAATCAATGAATATCAATAAAAATGCACAATTGCACCCACGTATATACATAAAAACTTTATTATTTTTCGAAATTCAGTAAAAACTTTTTCATCGATATATTTTGGTTCTTGACAAAAAAGTACAATATTGCAAAAAATCAGTCTGAGCAAGAAACGATTTGAGCGGTATAATTATCCGGAAAGTCTGCCAAAAAAATGCATTCGATGCAGAAAAAAATCGACGAGAATCGTTATCGCTCAATGTTGCAGTCTGCAAATAACAGTGTTTCGAACAGAGTCGCGTTTTCCATTGACCAAAGGTTTCGTGAACTGTCAGTCGTACGAGTATGCAAAAAAGGAGACAAACGGTATTCGCGAGTCGAATGATTGGAAAAAATGTTTTGAAAAATTCGCACCTGAGTTTACCTGAGTTTACATAGAAATTTCATCGGTACGTTATTAATATTCGGTCCGTGAGAAATTTCCATCTGTTTTTTAACGTAATTAAATCGCGCACCAGTAATCTTATTGCGAGTCTAGTAAAACAAGAAATTTAACACTTGTTGCTTCTACGTACATAGATAAATTGTTCTATGTGTATATATGTATGTCCATATTTATACATATATATATAGATACACATATGTATATATCTATACATACAAGCTAAACAGAGAACCGTGTCTGTCTCGCGCGAGGATTCGACACGAACTGACACGCATCAGAGAGCTCGTTCTATTCAGTTTTACCGGCAAAGTTTGTGGCTTCACAGGCTCGCCAGTCACAGGCATTCACAGGCCCCAGTGAACTCTGCCTCAGCCAGTCGCGATTCGAGGTGAACGAGGAACGAGATTTCTATAAGATTGTCTTTCCCTTTCTCTCTTTCTCATCGTCATTCATTTTTTTTCTTCCCTCTAAACAACGTCCTCCCGACACTGCTTCGACTAAGAAGAATATGGGGAGGAAAAATAAGAGGAAGAATAAGAAGAAGAAGAAGAAGAAGGAATAAGAGGGAACGAGCACAACCCCAACCAGCTTTTATTCAACTTAATGCTGCTGTAGATGTGGCAAGATTTTACAGCAACTTTTATCTTCGATACTCGATTCCAACCGTCCTCCAGTGATTTTCGATGCAAAAATTATCACCGCGCCCATTTACAGTTTCTATTATTGCAATCCACGAAAAAAAAGGCATTGGCCATGATTGATCATGATGACTTTTTGATTTGCATGAGGGAGATAAAATCCTTGTCCAACGGCTCAAGGCACTGTCCCGATGGAGTCTGGATATTTTTGAATGAAGCAAGAGGAAGACTCGGGTATTACGCGTGTGGGTTTCGCTTGGAAAAAAAACAAAGAGAAAATAGTATTTCAAGGTGATCTCTCTGCCGCTGATGAGTAAACTGTCAGCTCTTGCCACTCGTAACTTTATCGCGTACGCGGCTATGAACGCATATATCGCACAGTCAGTAGAATTTAAACGAGCGGTCTGCGAAACTCGTACAAACGACTCGTGACATCGTTCGTGTGCGGAAAGTGGTATGCGGGAAGAGGCGCGCGATCGTGCTAAGGACTCGGGTAAATATCGAGCTCCCGACGTTGACGAATTTTTTTTGTTGCAACTTAACTGCCTGTCGTGACCGATAAAGATTGTTAATAAGGGAAATAAGCAAGGAACAATCTTTTTTTACCGGAGACTCGAAAAATTGTACGAACATCGACGAAGTGACAATCGTTGCGTTCTTTTCTCATAACGTTCCTTTGAACTCGCGCGAACCAAGTCTGAAACTATCAGACATTCGCGACAAAAAGGGGGGATTCAAATAAATCTTGAATCGTTGATTAGTTTACTTTGAGAGAAAACGTAGCCGAGTAAGATGCAGCGATGGTACGAATTATGAAACTCGCAGTCGGCTGACATTTCTTGGTGAATGAACAGTCGTTTCACTCGTCCGAGTTCAATCACGTGTTTTTGAAGTTATCGCTGAAATGATGACATTGGGAGGTCAAGCGAGCCCGCCTGGCCGAAGCTCGACCAGGATTGTGCTAACCGCTTCGCTGGAAGGAATCGTTATGTGGTACGATACTTGACACCACATCTTCGGATACATTGAAAGAAAGAAAGGGGTGTTAACCCTGGCAACAGTTGTATTTCTTTCATGAGTTTTGTCACAAGCTTTCGTGAGTTCTATCGAGAGGCTGTCTGAATTCAGGACAAAGGCGAGAAACTGTCGTGACCAGGAAGGTGTTGAGCTGCTTTTTTGGAAGTTAGTTGCGAAGCCTAACGATTACGAAAAGTCTTTTGAAGCTTCTGTACTTTTTCTTTTACAGTCTTGTACACTTTTTCGCACGCTGGCTACTATACCAACACACGGTCCAAATAAACGACAGAGGGCTATCCTTGACCGTGCAAAAACTAACGGACGGTTTCAGCGTTTAAGGAGTTTCGGTAGTACTTTTGAAAATGTTACCATGAACTCGATTTTTTTTTTCGTAAATGGCGAGTATACAAAATGTAGACGGTTCAAATTTCAAGTTGATCCACCACGTCGTTTTTTTGTAAATAATTTTTAAAAATTCGGCTTATACTCGGAAGTAAATGGGCGAAATATTCGTTTGGGCTGTAAATTCTTTTAAAATATTACCATTTGTATAAAATTTATGTCAGATCTGAATTACATCTATATAATGATTGTCTACAAATTTGAAGAGGTTTTTCCATCTGGCTGATGAGATACAGGACAAAACACAAGCCTTTGCATGAAAATTACACATGACGATTTCCATCTGGATGCGATGGGAAGTGCATGCGCATGCGCATTTCTAGTAGTAGGTTGGCCAACCGTAGCATTGAACGCCACTTATAAAAGAAAATTTGGCGAGCTACAGTTGCAATCCTGCAGAAATACAATGAGATTTTCTGTAGATCTTGCTACCAGATAAGTAGTACCGAAACGCCTTAAACATAAGGAGACGTACCCTCATTCAACTGGTTCTACCATGTTACCCTCAAAAACTTTTGATCGTCCACCTTCATGAGCATCGAGAATACCCATCTTGCAGGTCTAAATTCGCTGAGAAATAATCTTTGGACGTTAATTCAGATGCTGTGCGGAGATTTTCCATCTCCGAGTTGGCCGCTTCGATAGAAATTCCAAACTTTTAGGGTTTAAAATAAATCTCAATTTTCCATTAGTTTTTGGGACGAGAAAAAATACTCGATGAAAATTGACCTTTCAACTTCTTGCACTCGACAAAGATGCCACTTTGTTATGACGTTTTCTCCGGCATTTTTCTCGCTATCTGAGTGTGCATTCTGGTCTGAGTCTGTAAGATCGACAAGGAGGACAATAATTCTAGGCTATGAATGACACTATTATGAGATCAAGGTCATGGATTTTTTCAATCCTTTACCTAATCAGCATGGTACGAATCTGCTCGAAAACGAGGTGATTCGTGATTTTGATCTATTCGTTTATTTTGTACTGTTATTTCCTTCGACCTATCGAGGAACGAAGAGGGCTTCATTGATGCCATCGCGGTTTAATGGTTTTGTCCCGTTCGCCAATTTCTCATGATTCAAAATATTATTTTGAGAGATGGCTCTTTTTTCGACGCCTTCAGCTGGGTTTTTTACCCATTATTCCTTTTGAAGACGGACAGAAACAGAGAAAATAAAGAGGAACCTCTTTTCCTTCCCATGTTGTGTGATCGCGCACAAAAAACGTTGTGAAGAAAAACAGCGATCGCTACCCGGTTACCAGCTTTTCCTTTCTTCGAATGTATCTGAAGATATGGGGTCACCTAGCGTATCCTAGGGATACTACGTAGTGATCTCGAGAACGAAACACGACGACGCGGAAGTATGCGGGACGGCTGAAATGCGATTATTCAAATTTTGTTCAGAATTGAATACTGATCAAATTTTTACTTCAATTATTCCCTGATTTATTGAATTTAAGGCGATGTATGATAACTGCTGACCGCTTTGACATTTTGTCAGCAGTGTTCTTCGGAATGATACAACGAGTCGTGATGAAATTGGTCTCGTTTCATAGAAAGTTCTAATAGAAATAGGATGAGAGTTTTATTTCATCAAAAATTTCACCGTTGCAGGGAAAATAGCAATTACCCATACTGTTGCTAAAAATATACACATATTTTAGAACCCGTGAAATCGTGCTTGATTAAAGAAGACTCGGTTTTCGAATAATTAACGAATCGACATATTCATAAACATCAACGATTACCATTAACTAGAAAAAATAAAAGACGAAGACGAAAAGACGATTTTTTTTCGATTAAAAAAATATCGAAATGCACGCGAGATGTTTAAAAAAGGGATTTACGGCGCAAAAGTGGAAAACAGTTGAGCTTCTCGATGTTCAAAAAGCTGGATTTTCGTAGCATCTTTGATATATATACACGTGAATGCTATAAAAGGGAGAGGACAGAAAAAGTCAAGGGTTCGATCACCGCCCCGCTCTAGAGCCAGCGGGTATAAAGCGAATTACCATCGCAGAAACGGCGAGGACGAAGAAGATGAAGAAGAAGAAGAAGAAGAGTGTGAACCTTTTTTCTCTGATAAAAATTCCTTTGCTCGTTCAGAGAGAACACGGGTTATCCCCTTTTAGATATTGGTTGTCGTCGTCGTCGCCGGTGGCGCCACTGCTACTGCTCGTTCTCAGCGTTCTTAGCGCACATCTCGAGTGGGTCTCTTTGCCATCCAACATCCACCACCAATCATGGCACATATAACTCGAAGGCTATTTGCGGAGACTCTCTCCGCTAGTTCCCATCGTGCGAAAAATAACCACACGACTGGTTTTCTTCGCGGACCAAAAAGTCCTTCCGTCCAGCTCCCTTCATTCTCTCTCTCTCTCTCTATTTTTTATTTCTTCTTTCTCTACTCGACTTTTTTCAAACTTTCCTTCTCTGCGGCATTAACTTCAATGCTACTGTTGCCGTGGCGCGGTCCAATGAATGCAACGGTGGCAAACCTGTCCTTGCCTTGCAAGGGCGTTCGTTCGCTCCAGGCGCCCCATGAGGATTGGTACTTGCTCGCTAATCATTATCATCAATCTCATCGTCTTTTCCGAATGTAACAGCGTATCTTTCTCATCGATTTTTCAACATGTTTCCGTATACTCTGTTATCATATTAGAGCAAAGTATATTTCGAATCAACCGACGAATATTGACATGAAAAAAAACAGTGCGACAAGCCTTCATCGCGCGTGCACGAAATACTTATTTCACATAGATAGAAGACGCGCCTGAACCTTCCGACGTTCGACAGCGCTGCAGTCGGAGAGGTGACGCACTTGCGTGAAACACCTCGTTGAGTATACCATTATTTCTGTGTTTATTATATGGAACACAGCTGAGAAGTCGTTGTTGCACCGGCAAGTTTGTACAGTTGCGAAGAAAATGAGCTCACAGCGGATTGATTGCTCCATTGAGAAAAACGCAGCTGTATCTTAGATAGCAACCACATTTGTGGCTGAAACGCGGTAAAAATGTTTTTTTTTTTTCGGAAATCCGATCGTACCGTGCCGTTGGCGTGATGTCATCCTCACTTTTTATCGTTAATTTCAATACAGCCTTTCATAGGAGAATACATATTGTACAGAACCTGTGCACAGCTGTGCACGCCATCTACTCTGACGGAACTATGTGGATTAGCGTGTACAGCGTTAATTCTTATTCAATGATGTACATACATTCATCGGTAAAAATATGCCCATCTGCCATAGATTATAACGGGGCCAAAGCGTTCGATCAGACGCAACAACGATGCTATATAGTTCACCGTGGGAGCCATGTCGCTTGGCGCCAATTTGATTCACCTAAGCATACATATGTATACCTCGTCGCGTTGCGGCGCTAGGTACACATACACGCACGCGTACTATTTATATACATACACATATACGGGCTGTTTCATGTCAATTCGATAAGATTCCGATCATCGCCACTTGCGATTTTCGTTTTAGTGGTAGAAAGTACTCGTCGCAGTTTAAAGAACGTGTCTCATCTTTTTTTGAAATTCCTTTTTACCGTAAACAACACAAAGTAATTATGTATAGACTTCAAGTCCGAAAAATTGAAAAAATACTATATTTAAAAAAAAAATATTGTAGGGAATATTTTTGAATATATTCAACTGATCGTAAGGCTTTATTCTAGCACAGAACATTTGAAAAACACGTCTTTCTACCAGCATACATTCCTTGAGCCAAAGGCTGAAAACATGTATCGGTTAGTCGCTTGAACTATTGTCACGTTGGACTTGTGCGAACGTAATATAAGCATTAACGGTTTAAGCTCAACATATCGTTCTCAGTTTATAAGAGCGCGACTTTGTCCGGCTGGAATTAATCGTTTTTTTTTAAATTCGATCGTACTTGGGTATGCGCACATATCGCAAGAAAACAAGGATTTAAAAATACGAAGTCTTATCGCTTGTTATAAAAATATGTAAAAATTGAAACAAAAATCCTTAAAGAAAAGGATTTTCACTAAGGAGTAGCTCATGTTCTTCCTTGAAGCGTAAGATAGCTCCCTGCAAAATTTCATCAATATTCGTTCAGAGATTTAGCCGCGTTGAGGTAACAGAGTTAATTTCGCATATAAAAAATGTTAATATGAGAAAGAATTATTGGAAGAAAACATATTCAAAGATTGATACGTGACTTATATACGTTAACCATTCGAAATAAACGAATGTATTATTCTACAAAATGTATCTAACCTATAATGATAGAAATAGGTTATGTAACAGTTTGTTATAAAAGTGGGCAGTTTTGAAAAATCGGGTCTAAATCAAAACGAACGAAAGAAAAATTGATAAGGTAGCCCTCGCTTGCGATGTAAGCTACCTCTTTGCCAAGTTTGAACAACAGTCGCTTAGGATTTAATCGTGAAAAGGTAACAATTAGATGGCGTCACTGTGGCATTTGTAATATTAGTGTGGCCAAGGTAGTATCGATTAGTTCCTATATATACACAAAAAAATGCCAAGGCCCGTTGCAACTTTTCATCAGAAATTCTTAGGGTTCGTAAATAGGATTTGTATCATTTTATACGAATTTTTGAATAATGTTGTTTTGCTTAAAAAGTATTGAAAAAATTTCGCAGTTTTTTGAGGTTATGAAAGAACATTGAAAACAGTAGAGACATATAATTTCAGCCGGAAAGACGACGCCTTACGAGTGGAGCCGAATTGACATGGAATGCCCTACATATGACATAGATATACGCGACATTATGTTGCTAGCTAGGAGCAGCTCGCTGTGACTCGCCAGAACATCGATCGTGTCGGCGTCTCCCGAGAGACTACCAGCCTCGACGTCTGTCTACCAATAGACGATACTATCGCCTCCTTCTTCAGAACGGATAATTTCTAAACTCCCTTAGCCACAGATATTGTCTTCCCCGACTCTTCGCGGACTTTCGCTTACATATTTTTTTGATGATGTTTTATTTCTTTGGTACGTCGCACAAGTAATGCATATCGCGAGTTTCCTTTTGACCCGTACTCTCGTCACTTCGCACGAGGTATCTACGATTCCGCGGTGATTAAATGCTGATTAATTCACGACATTTGTCGTATTTATAGACGTTTATAGGCCAATGCGGTGAACGCTGAGCGTCGACCGCGTAGTATAAAGAATTGAATTTACGTATACAGTAAACACTCGTATAAAATGTCAAAAAAAAACCTAACCCTTATCGCCAGTTTACTCTTTAATTCAATGACGAATCCGAAAAATCAATAATCTCAACGACCAGCAGCAGATTCCTCGATTTAAAATGCTGGACGCAAAGTCATTTTGTGACAGAAAAATAACGAAAAACACAAGATAGGTTAATATACACTCATTGTCAGTATGTTTAATTCATTGGTAATTTCTGATGGAAGAAACTTGCAAAAAATTAGAAAACCAATTATCTGACACTGCGGTAAAACTGTATTTATGCTCGGTTCCATTGTAAGAAATCAAAATATCTCTGATGGATATGCATCAGCTTTTGGTTGCTCGTTTCGATTGAGTTTGCTACAGTCCACGTGGCAGAAAGAGGGGGGCAGCGCATACTAGTCGCTTTTGCCGGCCGGTCGACGCAGACAGCGACCTCATCGAACCAGCGTCAGTGGCGTCGTGAGATCGCACACAGTGTACATAATTATGAACTACTATTAGAACGTATGCTATTCATCAAAAGACGTTTTGTGACGAAAAGATTGAAAACACTGCGTTAAAAATATAATACGAGTAACAAGCTTACCTGACATGCGCGCGTAGCTGCGATCAAGGAATTCAATGGACCCCAAGTTGACGAGATTCCATCAGTAGTTTATTGAAGTACGTATACTTGATTGGGCAACATGAGAGACGAATTACTTTATCATCATTGAGCAATGACATCAATCGCGAGGACGCTACAGTAAAAGAATAATTATCTGGAAATGAATGAGGAACTGTTGGATATATATGCGCGATTAATAAACAGCAGCAGAGCCGAAAAAAACCCGGCGTTTTCTCAGCACGCGCGAAGGAACGAGAGAAGCAGCAGCAAGCCAGTATAATGTAGAGGCACAGGAGGGAGAGAAAATCCAGGACCGGCGGGACGGCAGCAGCGAAAGCGAAACCTTCGTGGCAACATGCGCACTGATGCTTTGCTCGCTATTGCATCGGTTCTCTACCCGCAGGACGGCTAGCCCGTTTTATATGTATGTATAACGCGATTGCGTTGGTATATTTGTCGGAAATGAAACTACGTATGTACGTGTAAAGAGTTTAAGTGAGTGTATCGCGTGTCGTTTTACACTCACGTTCGAGGGGAAATTTAGAAGTAACGGTAAGCGATCGTAGCGGACGAATTTAGAACTAATGAATTATAATCTCATTCTGGATTTCGAATGATTATAAAGGGTTTCAATAAACCAAAATTGTATGAAATTTCGATTTTTCAAAACTGAACCTCTTCATCCATTGTCTTCAAACGGAATATACTACGCGAGATTACAGTTGCTAAATTTTCAGTCACGCAAATTCACAAATCCACCATAAATGAGGCCCATATTTAAAATCAGTACTTATTGCATAAGATCGTCTTATTTGCATGTAAAGTCCACACACACAGTCAGCTTGAACATTGGCTTTTCATTCTGTGCATACGGGCCTGGGTCTCGTTTTCTGACAAAATATTCATGTCATATTTTTGATTTGGCTCTGCTCCGCTAGTCGGCCTTTTTTGATTTTATATTTTATGCAGCCTTAGGTTTTAGGATT